>CM053029.1:75747428-76177706 GCA_028564925.1 Lithobates sylvaticus
ACCGTCAGCAGAAGAGGAGGACCGTCAGCAGAAGAGGAGGACCGTCAGCAGAAGAGGACGACCGTCAGCAGAAGAGGAGGACCGTCAGCAGAAGAGGACGACCGTCAGCAGACGAGGAGGACCGTCAGCAGAAGAGGACGACCGTCAGCAGAAGAGGACCGTCAGCAGAGAGGAGGACCGTCAGCAGAAGAGGAGGACCGTCAGCAGAAGAGGAGGACCGTCAGCAGAAGAGGAGGACCGTCAGCAGAAGAGGACGACCGTCAGCAGAAGAGGAGGACCGTCAGCAGAAGAGGAGGACCGTCAGCAGAAGAGGAGGACCGTCAGCAGAAGAGGAGGACCGTCAGCAGAAGAGGAGGACCGTCAGCAGAAGAGGACGACCGTCAGCAGAAGAGGAGGACCGTCAGCAGAAGAGGAGACCGTCAGCAGAAGAGGACCGTCAGCAGAAGAGGAGGACCGTCAGCAGAAGAGGAGGACCGTCAGCAGAAGAGGAGGACCGTCAGCAGAAGAGGACGACCGTCAGCAGAAGAGGACGACCGTCAGCAGAAGAGGAGGAACGTCAGCAGACGAGGACCGTCAGCAGAAGAGGAGGACCGTCAGCAGAAGAGGACGACCGTCAGCAGAAGAGGAGGACCGTCAGCAGAAGAGGAGGACCGTCAGCAGAAGAGGAGGACCGTCAGCAGAAGAGGACGACCGTCAGCAGAAGAGGACGACCGTCAGCAGAAGAGGAGGACCGTCAGCAGAAGAGGAGGACCGTCAGCAGAAGAGGAGGACCGTCAGCAGAAGAGGAGGACCGTCAGCAGAAGAGGAGGACCGTCAGCAGAAGAGGAGGACCGTCAGCAGAAGAGGAGGACCGTCAGCAGAAGAGGAGGACCGTCAGCAGAAGAGGAGGACCGTCAGCAGAAGAGGAGGACCGTCAGCAGAAGAGGACGACCGTCAGCAGAAGAGGAGGACCGTCAGCAGAAGAGGAGGACCGTCAGCAGAAGAGGACGACCGTCAGCAGAAGAGGAGGACCGTCAGCAGAAGAGGAGGACCGTCAGCAGAAGAGGAGGACCGTCAGCAGAAGAGGACGACCGTCAGCAGAAGAGGACGACCGTCAGCAGAAGAGGAGGACCGTCAGCAGAAGAGGACGACCGTCAGCAGAAGAGGACGACCGTCAGAAGAAGACGACCGTCAGCAGAAGAGGAGGACCGTCAGCAGAAGAGGAGGACCGTCAGCAGAAGAGGACGACCGTCAGCAGAAGAGGAGACCGTCAGCAGAAGAGGACCGACAGCAGAAGAGGAGGACCGTCAGCAGAAGAGGAGGACCGTCAGCAGAAGAGGAGGACCGTCAGCAGAAGAGGACGACCGTCAGCAGAAGAGGAGGACCGTCAGCAGAAGAGGAGGACCGTCAGCAGAAGAGGACGACCGTCAGCAGAAGAGGAGGACCGTCAGCAGAAGAGGAGGACCGTCAGCAGAAGAGGAGGACCGTCAGCAGAAGAGGAGACCGTCAGCAGAAGAGGAGGACCGTCAGCAGAAGAGGAGGACCGTCAGCAGAAGAGGAGACCGTCAGCAGAAGAGGAGGACCGTCAGCAGAAGAGGAGGACCGTCAGCAGAAGAGGAGGACCCGTCAGCAGAAGAGGACGACCGTCAGCAGAAGAGGACCGTCAGCAGAAGAGGAGGACCGTCAGCAGAAGAGGACGACCGTCAGCAGAAGAGGACGACCGTCAGCAGAAGAGGAGGACCGTCAGCAGAAGAGGAGGACCGTCAGCAGAAGAGGAGGACCGTCAGCAGAAGAGGAGGACCGTCAGCAGAAGAGGAGGACCGTCAGCAGAAGAGGAGGACCGTCAGCAGAAGAGGAGGACCGTCAGCAGAAGAGGAGGACCGTCAGCAGAAGAGGAGGACCGTCAGCAGAAGAGGAGGACCGTCAGCAGAAGAGGAGGACCGTCAGCAGAAGAGGAGGACCGTCAGCAGAAGAGGAGGACCGTCAGCAGAAGAGGAGGACCGTCAGCAGAAGAGGAGGACCGTCAGCAGAAGAGGAGGACCGTCAGCAGAAGAGGACGACCGTCAGCAGAAGAGGACGACCGAAGAGGACCGTCAGCAGAAGAGGAGGACCGTCAGCAGAAGAGGAGGACCGTCAGCAGAAGAGGACGACCGTCAGCAGAAGAGGTGGACCGTCAGCAGAAGAGGAGGACCTCAGCAGAAGAGGAGGACCGTCATCAGAAGAGGAGGACCTTCAGCATAAGAGGACGACCGTCAGCAGAAGAGGACGACCGTCAGCAGAAGAGGAGGACCGTCAGCAGAAGAGGAGGACCGTCAGCAGAAGAGGACCCGTCAGCAGAAGAGGACGACCGTCAGTAGAAGAGGACGACCGTCTGCAGAAGAGGATGACCGTCAGCAGAAGAGGACGACCGTCAGCAGAAGAGAGGACCGTCAGCAGAAGAGGAGGACCGTCAGCAGAAGAGGAGGACCGTCAGCAGAAGAGGAGGACCGTCAGCAGAAGAGGACGACCGTCAGCAGAAGACGAGGACGACCGTCAGCAGAAGAGGAGGACCGAAGAGGGACCGTCAGCAGAGGAGGACCGTCAGCAGAAGAGGAGGACCGTCAGCAGAAGAGGAGGACCGTCAGCAGAAGAGGAGACCGTCAGCAGAAGAGGACGACCGTCAGCAGAAGAGGACGACCGTCAGCAGAAGAGGACGACCGTCAGCAGAAGAGGACGACCGAAGAGGACCGTCAGCAGAAGAGGAGGACCGTCAGCAGAAGAGGAGGACCGTCAGCAGAAGAGGACGACCGTCAGCAGAAGAGGAGGACCGTCAGCAGAAGAGGAGGACCGTCAGCAGAAGAGGAGGACCGTCAGCAGAAGAGGAGGACCGTCAGCAGAAGAGGAGGACCGTCAGCAGAAGAGGAGGACCGTCAGCAGAAGAGAGGACCGTCAGCAGAAGAGGAGGACCGTCAGCAGAAGAGGAGGACCGTCAGCAGAAGAGGAGGACCGTCAGCAGAAGAGGACGACCGTCAGCAGAAGAGGACGACCGTCAGCAGAAGAGGAGGACCGTCAGCAGAAGAGGAGGACCGTCAGCAGAAGAGGAGACCGTCAGCAGAAGAGGAGGACCGTCAGCAGAAGAGGAGGACCGTCAGCAGAAGAGGACGACCGAAGAGGACCGTCAGCAGAAGAGGAGGACCGTCAGCAGAAGAGGAGGACCGTCAGCAGAAGAGGAGGACCGTCAGCAGAAGAGGAGGACCGTCCGCAGAAGAGGAGGACCGTCAGCAGAAGAGGAGGACCGTCAGCAGAAGAGGAGGACCGTCAGCAGAAGAGGAGACCGTCAGCAGAAGAGGAGGACCGTCAGCAGAAGAGGAGACCGTCAGCAGAAGAGGAGGACCGTCAGCAGAAGAGGAGGACCGTCAGAGAAGAGGAGGACCGTCAGCAGAAGAGGACGACCGTCAGCAGAAGAGGAGGACCGTCAGCAGAAGAGGAGGACCGTCAGCAGAAGAGGAGGACCGTCAGCAGAAGAGGAGGACCGTCAGCAGAAGAGGAGGACCGTCAGCAGAAGAGGAGGACCGTCAGCAGAAGAGGAGGACCGTCAGCAGAAGAGGAGGACCGTCAGCAGAAGAGGACCGTCAGCAGAAGAGGAGAGGACGACCGTCAGCAGAAGAGGAGGACCGTCAGCAGAAGAGGACCGTCAGCAGAAGAGGACGACCGTCAGCAGAAGAGGAGGACCGTCAGCAGAAGAGGAGGACCGTCAGCAGAAGAGGAGGACCGTCAGCAGAAGAGGAGGACCGTCAGCAGAAGAGGACGACCGTCAGCAGAAGAGGAGGACCGTCAGCAGAAGAGGAGGACCGTCAGCAGAAGAGGACGACCGTCAGCAGAAGAGGACGACCGTCAGCAGAAGAGGAGGACCGTCAGCAGAAGAGGAGGACCGTCAGCAGAAGAGGAGGACCGTCAGCAGAAGAGGGGACCGTCAGCAGAAGAGGAGGACCGTCAGCAGAAGAGGAGACCGTCAGCAGAAGAGGAGGACCGTCAGCAGAAGAGGACGACCGTCAGCAGAAGAGGACCGTCAGCAGAAGAGGAGGACCGTCAGCAGAAGAGGACGACCGTCAGCAGAAGAGGAGACCGTCAGCAGAAGAGGAGGACCGTCAGCAGAAGAGGAGGACCGTCAGCAGAAGAGGACGACCGTCAGCAGAAGAGGACCGTCAGCAGAAGAGGACGACCGTCAGCAGAAGAGGACGACCGTCAGCAGAAGAGGACGACCGTCAGCAGAAGAGGAGGACCGTCAGCAGAAGAGGAGGACCGTCAGCAGAAGAGGAGGACCGTCAGCAGAAGAGGACCGTCAGCAGAAGAGGACCGTCAGCAGAAGAGGACCGAAGAGGACCGTCAGCAGAAGAGGACGACCGTCAGCAGAAGAGGACGACCGTCAGCAGAAGAGGACGACCGTCAGCAGAAGAGGAGGACCGTCAGCAGAAGAGGACCGTCAGCAGAAGAGGACGACCGTCAGCAGAAGAGGACGGACCGTCAGCAGAAGAGGAGGACCGCAGCAGAAGAGGACCGTCAGCAGAAGACGAGGACCGTCAGCAGAAGAGGAGGACCGTCAGCAGAAGAGGAGGACCGTCAGCAGAAGAGGAGGACCGTCAGCAGAAGAGGAGGACCGTCAGCAGAAGAGGACGACCGTCAGCAGAAGGGGACCGTCAGCAGAAGAGGAGGACCGTCAGCAGAAGAGGAGGACAGTCAGCAGAAGAGGACGACCGTCAGCAGAAGAGGACGACCGAAGAGGACCGAGGAGGACCGTCAGCAGAAGAGGACCGTCAGCAGAAGAGGAGGACCGTCAGCAGAAGAGGAGGACGTCAGCAGAAGAGGAGGACCGTCAGCAGAAGAGGAGGAGCAGAAGAGGACGACCGTCAGCAGAAGAGGAGGACCGTCAGCAGAAGAGGAGACCGTCAGCAGAAGAGGAGACCGTCAGCAGAAGAGGAGGACCGTCAGCAGAAGAGACCGTCAGCAGAAGAGGAGGACCGTCAGCAGAAGAGGACGACCGTCAGCAGAAGAGGACGACCGTCAGCAGAAGAGGACGACGAGGACCGTCAGCAGAAGAGGACGACCGTCAGCAGAAGAGGAGGACCGTCAGCAGAAGAGAAGAGGACGACCGTCAGCAGAAGAGGACGACCGTCAGCAGAAGAGGACGACCGTCAGCAGAAGAGGACGACCGTCAGCAGAAGAGGAGAGGACCGTCAGCAGAAGAGGAGACCGTCAGCAGAAGAGGGAGGACCGTCAGCAGAAGAGGAGGACCGTCAGCAGAAGAGGACGACCGACAGCAGAAGAGGACCGTCAGCAGAAGAGAGGGACCGTCAGCAGAAGAGGAGGACGAGGACCGTCAGCAGAAGAGGACGACCGTCAGCAGAAGAGGACGACCGTCAGCAGAAGAGGACGACCGTCAGCAGAAGAGGACGACCGTCAGCAGAAGAGGACGGACCGTCAGCAGAAGAGGAGGACCGTCAGCAGAAGAGGAGGACCCGTCAGCAGAAGAGGACGACCGTCAGCAGAAGAGGACGACCGTCAGCAGAAGAGGACGACCGTCAGCAGAAGAGGACGACCGTCAGCAGAAGAGGAGGACCGTCAGCAGAAGAGGACGACCGTCAGCAGAAGAGGACGACCGTCAGCAGAAGAGGACGACCGTCAGCAGAAGAGGTCGACCGTCAGCAGAAGAGGACGACCGTCAGCAGAAGAGGAGGACCGTCAGCAGAAGAGGACGACCGTCAGCAGAAGAGGACGACCGTCAGCAGAAGAGGACGACCGTCAGCAGAAGAGGAGGACCGTCAGCAGAAGAGGACGACCGTCAGCAGAAGAGGACGACCGTCAGCAGAAGAGGACGACCGACAGCAGAAGAGGACCGTCAGCAGAAGAGGACGACCGTCAGCAGAAGAGGACGACCGTCAGCAGAAGAGGACGACCGTCAGCAGAAGAGGACGACCGTCAGCAGAAGAGGAGGACCGTCAGCAGAAGAGGACCGTCAGCAGAAGAGGACGACCGTCAGCAGAAGAGGACGACCGTCAGCAGAAGAGGACGACCGTCAGCAGAAGAGGACGACCGTCAGCAGAAGAGGACGACCGTCAGCAGAGAGGACCGTCAGCAGAAGAGCAGAAGAGGACGGACGTCAGCAGAGGAGGACGACCGTCAGCAGAAGAGGACGACCGTCAGCAGAAGAGGACGACCGTCAGCAGAAGAGGACGACCGTCAGCAGAAGAGGACGACCGTCAGCAGAAGAGGACGACCGTCAGCAGAAGAGGACGACCGTCAGCAGAAGAGGACGACCGTCAGCAGACGAGGACGACCGTCAGCAGAAGAGGACGACCGTCAGCAGAAGAGGACGACCGTCAGCAGAAGAGGACGACCGTCAGCAGAAGAGGACGACCGTCAGCAGAAGAGGACGACCGACAGCAGAAGAGGACGACCGTCAGCAGAAGAGGACGACCGACAGCAGAAGAGGACCGACAGCAGAAGAGGACCGTCAGCAGAAGAGGACCGTCAGCAGAAGAGGACCGTCAGCAGAAGAGGACCGTCAGCAGAAGAGGACCGTCAGCAGAAGAGGACCGACCGTCAGCAGAAGAGGACCGACCGACGAAGAGGAGACCGACAGCAGAAGAGGACCGACAGCAGAAGAGGACCGACAGCAGAAGAGGACCGACAGCAGAAGAGGACCGTCAGCAGAAGAGGACCGACAGCAGAAGAGGACCGACAGCAGAAGAGGACCGACCGTCAGAGAAGAGGGACCGACAGCAGAAGAGGACCGACAGCCGAGCAGAGGACCGACAGAGAAGAGGACCGACAGCAGAAGAGGACCGACAGAGAGACCGACAGCAGACCGACAGCAGAAGAGGACCGACAGAAGAGGACCGACAGCAGAAGAGGACCGACAGCAGAAGAGAGGAAGACCGTCAGCAGAAGAGGACCGTCAGCAGAAGAGGACCGACAGCAGAAGAGGACCGAGCAGAGGACCGACAGCAGAAGACCGACAGACCGACAGCAGAAGAGGACCGACGAGGACCGACAGCAGAAGAGGACCGACCGACAGCAGAAGAGGACCGACAGCAGAAGAGGACCGACAGCAGAAGAGGACCGACAGCAGAAGAGGACCGAAGAGGACCGACAGCAGAAGAGGACCGACAGCAGAAGAGGACCGACAGCAGAAGAGGACCGTCAGCAGAAGAGGACCGACAGCAGAAGAGGACCGACCGCAGAAGAGGACCGACAGCAGAAGAGGACCGACGAGGACCGACAGCAGAAGAGGACCGAAGAGGACCGACAGCAGAAGAGGACCGACAGCAGAAGAGGACCGCAGAAGAGGACCGACAGCAGAAGAGGACCGACAGCAGAAGAGGACAGAGAGCAGAAGAGGACCGACAGCAGAAGAGGACCGACGAGGACCGACAGCAGAAGAGGACCGACGAGGACCGACAGCAGAAGAGGACCGACGAGGACCGACAGCAGAAGAGGACCGACGAGGACCGACAGCAGAAGAGGACCGACGAGACCAGACAGCCGAAGAGGACCGAAGACAGAAGAGAGGACCGACCGAGGACCGAGAAGAGGACCGAAGAGGACCGAGAGGACCGACGAGAGGCCGAAGACAGAAGACAGAAGAGGACCGAAGAGGACCGAAGAGAGGACCGAAGAGGACCGAAGACAGAAGAGACCGAAGAGACCCGAAGAGGACCGAAGACAGAAGAGGACAGAGAAGAGAGACCAAGAGGACCGAAGAGGACACAAGAGGACCGAAGAAGACACAAGAGGACCGAAGAAGACACAAGAGGACCGAAGAAGACACAAGAGGACGAAGAAGACACAAGAGGACCGAAGAAGACACAAGAGGACCGAAGAAGACACAAGAGGACCGAAGAAGACAGAAGAGGACCGAAGAAGACAGAAGAGGACCGAAGAAAGACAGAAGAGGACCGAAGAAGACAGAAGAGGACCAAACAGAAGAAGACAGAAGAGGACCGAAGACAGAAGAGGACCAAAGACAGAAGAGGACCGAAGACAGAAGAGGACCGAAGACAGAAGAGGACCGAAGACAGAAGAGGACCGAAGACAGAAGAGGACCGAAGACAGAAGAGGACCGAAGACAGAAGAGGACCGAAGACAGAAGAGGACAGAAGAGGACAGAAGAGGACAGAAGACAGAAGCCAAATAGAAATACATATAAAAATGTAAATACCCCTATTACAATAGATTATTAAAATGATTTAGCAATATACAACATGTCTTTAAAAATATACCCATTTCCTGTAGCATTAGGATCAGAAAATATTAATCGGGGACCTAGGTTACTATAGGGCATGTTTATCACTAATAAAACTTTTCTTCTTTTTCTATCAGATATATTGCTGCGGAGGTGCTGTGTGCCATACAATGTCTTCATAGCAAGCGCATCACACATTGGTAAGTAATCCAGCCATCATATTTTATTGTTCTACCTCATTGGTCTCCAAACTGTGTCCTGCAGGCCAGAGGCAAACCTTTGCTTGTCTTATATCTGGAACTTGGAGGGCTATTCCTTCAACTGATATAAGGCACCATTCCTCACAGAAGAGGACAGAAGAGAACAGAAGAGAGAGAAGAGAGAGAGAGAGAGAGAGGACAGAAGAGAGAGAAGAAGACAGACGAAGACAGACGAGGACAGACGAGGACAGACGAGGACAGACGAGGACAGACGAGGACAGACGAGGACAGACGAGGACAGAAGAGGACAGACGAGGACAGACGAGGACAGACGAGGACAGACGAGGACAGACGAGGACAGAAGAGGACAGACGAGAGAGAAGAGGACAGACGAGAGAGAAGAGGACAGACGAGGACAGACGAGAGAGAAGAGGACAGACGAGAGAGAAGAGGACAGAAGAAGACAGACGAGAGAGAAGAGGACAGAAGAGAGAGAAGAGGAGAGAGAAGAGGACAGAAGAGGACAGAAGAGGACAGACGAGAGAGACGAGGACAGAAGAGGACAGAAGAGGACAGACGAGAGAGACGAGGACAGAGAGAGAGAGAGAGACAGAGAGAGAGACAGAAGAGGACAGAGAAGAGGACAGAAGAGGACAGAGAAGAGGACAGACGAGAGAGACGAGAGAGACGAGAGAGAGAGAGAAGAGGACAGAAGAACAGACGAGAGAGAAGAGGACAGAAGACAGGAGAGAAGAGGACAGAAGAGGACAGAAGAGGACAGAAGAGGATAGAAGAGGACAGAAGACAGAAGAGGACAGAAGACAGAAGACAGAAGAGGACAGAAGACAAAAGCCAAATAGAAAAACATATAAAAATGTAAATACCCCTATGACAATAGATTATTAAAAGGATTATTAAAAGGATTTAGCAATATACAACATGTCTTTAAAAATATACCTATTTCCTGTAGCCGATGATCAGCCAAAACATTATGACCACCTCATGAAAAAAAAAAAAAAAATAATAAAAACAATTTTGAAAAAGAAAAATCAGCCAAAATATTATGACCACCCCATGAAAAAAAAAAAAAAATAAAAAATAAATATTTTAAAAATCATGATCAGCCAAAACATTATCACCACCTCATGATCAGACAAAATATTATGACCACCCCATGATCAGCCAATAAATTTTTGTTTGAAAAAAACTAAATTTTTATTTGAAAAAAAAAATTTTTATTTGAAAAAAAAATGTTTGTTTGAAAAAAAAATTTTTGGGGAAAAATATGTTCAGCTCTTTTAGCTAATGATGGAACTTCAACTTTTTTACTACTATTTATACTTTTTAAAATATACTTTTTAACACTTTTCACAGTTACTCCAGCCACTCCAGTAGGTGGAGGCAAGAACACTTCACACAATTTCCCCAGAAATTGTAGCTTTCCTAGTTAATCTATCCATCTTATTTTTGTCAATTTAACCACTTGCCGACCGCCCCATGTACATATACGTCGGCAGAATGGCACGTACAGGCAAAACCACGTACCTGTACGTGCCATTCGTCCGGCGGGGACGGTCGGCATCGCTTCAGGAGCGATCATAGACGAGGGGCCGGCCAGTGGTTTCTGGCCACCCCCTTGCGATCGCTCCTGGCGAATCAGATGCTTCCTCTTGCCTGCGTATTGTAAACACAGGCAAGAGGAAGTGATGTCACGCTCCTCGTGCCGGTCTTTCTGACCGGGACGCCGAGCGGAGAAGACATCAGGTTAGTGCACCAACACTACACTGACACCAGTCACACATAGGCACACATTCCACCCCCAGATCACCCCCCAGATCACCCCCTGCCCCCCCAGTCACAGTGTCACTGATTGCAGGGATTATTTATTTACTGATCACTGCATTTAGTGTCAGTTGTGACCAGTGATGGCACTAACGACGTTAAAGTAAACTGCGTTACTTTAGAGGGTAACGAGTAATCCAACTGATTACTCTTCCCCTCGCGGTAACGCCGTTCCCATTACTGGGGCGGCGTTACCGCAATTACCCGCCGCGATCGCGGAGCCATCCGCGGCCTCAGGAAAGGCCGCGGCTTCGGCCTAGCTCCGGAGCGGCGGCCGACGGGTGCACCAAGATGGCCGCCGCTCCGGCCTAGCTGCGGAGCGGCGGCCATCTTGGTGCACCCGTCGGCCGTTTACAATGTGATTGCTCCATCAAATGACGGAGCGATCACTTTGTAAACAAACCGGCGTCAAGATGACGCTGGTCTCCCCTCTGTGTACAGATCTGTACAGTGGAGGGGAGAGATCGGATGGCAGCAGCCATCCCTCCATACTCTGCAACACCCTGCTAATACTGCGCATAACTCTGCAACACCCTGCTAATACTGCGCAATACTCTGCAACACCCTGCCAATACTGCGCAATACTCTGCAACACCCTGCCAATACTGCGCAATACTCTGCAACACCCTGCCAATACTGCGCAATACTCTGCAACACCCTGCCAATACTGCGCAATACTCTGCAACACCCTGCCAATACTGCGCAATACTCTGCAACACCCTGCCAATACAGCGCAATACTCTGCAACACCCTGCCAATACTGCGCAATACTCTGCAACACCCTGCCAATACAGCGCAATACTCTGCAACACCCTGCCAATACTGCGCAATACTCTGCAACACCCTGCCAATACTGCGCAATACTCTGCAACACCCTGCCAATACTGCGCAATACTCTGCAACACCCTGCCAATACTGCGCAATACTCTGCAACACCCTGCCAATACTGCGCAATACTCTGCAACACCCTGCCAATACTGCGCAATACTCTGCAACACCCTGCCAATACTGCGCAATACTCTGCAACACCCTGCCAATACTGCGCAATACTCTGCAACACCCTGCCAGTGCCAATACTGCGCAATACTCTGCAACACCCTGCCAATACTGCGCAATACTCTGCAACACCCTGCCATACCCTGAAACACCCCGCCATACCCCGCCACACTCTGCAATACGCGGTAATACCCAGCCATACTCGGCGATACCCAGCCATACTCGGCGATACCCAGCCATACCCGGCTATACCCAGACAATATTACAGTTGGGGAGATGACGTGGATATTACAGTGGGGGCTTTATGGTGGTGGAATTTTCAAAGGTTTTTGCAAATTCAATTATTATTTGCTGATCCGAAAAATGATCCGATCCGTGACTCTGCAACGATCCGATCCGTGAGTTTGGGGGGGGACAGATGTACAGGGGGGGAACAGATATATGTGTGGGGGGGGGGGGGGGGGGGAGACGTGTAGTGGGGTACAGAGGGGGAACAGATATATGTGTGTGGGGGGGGCAGACGTGTAGTGGGGTACAGAGGGGGAACAGATATATGTGTTGGGGGGGAAATAGACGTGCAGGGGGGAACGCGCCCCTTGCTTACAGTAATACTAGACCCGCCCCTAAGAATAAAAAAAAAAAAAAGTCAGTTACTTTGCTGAGTAACTAATTACTTTTCCAATGTAGTAACTGAGTTACTAACTCAATTACTTTTTTGGGAGAAATAATTTGTAATGTAACTAATTACTTTTTTAAAGTAAGATGACCAACACTGGTTGTGACTGCAATAACTGTCAGGGCAGTTAGTTTTAGGCCCCTTTAGGTCTAAGGTAGCCCCCTACCCCCCCCCCTTAATAAAGGTTTAACCCCTTGATTGCCCCCTAGGTAACCCTTTCACCCCCTTTTGCCAGTGTCACTAAGCGATCGTTTTTCTGATCGCTGCATTAGTGTCACTGGTGCCGCTAGGTAGCCAGTTTTTTTCTAGGTTAACCGCCAGGTTTATATAGGTTCATAAATAGGTTTATAGGTCAGGTACCCCCATATTACAACCTAAATAAAGGTTTTAAACCCTTGATTTCCCCTAGAGTTAACCCTTTCACCAGTGATCACCGTATAAGTGTCACTGGTGACGCTGGTTAGCCAGTTAGTTATTTAGGTTCCCCGTCAGGTTTTTATATAGCGTCAGGTACCCCCATATATTACCCAATAAAGGTTTTAACCCCCTGATTGCCCCTAGTTAACCCTTTCACCAGTGATCACCGTATAACTGTTACGGGTGACGCTGGTTAGTTAGTTTGTTTTTTATAGTGTCAGGGCACCCGCCATTTATTACCCAATAACAGTTTAACCCCCTGATCGCCCGGCGGGTGATATCAATAAGGTCTGCGTCGCCCCAGGTTAGTGTCAGTACCACAAACACCCACGCGCAAAGCATACACCTCCCTTAGTGGTACAGTATCTGAACAGATCAATATCTGATCTGATCAGATCTATACTAGCGTCCCAGCAGTTTAGGGTTCCAAAAAACGCATTGTTAGCGGGATCAGCCCAGATACCTGCTAGCACCTGCGTTTTCCCCCTCCGCCCAGCCCACCCAAGTGCAGTATCGATCGATCACTGTCACTTACAAAACACTAAGCACACATAACTGCAGCGTTCGCAGAGTCAGGCCTGATCCCTGTGATCGCTAACAGTTTTTTTGGTAGCGTTTTGATTCAGTCGCCAGCAGCCTAGGAGCTTTTTTACCCGTGAATCTCACTAGTGTACTACTAAATTTAGAGCCCAAAATGGCAAATCGCAAGTACACTAGTGAACAGGCCTACTTGTTTCTGAGTATGTCAGATAGTGAAGAGGAGGTCACTCATCTGTCAGAATCAGGCTCAGAATACGATCCAGTAGACGATAGCGGCTCCATGACAGATAGCTCTGGCGACAGAGGTGAGGTCCCTGCTAAGGTCAGGCGTACCCGATCCCGATCTTCTGCTGTTGTTGAGGTGCAGGAACCGCAGGTCTCTCGTATGGAGCAGAGAAGTACTAGCGCCGCTATTCCTTCTGGTGAACTGGCAAGCACCAGCGGCCTAGTACACCCTGGACATCCAGCACTGCAGTAACACGTGATGACGTGGCGAGTCCCATAAGTGCAGTTCAAGCTGGCGAGGTGGCAAGCACAAGTAGTGTCCCGCTGCCACCAAGAAGAAGACAAAGGCAGGCCCGTCGATCACATAGTGCCCTTCCTGCAGAATTCGCCAATCCTGATTGGGTGCCCACCACTTCTGCAGAACCCGTACTTCCCCCATTCACTGGCCAACCCGGTATTCAGGTGGAAACAGCTGATTTTAAGCCATCCGATTTTTATTCGCTGTTTTTCACGGAAGATCTCTATAGATCTATTGTGGACCAAAGTAATATATAAGCTGGTCAATACATCGCCGCTAATCCCCAGTTGCCTTCCCTTGCCAGAGATTGGAAACCAATTACGGTTTCCGAATTTAAGTCCTTTCTGGGCCTTTCCCTCAACATGGGCATACATAAATTCCCGACTCTGAGGACTTATTGGTCCACCTCACCAGTCCACCAAATGCCCGTGTTCACTGCCTCCATGTCCAGGGCACGATACGAACAGATCTTGCGGTTCATGCACTTCAGTGACAATGAACTTTGTCGTCCTCGTGGAGACCCTGAATTTGATCGGCTCTACAAAATTCGGCCCCTCATAAACCACTTCAACCAACGTTTTGCAGCCTTGTTTACGCCCAATCAAGTTGTCTGCATTGACGAGTCCTTGATTAAGTTTTCTGGCCGCTTGTCTTTCAGACAGTACCTTCCCAGCAAGCGTGCCAGATACGGGGTCAAGCTCTACAAGCTCTGTGACAGGGCAACAGGCTATACGTGGAGCTTTTCGGTTTATGAGGGAAAAGATAGTTACGTAGAGCCGGAGAACTGTCCAGATTACATAGGGAGCGCTGGCAAGATAGTGTGGAACTTGGTGTCACCCTTTTTCGGAAAGGGGTACCACTTGTACGTGGACAATTATTACACGAGCGTGCCACTGTTTAGTCATTTGTTTGATCAGCAAATTGGAGCATGTGGCACTGTGCGACCTAATCGCCGGGGCTTTCCCCAGCGGCTTGTAGATTCCCCTCTTAGGCTGGGGGAGAGAGCCTGCTTCAAGTGTAATAATTTGCTCGCTGTGAAGTGGAGGGATAATAGGAATGTTTTCGTTCTTACCTCCCTTCATGCAGACACGACAGTCCAAATTCGTACGGCGGCTGGTGTTGTGACGAAACCCCTCTGTGTCCACGAGTATAACCTTAATATGGGAGGGGTGGACCTCAACGACCAGTTGTTGGCGCCGTACCTAGTTGCCCATAAGGCTAGACGCTGGTACAAAAAAGTGTCTATTTATTTGTTCCAATTGGCTTTGCTGAACGCTCATGTGCTATACGGAGCTTCAGGCGGGACTTTACCCTTCCTTGAATTCCAGGAAGAGGTTGTCACAGAACTCCTGTATCCAGGCGGTTCTGCACCTCAACATCCCCTGCCAAATGCAGTAAGCCGGCTGCATGAGAGGCATTTTTCTTATGCCCGCCAGAGTACCCCTACCCAACGAGCCCCCCAAAGAAGATGTCGTGTCTGTACCAAGCGCGGATGTAGGCGTGACACCCGTTATTATTGTCCACGCTGTCCTGACAATCCTGGTCTCTGCATTGGTGAATGTTTTGAACGCTACCACTCACTAGTAAGGTATTAGCGTAGGGTACAGCATTTCACAGGCTAGGATACACTTTCAACAAAGCCTGGGGAATGCCCAGGAAAAAACCCAAGCCTACTTACCACCAGCTCGCAGAAAACCAAATTAGCCTGTCTAACAGTGCGTTAAAAACAGGGGTTTAGTCCGCACGAGCTGGCTATAGATGAGGGTGGTGGCAAGTTTTTTGTATCATTATCACGTTGGTGTTTGTATTGGTCCAGCAACGCACCAACACCTTTGCAGCCATTGTGCAATCTGCTGGGTGCTTGGTGTGCTCCTGTACCTTTAAGAAGGAGTGGGCTCCCCTTCAGTCCACCTGCCCTCATCTATCCATTAGAATGCATGTGCCTCCACTGTGGGGACACTCATAGTTTAGTGTTAGGACCACAGATATCAGGGTGCCGTGACGTGGCTCTGTGGCTTACGCATGCGTTTGCAAATGCGTGCGGACTAAACCCCTGTTTTTAACGCACTGTTAGACAGGCTAATTTGGTTTTCTGCGAGCTGGTGGTAAGTAGGCTTGGGTTTTTTCCTGGGCATTCCCCAGGCTTTGTTGTTAGGATACACTTTCACAGGGTCTCAAGAATACCATTGCATTTTGAGACCAGACAGTTAAAATTATAGTTACAGGGTCTCAAGAATGCCATCGCATTTTGAGACCCGACCGTTACAGTTATAGTTTAAAAAAAAGTTTAAAAAAAAAAAAAAAGTGTCAAAAATAAAAAAAAAAAAAAAGTACGAAAAAAAAAAAAACCCCAAAAAAATATAAAAAAAAAAAAAAACAAAAATAGTTGTCGTTTTATTGTTCTCTCTCTCTCTCTCTCTATTCTCTCTATTGTTGCTCTTTTTTACTCTATTCTATTCTGCAATGTTTTATTATGTTTTATCATGCTTGCTTTTCAGGTATGTAATTTTGTTTACTGTGTTTTATTGTTAGCCATTTTTTTGTTTTCAGGTGCGCCATTCAGTTGCAGCGCGGATTTATTTATCTTGACAGCAACAGCGTTTGCTCCCACGATACATAAAGCCGCGACTCCAACGCTGTAGGAGGTGATTTCACCACCACAGTTAAAAAAAAGAGCATATATGCCGAAGCATGGGGGCAGCAGGGGCGGAGGAGCGATTTTGCTCCTAATGCCACGTACATACGGTCGAAATTCCGACGGAGGCTTGCCCGTGGAAAAGTCCGACCATGTGTACGTGGCATAACTTTTTTGCGGGAGGATGCCCCATGCTTCGGCATATTATATATATATATATATATATATATATATATATATATATATATATATATATTTTAGGCACCGGTTGCGTTAACAAAATGTTTTATTTTTTACAATTTTTTTTTGGGTATTTGCTTTGCAGGTATGGTATGGTAAGGTCTTACTGTTATACTGTAATGTTACTTTGTTTTAATGTTAACCATTATTTGCTTAGCAGGTACGCCATTCAGTTGCAGCACGGATTTATTTATCTTGACAGCAATAGCGTTTGCTCCCACGATACATAAAGCCGCGACTCCAACGCTGTAGGAGGTGATTTCACCACCACAGTTAAAAAAAAAGAGCATATATGCCGAAGCATGGGGGCAGCAGGGGCGGAGGAGCGGTTTTGCTCCTAATGCCACGTACATACGGTCGAAATTCCGACGGAGGCTTGCCCGTGGAAAAGTCTGACCATGTGTACGTGGCATAACTTTTTTGCGGGAGGATGCCCCCTGCTTCGGCATATATAAATGGTGCATGTATGCCCACCATTAGAAGTGGGTGGATGAAGGGAGGTATTCTAATGGTGGGCATACCCACCAATCAATCTCTTTTTTTTCGTTCAGCCAAGAGGCTGCATGAAAAAAAAAGATTACAATATATGTCCAGTATGTTGCTGGACTTTGAATGGTTATACCAGAATGATGCCTGCAGGTTTAGGTATCATCTTGGTATCATTCTTTTCAGCCAGTGATCGGCTTTCATGTAAAAGCAATTCTAGTGGGTAATTAGCCTCTAGACTGCTTTTACAAGCAGTGGGAGGGAATGACCCCCCTCCCAGATATAAACCGCGCCATTGGGAAATTGAGAAAGCGTTTTATCACACCGATCTTGGTGTGGTCAGATGCATTGAGGGCAGAGGAAAGATCTAGGGTCTAATATATTTTTTCAAAAAAAGAGTACCTGTCACTGCCTATTGCTATCATAGGGGATATTTACATTCCCTGCGATAACAATAAAAATGATAACTAAGAAAAAAAATGGAAGGAACAGTTTAAAACTAAAATAAAAAAGCGTTGGTCTGGCGTCATATGTAAACAGCAATTGCACCATGCATGTGAGGTATCACCGCGAAGGTCAGATCGAGGGCAGTAATTTTAGCAGTAGACCTCCTCTGTGAATCTAATGTGGTAACCTGTAAAGGCTTTTAAAAATGTATGTAGCTTGTCTCCACTGCGTTTTTGTGCGCAATTTTAAAGCATGTCGTGTTTGGTATCCATGTACTCGGCCTAAGATCATATTTTTTATTTCATCAAAAATTTGAGCAATATAGTGTGTTTTAGTGCATTAAAATAAAAAAAAGTATTTTTTCCACAAAAAATGCGTTTGAAAAATCGCTGCGCAAATACTGTGTGGAAAAAAAAAATGCAACACCCACCATTTTAATCTGTATGGCCTTTGCTTTAACAATATATATATAGTGTTTGGGGGTTCAACGTAATTTTCTTGCAAAAAAAAAATATGTTTTCATGTAAACAAAAAGTGTCAGAAAGGGCTTTGTCTTCAAGTGGTTAGAAGAGTGGGTGATGTGTGACATAAGCTTCTAAACGTTGTGCATAAAATGCCAGGACAGTTCAAACCCCCCCCCCCCCCCCCAAATGACCCCATTTTGGAAAGTAGACACCCCAAGCTATTTGCTGAGAGCCATGTTGAGCCCATTAAATTTTTTTTTTTTTTTTGTCCCAAGAGATTGAATAATGAAGAAAAAAAAAAATTTTTTTTTTTTTTTACAAAAAGTTGTCACTAAATGATATATTGCTCACACATGTCATGGGCATATGTGGAAATACACCCCAAAATACATTCTGTTGCTTCTCCTGAGTACGGGGATACCACATGTGTGGAATTTTTTGGGAGCCTAGCTGCGTACGGGACCCCAAAAACCAAGCACTGCCTTCAGGCTTTCTAAGGGTGTAATTTTTTTATTTCACTCCTCACTGCCAATCACAGTTTCGGAGGCCATGGAATGCCCAGATGGCACAAACCACCCCCAAATGACCCCATTTTGGAAAGTAGACACCCCAAGCTATTTGCTGAGAGGTACGGTGATTATTTTGCAGATCTCGCTTTTTGTCACAAAGTTTTGAAAATTGAAAAAAAAAATTTTTTGCTTTACTTTCTTCATTTTCAAAAACACATGAGAGCTGTAAAATACTCACCATGCCTCTCAACAAATAGCTTGGGGTGTCTACTTTCCAAAATGGGGTCATTTGGGGGGGGGGGGGGGTTTGTGCTATTTTGGCATTTTATGGCCTTCGAAACTGTGATAGGTAGTGAGGAGTGAAATCAAAAATTTGCACCCTTAGAAATCCTGAAGGCGGTGCTTGGGTTTCGGGGCCCCGTACACGGCTAGGCTGCCTAAAAGTCCCACACATGTGGTATTCCCGTACTCAGGAGAAGCAGGAAAATGTATTTTGGGGTGCAATTCCACATATAACCATGGCATGTGTGAGCAATATATCATTTAGCGACAACTTTTTGTAAAACATTTTTCTTTTTTTTTTTTTGTCTTTATTCAATCACTTGGGACAAAAAAAAAAAATATATTCCATGGGCTCAACATGCCTCTCAGCAAATAGCTTGGGTTGTCTACTTTCCAAAATGGGGTCATTTGGGGGGGTTTTGTGCCATCTTGGCATTTTATGGCCTTCAAAACTGTGATAGGTAGTGATAGGTAGTGAGGAGTGAAATCAAAAATTTATGCCCTTAGAAATCCTGAAGGCGGTGCTTGGTTTTCGGGGTCCCGTATGCGGATAGGCTCCCAAAAAGTCCCACACATGTGGTATCCCCGTACTCAGGAGAAGCAGCAGAATGTATTTTGGGGTGTAATTCCACATATGCCCATGGCATGTGTGGGCAATATATAATTTAGTGACAACTTTGGGCAAAAAAAAAAATGTTTGTAATATTCCCGCAACTTGTGGCAAAATATAAAATATTCCATGGACTCAACATGCCTCTCAGCAAATAGCTTGGGGTGTCTACTTTCCAAAATAGGGCCATTTGGGGGGGTTTTGTGCTATTTTGGCATTTTATGGCCTTCGAAACTGTGATAGGTAGTGAGGAGTGAAATCAAAAATTTGCACCCTTAGAAATCCTGAAGACGGTGCTTGGGTTTCGGGGCCCCGTACGCGGCTAGACTCCCAAAAAGTCCCACACATGTGGTAACCCCGTACTCAGGAGAAGCAGAAAAATGTATTTTGGGGTGCAATTCCACATATAACCATGGCATGTGTGAGCAATATATCATTTAGTGACAACTTTTTGAATACATTTTTTTTTTTTGTCTTTATTCAATCACTTGGGACTAAAAAAAAAAAAATATTTAATGGGCTCAACATGCCTCTCAGCAAATAGCTTGGGGTGTCTACTTTCCAAAATGAGGTCATTTGGGGGGGTTTTGTGCCATCTTGGCATTTTATGAATGAATGATTTGTATAGCGCTACAACTGCGAACTGAATCGCCTCAAGGCACTTGTCTGCTCTTGTTGGGATGCCACGTTTAGAAGAGGTGAGTCTTGAGTTTTTTCCTGAAGGCCTGATGGTTTTCTTCCAAGCGGATGTTGTTTGGTAGAGCGTTCCATAGCCGAGGTCCCTGTACTGCGAATCTTCGTTCTCCCTTCGATTTGTATCGGGCTTTGGGGATGAGAAGGAGATTTTGGTTTGTTGATCGAAGGCTGCGATTTGGTATGTATTTTTCTATTTTCTCACAAAGGTATTGAGGCGCATTTCCTTGTGTACATTTGTGGGTGAGGCAGAGGGTCTTGAATGTGATCCTGTCTTTTACCTTGAGCCAATGGAGGATCCTTAGGGATGGGGAGATGGATTCCCAGGGTTTCTTTCCGGTGACTAATCTTGCTGCTGTGTTTTGGACACTTTGAAGGCGCGCAATCTGGTAATCCTATGTACAGGGAGTTTGCATAGTCGAGACGCGAATTGATGATCGTTCCTACTACTACCGCTTTTTCCTTTTCCGTGATGAAGGGGATGAGTCTGCGTAGCATGCGAAGGAGATGGTGGGATCCACTGATTATGGATCCTATTTGTGCCTCCATGGTCATCTCTGAATCAAAGATGACTCCGAGGCTTTTGGCTTTTGTGCGTGGGATGATGGTCTGTCCCAGGATGGTTGGTGGTGTCCAAGGGGTCTTTGTCTTTTTCCTTGAGTTTGCGTCGAGGAGCAGTAGTTCTGTTTTTGATCCATTTAGTTTGAGGGAGCTAGTGGTTATCCAGTCATCTATCAATGTGAGACATTTTCCTAGTTCCTGGTATTGGTCTTTTTGTCCGGTGATCCGGAAATACAGTTGAGTGTCGTCCGCGTATGAGTGGAAGCACAGATCAAATTTGCTAATAATTTTGAAGAGTGGCCGGATGTAAATGTTGAAGAGTACTGGTGACAATGGTGATCCTTGAGGGACTCCATAAGTGATTGCCCGGGTTTCCGATGTGAAGGCTCCTAACTTCACTGTCTGTGACCGGTTTCCTAAGAAGGAAGCGAACCATGGAAGATCTACATCTGTAACTCCTGCCCCTTCCTTGAGGCGGATGAGAAGCGTGTTGTGGTCCACTGTGTCGAACGCCGCACTAAGATCCAGCAATACCAGAAGACACGATTCTCCATCATCCGCTGCTTCTAGGGCATCATCCCATATTTTCAGAAGTGGCGTTTCTGTGCCATGGCCTGGGCGGAAGCCCGATTGTAGTGGGTCCAGGAGCTTGTGTGTGTCCAGATGAAGTTGAAGCCGTTGTACTACTGCTTTCTCCATAATTTTGGAAATGGTGTTCAGGCTTGTTACCGGTCTGTGATTGTTCGGATCTTTGGGGTCGAGGTTGGGTTTCTTTAACGATGCCTTGCTTGAGGGAATTCGGAACCAATCCTTCTTTGAACGACTGATTTACTAGGTGTGTAATAGCGGGGGCCAGAATGTCGGAGCATTCTTTCAAGAGTTTTGTGGGGATGATGTCGTTTAGTGATGTGCTGTCTCGGAGGCTCTTGATGACGTTTTTGGTTTCATCCACGGTGATCGGGGTAAGTGAAAAATGTGGTGCTTGTGCGCTGTGGATGTAAAATTCCTTACCTGGGTTGAGTTGAGTAGAGTTGGTTGTTGTTTTTTTTTTGTTGAATTATTTTATGAATGTTGACTATTTTGTTGATGAAAAAAAAAAAAAAAAAATCGGATAATTTGTTGCAGTATTCTTGAGTTTCGTTTCCTAGGGGCTCAAGGCAGGTGGGGTTCATAGTCTGGGCGACTAGTTTGAAAAGTTCCCGTGGTCGGTTGACGGCTTTTGAGAGGGTGTTTGAGACATATTCTTTTTTTGCTGTGAAAATTGCTTTATGATATCTCTTGGTGAGTATTCTGTATTTTGTGTGATTTTCCTTTGTGGTGTTTCTTCTCCAGGCTCTTTCTGCTCTTCTGTGTTCCCGTTTCAGTAGAGTAAGCGTGCCATTAAACCATCCAGAATTTTTCTTGCGGATGGGTGCTCGATGTTTTGGGGCGACTGCATCTGCTGTTTGTAGAAGTGCCCTGTTTATGAAGCTGAGTGTTCGTTCTGTTGAGTGGTTTTGATTCAGTGTAGCCATTTTGTATGTTAGTGTGGTTTTGAAGATTTCCGAGTGTAGTTAAACTAGGCGATGGGGGGGGGAGGGGCCAGAGATAGGAATAGTCAGCGTGGAACATATTCCAGAGGGTAATATTAGGGGCATTAGTGGTAGGGTAACTAAAGCACATAAACCCAAGGTAAATATAGTAGAAAGTCCTAGTTGCAATCTCGGAACACCCAAGAGGGTAGTATGTGACTGGTCAAAATATAGTAATGCATTAAAGTGTTTGTTCACCAATGCCAGAAGTCTGCCAAGCAAAATAGGTGAGTTGGAAGCTCTGGTGCATCAGGAGAGCTATGATGTAATCGGTATTGCTGAAACTTGGCTGCAGTCCTCACATGACTGGGCTATAAATATTCCTGGCTTTGCACTCTTTCGGAAAGACAGAGTTAAAAGGAAAGGTGGAGGGGTCTGTCTGTATGTGAGAAGTGATCTCAAAGCGAGTGTGAAAGAGGACCTGGGGGATGGAGAGTGTGATGAGTCTGAAGCATTATGGGTGGAACTGCATACAGATGTGCGTAGTTCAAAGTTAATCATTGGAGTTTGTTATAGACCACCCAATGTTAATGAGGAGGTGGATACTCAGCTCCTTGCTCAAATAGAAAGGGCTGCAAGGGCTGGGACAGTGATAATAATGGGGGATTTTAACTACCCAGAAATTGACTGGAATAATGGCACTGCTGGGACAGTTAAAAGGACAAAAATTTATAAACCTATTACAGGACAATTTTATTTGATGTTAGCTGTAAGCAAAAATCACATACAGGAAAGATAAAAACACTTAATTTCAAGAGGGCAAATTTTCCAAGGATGAGGGCTGCTCTCCAGAACTTAGACTGGGAGAGAATATTGGCAACAATGGGCACAGAACAGAAATGGGGATTCTTCAAAAAGACTGTTTGTGAACTCACTGCAAAGTATATTCCCATGGGCAATAAATTTAAAAGGCTAAAAATAGGAATGATGCTCTGCTGGATCTGGTAATCTCAAACCATGCAGAGCATATTACTAATGTTCAGATAAAGGAGCATCTGGGTAGCAGTGACCATAACATGATTTCATTTGATGTTAGCTGTAAGCAAAAATCACATACAGGAAAGATAAAAACACTTAATTTCAAGAGGGCAAATTTTCCAAGGATGAGGGCTGCTCTCCAGAACTTAGACTGGGAGAGAATATTGGCAACAATGGGCACAGAACAGAAATGGGGATTCTTCAAAAAGACTGTTTGTGAACTCACTGCAAAGTATATTCCCATGGGCAATAAATTTAAAAGGCTAAAAATAAAACCTATGTGGCTCACGGCCAAAGTTAAAAAAGCTATAAACTATAAGAAAAGAGCTTTTAAAAAAATATAAAAATGAAGGATCACTAGTGTCATTTAAATGTTACAAAGAATAACAGAATATGTAAAAAGGAAATCAAGGATGCAAAAATTCAAAACGAAAGACAGATTGCAAAAGATAGTAGGACAAACCCCAAAAAATTCTTCAAATATATTAATAGTAAAAAGGTCAAGTCTGAGCATGTAGGCCCTTTACAAAATAATCTAGAGTGGGTGACTGGGGACAAAGAGAAGGCTAATTTATTAAATACTTTCTTCAGCTCTGTGTATACAAAGGAGCATGGGGGAGCTCATGTCCACAATGGGGGTGGTAGTGACACAGCCCTAAATCCACAATGGCTCAAAAGTGATATGGTCCAGAAATATTTAGACAGAATAAAGGTGGATAAAGCACCTGGACCTGATGGCATCCACCCACGGATCCTAAAAGAATTGAGCTCTGTAATTTCAAAGCCATTGTATCTAATTTTTAGGGAATCATTAATGACAGGAATAGTACCACTGGATTGGCGCAGGGCGAACGTGGTGCCTATATTTAAAAAGGGAACAAAGTCTTTACCAAGTAACTATAGACCTGTTAGTTTAACTTCTATAGTTGGGAAGATACTGGAGAGATTATTAAAAGACCACATAGACGAGTTCTTGCAGGAAAAAAATATTTTAAGCAACAGACAGCATGGGTTCATGAAAGACAGAAGTTGTCAGACAAACCTCATTTCTTTTTATGAGGTGGTAAGTAAAACCTTGGACAGAGGCGTGGCTGTGGACGTGGTATACTTGGATTTTGCAAAAGCGTTCGATACAGTTCCCCACACACGGCTCATGTGTAAGGTAAGGTCTACAGGTTTGGAAATATCGGTTTGTAAATGGATAGAAAACTGGCTAAAAGACAGAATTCAGAGAGTCGTGGTTAATGATTCTTACTCTGAATGGTCTAAGGTTATCAGTGGTGTACCCCAAGGTTCAGTGCTGGGACCCTTACTTTTTAATATCTTTATAAATGATATTGGGTCTGGGATCAAAAGTAACATTTCTGTCTTTGCAGATGACACCAAGCTATGCAGTGGAATAACGTCCTTACAGGAGGTCTCCAATTTAATGTTGATAAATGTAAAGTTATGCACTTGGGGGCTAAGAATATGCATGCATCATACATACTAATGTCCTTACAGGAGGTCTCCAATTTACAAGCTGACCTCAATGCTCTGTCAAATTGGGCGACTATGTGGCAGATGAGGTTTAATGTTGATAAATGTAAAGTTATGCACTTGGGGGCTAAGAATATGCATGCATCATACATGCTAGGGGGAGTACAACTGGGGGAATCCGTAGTGGAGAAGGATCTGGGGGTTTTGGTAGATCATAAACTCAATAATAGCATGCAATGCCAAGCTGCGGTTTCCAAAGCGAGCAAAGTCCTTTCTTGTATTAAGAGAGGTATGGACTCCAGAGAGAGAGATATCATTTTGCCCCTGTTCAAATCATTAGTAAGACCTCATCTGGAATATGCAGTTCAGTTTTGGGCACCAGTTCTCAAAAAGGATATTGGGGAACTGGAGAAAGTGCAGAGAAGGGCAACCAAACTGATAAGAGGCATGGAGGAGCTCAGCTATGAGGAAAGATTAGAGGAACTGAATTTATTCACCCTTGATAAGAGGAGATTAAGGGGGGATATGATCAACATGTATAAATATATAAGGGGTCCATATAGTGAACTTGGTGTTGAGTTATTCACTTTACGGTCAACAAAGAGGACAAGGGGGCACTCTTTACGTCTAGAGGAGAAGAGATTTCATCTCCAAACAAGGAAAGGTTTCTTCACAGTAAGAGCTGTGAAAATGTGGAATAGACTCCCTGCAGAGGTGGTTCTAGCCAGCTCAGTAGGATTGCTTTAAGAAAGGCCTGGATACTTTCCTAAATGTACATAATATAACTGGGTACTGACATTTATAGGTAAAGTTGATCCAGGGAAAATCCGATTGCCTCTCGGGGGATCAGGAAGGAATTTTTTTCCCCTGCTTTAGCAAATTGGAGAATGCTCTGCTGGGGTTTTTTTTGCCTTCCTCTGGATCAACTGTGGGTATAGAATGGGGTATATGGGATTGTATGATATATATATATATATATATATATATATATATATATATATATATATATATTTTTTTTTTTTTTTTTTGTTTAATTTGTGGTTGAACTGGATGGACTTGTGTTTTTTTCAACCTAACTAACTATATGTAACTATGTAACTATGTAACTAGTTTCTTCTGCGATCTAATCCAGTGTGTTGTTGCCGCCGGGTTTGGTTTTTGCAGGAAGATGTTGGTGGCGATCTCAAATTTGATAGCGTGGTGGTCTGACCATGATAGCGCTATGTTGTCTCGAATGCTGATGTCCGTATTTTGCTTGAAGATGAGGTCCAGGATGTGACCTGACCCATGTGTGGGAGCCTTTACTAGTTGTTGGAGCCCTAGGTCTTCCAGTTGATTGATGCAGGTGGTGGCGATGGGGTCTTCGGTGGAGTTCGCCCAGAGGTTGAAATCTCCGAGTACCAGAACCTTGTTGTTTTTCAGGGTGTGTGCCGAGATGAATTCCGTGAGTGGTATCGGTAGGTTTGTGTTTGGTCCTGGTGGTCTGTAGCATAGCAGCATGTGGATGGTTTCTTGTGGTGTGGTTTGCATCTGTAGAGTAAGTGTCTCCATAAAAGTTGCTGTGTTCTGTACCGTAGGTTTGACGAGCGCTAGATGAGCTTTGAAGATCACAGCTAGGCCTCCTCCTTTTTTTCCTTTCCTATGCTCGGTTAGGATCCTGTAGTTTTCTGGCACTAATTCTGTTAGGATGGTGTTGCAGTCGGGTGTTAGCCAGCTTTCCGTGATGAAGAGGCAATCTATGTTGTTTTGTGTGATGAAGTCATGGATTTCGTGCCTGTGCTTGACCGCCGATCTGGTGTTAATCAAGGCGCATGCTAACTGTTGCGGTTGAGTTGTAGTCTTCTTATGTTTGATCGTTGCTTGTGGATTGATCCTTAGTAGTCGTTCTTTTTGTAATATTTTTTGAATGTCGGTCGGTAGAGTTGCAGTCAAATTTCTTAGTCTGCGGAGTGACTCTGCTGAGTATTTGAAATTGCACATGTTGAGGTGCTCCAAAAAATTTTTTCCCTGCTGTGGGCGAGATGATGCGTTGAAAAAAGTGGATGCCTTTGTTGAGGCGATAACGGTCTTGCGCAAGCTGGTTGAAGATGTTGCGGATCTGTGGGAAACCCTGTAGACCTACACCCTCCCTCCCGTTGATCCAGAGGAAGGCGAAAAACCCCTACTAGCGCGGCCAATTGCTATTGCAGAGGAAAAAATTCCTTCCTGACCCCCCGAGGGGCGGTCGGACGTTGGTCCCTGGATCAACTGCTAATGGTGGTCCCCTGCGATACTTACCAGAATATTTACCTTACCGGGTTGCTCAAATGATGGGGATAGGGTGAATCCTGATGTTGATCACCTGGGGAAGAAGAGGCGGCTATATGGTGATGCTGATGATACTGGTGTGTGCTGTTAAAAAACTTGTGGTTAAAACTGGCTGGTCTGGGTGTATACTGTAATTAAAAGCCTTGCAAAAACTTGGTTAAAAACTTGGTTAAAAACTTTGGTTAAAAACCTGCATTTTAAAATAACTTGGCCGGTCTGGGTGTACCAAGATGGCCGCCGTACTATGTAGAAGCAGGTGAAGTGCTGTGGATTTGGGTGTACCAAGATGGCCGCCGGACTAGGCCCGAGCTGCGGCCTGTCCTAGCCCTGACGGCTCCCAGTTCTTCCGTGAGTGTTTGGTGGGCGCTGAAGGGCTTGGAGGGGGGGGGGGGGAGGCTCGCCTCAGCCCTGTTGAGCCGAAAAAGAGGGCTAGAGAGGTGATTGGGGAGGCGGATGGCCGGCTTCGGCCGGGACTAGGCCGGGGACTCTCCTAGTTTCTGATGCCCAATGGGCAGATGGGCCGGCGCGGAGAAAGAAAGGGGGCCGATTGATTGCGGGGGGCCGCGGGATCCGCAGTGGGGTCCCGTTGTACTCCTGCTCCCTGTCCTCACTGCTCAGGGGTCCGGGATGGGATATGCACTGGCTGGGTCCTGCTCGCTGGGGGCTGTGGGCTTCTGACGGCCGGAGCTGCTGGGCGCACGTCCTCTTCCTTCACTCAGCACTCAGCACTGACACTGACAGGACACTTTATGGCCTTCAAAACTGTGATAGGTAGTGATAGGTAGTGAGGAGTGAAATCAAAAATTTATGCCCTTAGAAATCCTGAAAGCGGTGCTTGGTTTTCGGGGTCCCGTATGCGGATAGGCTCCCAAAAAGTCCCACACATGTGGTATCCCGTACTCAGGAGAAGCAGCAGAATGTATTTTGGGGTGTAATTCCACATATGCCCATGGCATGTGTGGGCAATATATAATTTAGTGACAACTTTGGGCAAAAAAAAAAAATGTTTGTAATATTCCCGCAACTTGTGGCAAAATATAAAATATTCCATGGACTCAACATGCCTCTCAGCAAATAGCTTGGGGTGTCTACTTTCCACAATGGGGCCATTTGGGGGGGGTCTTGTGCTATTTTGGCATTTTATGGCCTTCGAAACTGTGATAGGTAGTGAGGAGTGAAATCAAAAATTTGCACCCTTAGAAATCCTGAAGGCGGTGCTTGGGTTTCGGGGCACCGTACGCGGCTAGGCTCCCAAAAAGTCCCACACATGTGGTATCCCCATACTCAGGAGAAGCAGCAAAATGTATTTTGGGGTGCATCTCCACATATAACCATGGCATGTGTGAGCAATATATCATTTAGTGACAACTTTTTTTTTTTTTTTTGTCTTTATTCAATCACTTGGGACTAAAAAAAAAAAATATTCAATGGGCTCAACATGCCTCTCAGCAAATAGCTTGGGGTGTCTACTTTCCAAAATGGGGTCATTTGGGGGGGTTTTGTACTTCCCTGCCATTTTAGCACCTCAAGAAATGAGATAGGCAGTCATAAATTAAAAGCGGTGTAAATTCCAGAAAATGTACTCTAGTTTGTAGACGCTAGAACTTTTGCGCAAACCAATAAATATATGCTTATTGGCATTTTTTTTACTAAAGACATGTGGCTGAATAAATTTTGGCCCAAATGTTTGACTAAAATTGAGTTTATTCGATTTCTCTTATAACAAAAAGTAGAAAATATCTTTTTTTTTCAAAATTTGCAGTCTTTTTGCGTTTATAGCGCAACAAATAAAAATCACAGAGGCAATCAAATACCATCAAAAGAAAGCTCTATTTGTGGGAAGAAAAGGACGCAAATTTCGTTTGGTTACAACATTGCATGACCGCGCAATTACCAGTTAAAGCAGTGCAGTGCGAAATTGAAAAAAGACCTCTGGTCCTTAAAGTGGAGTTCCACCCACTTTTACAACTCTTCAGCATCCCTCACTAAACTGTGCACTGTAAACAAATTGGATATTTTTTTTATTTTTTTTTCAGCACAGACTGTATATATGCTGTATTCATTTTTCACTTCCTCCTCCCTGGCCGTGGCCCATCGCATCATTTCCTGTTTGCAATGCCTCCTGGGAAGGGGCAGCAACTTCCTCTGACACTGCCGTTGCTATGGAAACCTGACCTGAAACCCATTACACTGCTTATGCTGCACTGAGCATGTACGAGATCTGCAAGGATGAGATCCAGGAAGAAATACAGTCTGACTTCAGATGCCCACAGTTAAGATGGCCACAGCCTGCTGCAAGTTTATAAAATAACAAACTACTGCTAAAAACTAACAAAACAGACCTTAGTTTACAGACTAACTTTACTAGAATACATTAAACTTGTGTATTATAGGGGTATTTTTATTTAAAAAGTATAATTTCGGCCGGAACACCGCTTTAAGCTGACAATTGGTCCGGGGCTGAAGTTGTTAAATAATAATTATTTTGCTGACAATATCACCGCAAGAAGCTGTTACTTACCTAGAAAAGAATGATATCTGTATTCGATTGTTTATGTAAAAGCAGCAGGCTGGTAGCAGAAATGGAAACATTTTATCTCTGATCTGTTAGGAATTGTATGCATTGTTTGCATTGTATAGATTTGGCAGAGCCGAGCGCTGGAGCCATAGCAACCGATCAACCAATCACAGATCTTCCTAGAAATTTCCCACAACATTTCTCCTGCATCAGTTTGAAATTTCTAGGAAGATCTGTGATTGGCTGATCGGTTGCTATGGCTCCAGCGCTCGGCTCTGCCAAATGCATACAATTCCTAACAGATCAGAGATAAAAGGTTGAAGTTTATCTATAGACACAGGCAGTGCCGATCCTGACCTCCCTGGGGCCCTAAGCAAAATTCTGCTAAGGGGCCCTCTACCTGACCCATGATGCCGTGAGCATAGGTCCCCAGAGAGCCTCCCTCCTTACATTAGGGTCCTCAGAGAGCCTCCCCTTACGTCAGGGCCCCTAGAAAGCCTCCCCTTACGTCAGGGTCCCCAGAGGGCTCCCCTTACATCAGTGTCCTCAGAGAGCCCCTCCTCAAATCAGGGTCCCCAGAGAGCCTCCCCCTACATCAGGATCCCCAGAGAGACTTCCTTAAATCCTCACCGCGACAATCATTGCAGCCTCACCGTGCCCATTATTGCAGCCTCATCATGTTAATAATTGCCACCTCACCGTGCCCATCATTGCAGCCTTAGTGTGCCCATCACTGCCGCCTCACCTTGTCCATCATTGCCACCTCACCGTGCCAATCATTAAAGCCTTACCATGCCAATCATTGCAGCCTCACCGTGCCCATCACTGCCACCTCACCATGGCAATCATTGCAGCCTTACCATGCTTATCATTGCAGCCTCACCGTGTTAATAATTGCCATCTCACCATGCCAATCATTGCAGCCTTACCATGCTTATCATTGCAGCCTTACCATGCTTATCATTGCAGCCTTACCATGCTTATCATTGCAGCCTTACCATGCTTATCATTGCAGCCTTACCATGCTTATCATTGCAGCCTTACCATGCTTATCATTGCAGCCTTACCATGCTTATCATTGCAGCCTTGCCATGCTTATCATTGCAGCCTTACCATGCTTATCATTGCAGCCTTGCCATGCTTATCATTGCAGCCTTGCCATGCTTATCATTGCAGCCTTGCCATGCTTATCATTGCAGCCTTGCCATGCTTATCATTGCAGCCTTGCCATGCTTATCATTGCAGCCTTGCCATGCTTATCATTGCAGCCTTGCCATGCTTATCATTGCAGCCTCGCCATGCTTATCATTGCAGCCTCGCCATGCTTATCATTGCAGCCTCGCCATGCTTATCATTGCAGCCTCGCCATGCTTATCATTGCAGCCTCGCCATGCTTATCATTGCAGCCTCGCCATGCTTATCATTGCAGCCTCGCCATGCTTATCATTGCAGCCTCGCCATGCTTATCATTGCAGCCTCGCCATGCTTATCATTGCAGCCTCGCCATGTTAATTGCCACCTCACCATGCCAATCATTGCCGCCTTACCATGCCAATCACTGCCGCCTCACCATGCCAATCATTGCAGCCTTACTGTGCCCATCATTATTGCAGCCTAATGGTGCCCATCATTGCAGTCTTACTGTGGCAATCAATGTAGCCTCACCAGTCAGTGTCAGTGGATTACGCACAGCAGGCATCTCCCGCTGTGTCACGGAGCTCAATGTGAAATGTTATGCCGCACTATGACAAAAGTCCCACCCTCCTTCTAGACCAGCTTGTGTGATAGACAGAACACTGTATCTATCACACGAGCTGGTCTAGGAGGAGGGCGGGATCTTTGTCATAGCGCTGGCCGAAGGTTTCAGTCAGCTCTGAGACACAGCGGTCTTCTGACTCCCGCTGTGTGACAAGAGGAGGAGGGGGAGGAGGAGATTGGAGCTCGGGAAGCAAAGCCGATCCGCCCTTGGGGGGGGGGGGGGCCCCCCACAGCGGCGGGGCCCTATGCATCTTGCATAGTGAGTGTATAGGGCGGAACGGCTCTGAGTACAAGAATCCATACAATGGGAAACCAACACGTGGGAAAGCGTTTTCTGAGGTGGGGTTCACCTTGCCCCATGCGGCTCACACCCGGGGTCCGGTGCATCCCCATTCACCGTTTCAGGTCCAATTTTAGCCTGAATTTTTGGCTGAATTCAGACCTGAAGCGGACCAGAAGACGTACAGGACGCCTGTGCAAATTCGCACTGGAGCTGCTCTAGAGATGTGTGAAATCTCCTGCTATTGCGAATTGGATGCGGCGAACCCACATCCAATTTGCCCTGGTTGGAACCCAGCCTCAGTTCACACCTATGCGTTTTTTTCATGCTTTTTGCAAAAACGCAGGACATTATTTTTAACATGGGTTCCTATGGAACACGTTCACATCAATGCATTTTTAGGCCTCTGCGTTTTTGGATTTTTTTTTAACCACTTAAGGGCCGAGCCTCTTTTTGAGATGTGTTGTTTACAAGTTAAAAACACAATTTTTTTGCTAGAAAATTACTTAGAACCCCCAAACATTATATATATTTTTTTCTAACACCCTAGAGAATAAAATGGCAGAGGTTGCAATGCTTTCTGTCACACCGTATTTGCGCAGCGGTCTTACAAACCCACTTTCTTTGGAAAAAATACACTTTTTTGAATTAAAAAATAAGACAAAAGTAAAGTTAGCCCAATTTTATTTATATTATGAAAGGTAATGCTACGCCAAGTAAATTGATACCCAACATGCCACGCTTCAAAATTGCGCCCGCTCGTGAAATGGCGACAAACTTTTACCCTTAAAAATCTCCATAGGCGCCATTTAAAAATTCTACATGTTGCATGTTTTGAGTTACAGAGGAGGTCTAGGGCTGGAAATATTGCTCTCACTCTACTGATCGCGGCGATACCTCACATGTGTGGTTTGAACACCGTTTTCATATGCGGGCGCTACTCACATATGCGTTCGCTTCTGCACGCTAGCTTGTCAGGACGGGGCATGGTTACAAATTTTTTTATTTTTTCTTATTTTACCTTTTATTTTTTATTTTTACACGGTTTTAAAAATAAATAAAAATTGTGTCACTTTTATTCCTATTACAAGGAATGTAAACATCCCCTGTAATATAAAAAAGAGGCATGACAGGACCTCTTAAATATGAGATCTGGGGTCAAAAAGACCTCAAATCTCATATTTACAGTAAAATGCAATAAAAAAATAAAAAAAATTGGTCATTTAAAAAAATGTAATAATAAAATGGCCCTTTAAGAGCTATGGGCGGAAGTGACATTTTGATGACGCTTCCGCCCTTCATTGTTATGGAGATGGGTGGGGGCCACTCTTCTCTATGCCCAGCAAGGGTGAAGATCCGATCGCCTCCGCCGCTGCCGACAGCTCCTGTAAGCAGCGGAGGGCACCGGTAATCGGCGGAGGGCACCATAGCGCGGTGGGAGGGGGGGCCCTCTCCCGCCACCGATGAAAGTGATATCGTGCCGAATCCACAGAGACCACTATTATCGGAAACCGGACCGCCGGCCAAACAAGAGAATACCGGGGTTATGGCAGCTAGCTGCTGCCAGAACAACGATGGATTGAGCCTAAGGTCTCATTTAAACTAGCGACTGAGCTCCGGTAAAAACCCCCGCGGTTGAGCCACATTTTTACCACTCTTCAACCGCTCCTCCTCCTTTTTTTGCTGAGGTGGCAGTCAGGGGGAGTACACATGTCATGGCAGGAAGTATATCGCTAGTCACGCTCAAGTGAATGGGGCCACTGGGCAACCACCCCGTAACCGCACACAACATGCTCAGTTATCTGGTCAATTGGGGGGATAATCATGCAGAGAGGAGGCAATACAACACTCTATCACTGCCTGTCTATTGCTGTCTGAAGCACGATCTGAACGAAAATGAAGCCTGAATGAGCCCATAAAGATAGAATGCGACACCCTTTATTGGCTGACTTAAAGGTCTGGTTCACCTTTACAAAAAATCTGCCTATGCATTTAGGTGGTGTCGGTAGATAAATACAAACGGTGCAGCTCTAATGTTGAATAATGCCCTTGTTTTAGGTGTAGTAGGCCATTTACATACCTTCTGAAGCCTGACTGAAAAAATTACAGAGATGGCATTATCCCATTCTGCCTTGTTGCTAGGGAGTTGCTAAGACTGATACTCCCAGCTGTTACTGTTCACATCCTAAATCACAGGAGAGTTCTCAAACGGGGAGAGTAAGAGCATGTGAGGGGGGTTTGAATCAGAGAAAGAGCTCACTCCTGTGATAGTAGAGGCAACGCTGTATCTAAGCCTAGGCCAACAAGGCCCAGGCCTAGGGCGGCACTTTGCAAGAAGGGCAGCACGAAAAGAGTCCCCGCCGGCTTGCGCTACACTTTTATTGTAGCGCCAGTCTTATGGAGCAGACTGGGCCGGGAGGCAAATCGGTCTGGTGCCCCCATTAAGTGTCCGACATCAGGGAAGGGAACAGCCCATACATATGTAGGGGGCCCCGGGTGGCGGACCCCAACCAATGAGTTGTTGTATAAGTTCCCCAACTTATGGGGAGGCCCGCCGCTTCTAGTTTTGACTGTCCTATCATCACAGCAGACCTCTCACCTGAGTTCTCAGCTACAGAGAGACAGATGTCATGTCGGGAGGCTGAAATTGTCTGGAGGAAAAAGTCAGATGATGGGCGTGGGCCAGTAGAGTGAAGGGGGAGGGGCTATCCACTGTGCGAGGAGACCCCATGTTGGGAGAGGTGCAGTAAGTACCCAGGCTGAAAGGAAAACCACACCAGTTATTTGTTTGCCTTTGGCAGAGGAGTTGCTGTTATATATTATAGTGACTTACCATGAATATCAGCTACTGGTAATCTAGGAGGTAAGTGTTAACCACTTAAGGACCAGGCCTCTTTTTTAGATGTGTTGTGTTTAGATGTGTTGTTTACAAGGTAAAACATTTTTGTGAGATGTGTTGTGTTTAGATGTGTTGTTTACAAGTTAAAACATTTATTTTTGCTAAAAAATTACTTAGAACCCCCAAACATTATACATTTTTTTTCTAACATCCTAGAGAATAAAATGGCGGTCGTTGCAATACTTTCTGTCGGACCGTCTTTGCGCAGCGGTCTTACAAGCACACTTTTTTTTAAAAAATACACTTTTTTGAATTAAAAAATAAGGCAACAGTAAAGTTAGCCCAATTGTTTTTATATTGTGAAAGATAATGTTACGCCAAGTAAATTGATACCCAACATGTCGCACTTCAAAATTGCACCCGCTCGTGGAATGGCGACAAACTTTTACCCTTAAAAATCTCCATAGGCAAAATTCTACCGGTTGCATGTTTTACGTTAGAGAGGAGTTCTAGGGCTAGAATTATTGCTCTCGCTCTACCGATCGCGGCGATACCTCACATGTGTGGTTTGAACACTGTTTTCATATGCGGGCGCTACTTGCGTATGCGTTCGCTTCTGCATGCAAGCTTGGCGGGACGGGGCGCGTTTAAAATTTGTATTTTTTTTTTCTTATTTATTTTACCTTTTATTTTTACACTGTTTTAAAAAAAAAAAAAAATTTGTCACTTTTATTCCTATTACAAGGAAGGTAAATATCCCTTGTAATAGAAAAAAAGCATGACAGGACCTCATATGAGATCTGGGGGTCAAAAAGACCTCAGATCTCATATTTACACTAAAATGCAATATAAAAAAAAAAAAAATGTTGTCATTTAAAAAAATAAAATGGCCCTTTAAGAGCTATGGGCGTAAGTGACGTTTTGAGGTCGCTTCCGCCCTGCAGTGTCATGGAGTTGGGTGGGGGCCATCTTTCCCTCACTCGTCTCCATGTCAGTCCAGGAGAGGGGAGCGGAGTGTATCTCGACGCGAACGGAGTGTTCTCGACGCGAACATCAGTCTCACTTTGGCTATCACAGGGAGAGGATCTCCTCCCTGTGATAGCTGGAGCTGCACGGAGCAAACATCAGTCTCACATCAGTCTCTGTCACAGCTGTCTGGGACATTATTTGACAGGACACCAGGAGCTTGGGGCCGCAAGGGTCGGCTGCGCCCCTGTTATGTCATATGCACACTGATTTTGTTTTACTATAACATACTCCCCTCCCCTTCTAAAGTGCTTTCTTTATTTACACACACAGATCTTGCATCACAGTGTTTCCCTGAACACATCATGTGCTGCTGAGCTGCTAGAGATTAACAGCAGGATGAGATTTGCCGTCGGATGAGATGCTCCGCCTCCATCACACGGTTAAATAGGTCACGTGACCAGTGTAAGCCAATAGGATGTGATGGAGGCGGAGCATCTCATTCCACGGCAAATCTCATTCTATGGCAATGCACCGCACTTCCACCATAGGCCACCTAAGCGATTACGTCACAAGGCGATTCCCATGGACTCCTGGGATATCAGCATCATCTATCCCAGGAGTCCATGGGAATCGCCTAATACCAAAATCTAGCGTCATTCCCAGGCCGGAAATGACGCGAACGGTAGGACTTAGGTGCCATTGCTATGTCCTGTCCAGAATTAACATTGCCGCGCAGTGGCCTTACTGCGCATGTGTGAGATCGAGAGGTGCATGCTGGGTAGCCAGCTGCACCGTATCCCGGAAATGAAGACAAGTGGGCTTCAGATGCCCACAACAGCCATGGACCCTGCCTGCTTCCGAGATCTTACAGAGTGTCAGTATAATCAGTTAGCTGAAATATCCATCTAGGGGGGAAACATTATTTCTCAAGAAAGTGTGTACACAGTATTGTCATTGTAATATTTGTCTTGTGCCTTTTGGAGGAATTACTTTGCTGAGTTGGCGCTGTCGCCTAGAACTCAGCAGATCTATTACCTCCTCTTTGTGATAACGTTCCCACGTTCAAGTAAAATATTCATAGGACCTAAACACGCAGAGTTGTCTGATTATTACTCTACAGTGATACAAGGATGTCTGAACCTAGAGTGTCAGGTGGGTTGAAACGTTCACCAGGTCATGGCCGTGCAGATGAGCAGGTAATTCGAAGCAGTCCTCTAGGGGGCCGTGGTACATTAAAAAAAAAAAAAGTATGAAAAAAGAAAGTAGTTATCTGTAAACTAAGTCCCTTTCCTACCCAAAACCAACACCAATCTGTCCATGCCTGGTGGACGGATCTTCCAACTGAATTGGGATTCTCCTGCACATGTGCGGCTCAAATGGGGGTCTTTTTGTGAAGGCCTTGCCCAAGGGGCCCCAGAGTGAAGATCTATGAGGAGCATTGACAAGCAATTGCCAGATGCTGGAGGAAGGATAACTGTACTAAAAGTCCAAAGACATGAGGAACGCTTTTCAAATTAGGAAATAGAAGTGGAGGTAAGAGGGGGTTAATCCAAAGAGCGGTCTCGCCTGGCTTCCGCATACTGGAGAATCCGGTTTAGGGAGTTTCGAAAAACCATGAATAGAAAGAACAATTGTAAATGGCAGGAGATCCAACACTCAGATCAAAGGGCACTTGTCAATATCAACACACATGACGGTGCGAAATCAGTGGATACTCACCATCATTTATTACATACTATACGGTGCAGTGTGATCGTTATCGGTGGATATATTCTCGGTACGATTATAATGTGTGGTGTGATCATTATCAGTGTATACAGTGGGTATAGAAAAGAGTCCCCTCTCTTTTAACCGCTTCAGCACCGGGCGATTTTACCCCCTTCCTTACCAGAGCACTTTTTGCGATTCGGCACTGCGTCGCTTTAACTAATAATTGCGCGGTCGTGCGACGTTACACCCAAACAAAATTGACGTCCCTTTTTTCCCACAAATAGAGCTTTCTTTTGGTGGTATTTGATCACCTCTGCGGTTTTTATTTTTTGCGCTATAAACAAAAGAAGAGCGACAATTTTGAAAAAAAACACAATATTTTTTACTTTTTGCTATAATAAATATCCCATTTAAAAAAAACAAAACAATTTTTTTACTCAGTTTAGGCCGATACGTATTCTTCCACATATTTTTGGTAAAAAAATCACAATAAGCGTATATTGATCGGTTTGCGCAAAAGTTATAGCGTCTACAAAATAGGGGATAGATTTATTGCATTTTTGAATTTTATTTTTTACTAGTAATGGCGGCGATCTGCGATTTTTTTTTTTCGTGACTGCGACATTGCGGCAGACACTTCGGACACTTTTGACACATTTTTGGGACCATTCACATTTACACAGCGATCGTTGCTATAAAATTGCATTGATTACTGTGTAAATGTGACTGGCAGGGAAGGGGTTAACACTAGGGGGCGCTGCAGGGGTTAATATGTTTCCTAAGGTAGTGATTCTAACTGTGGGGGGAGGGGACTCACAAGGGGAGGAGACCGATCAGTGTTCCTCCGTACTGGGAACACATGATCGGTCTCCTCGCCACTGACAGGACGTGGAGCTGTGTGTTTACACACACAGCTCAACGGTCCCGCACGGTCCCACTGTTTTAACGGGCAATCGCGGGGTGCCCGGCGGACATCGCGGCCGTCGGGCACGCGCACCGGGTCCCGAGCGAAGCTGCGGGCGCACCCCCTAGGCGGCCGGGAATAGGAGGACGTCATATGACGCCCACCCAGGATGGGAGATCCACCTTGTGGGCGTCATATGACTATGGGCGGGATGTGAAGGGGTTAAATATTCACATATTGCTGCTTTGCAGCCTCAAATGAAGACAGACACATTTTTTGTTTTATCCAGCTGTATTTACTCAGTGCAACTTATAACATCCAAGTGAAAGATATAACACCAACATGTCAGAAATAAAATGTAAAAAATAAAATAAAAACAGAATTGGTTGGAAAAATGATCACCCCCACCTTATGTCATTATTTTGTTGAATCACCTTTTGCTTTAATTCCAGCCTTCATCTGTTAGGATATGTCTCTACTAACTTTGCACGTCTAGACTTTGCAATATTTGCAGAACTGCTCAAGTTCAGTTAAATTTGATGGTGACCGTTTGAGAACTGCAGTCTTCAAGTCATTCCACAGATTTTCAATGGGGTTTAAGTCTGGGCCCTGACTAGGCCATGCAAGGACATTCACCGTTTTCTCCTTTAACCACTTCAGCCCCAGAAGAATTTACCCCTTTCTTGACCAGAGCACTTTTTGCGATTCGGCACTGCGTCACTTTAACTGACAATTGCGCGGTCGTTTGACGTGGCTCCCAAACAAAATTTACGTCCTTTTTTTCCCCACAAATAGAGCTTTCTTTTGGTGGTATTTGATCACCCCTGCGGTTTTTATTTTTAAAAAAAGAGCGCCAATTTTGAAAAAAAAACATTATTTTTTACTTTTTGCTATAATAAATATCCCCCAAAAATATATAAAAAAAAAGTTTTTTCCTCAGTTTAGGCCGATACGTATTCTACATATTTTTGGTAAAAAAATCGCAATAAGCGATTATTGATTGGTTTGCACAAAAGTTATAGCGTTTACAAGATAGGGGATAGTTTTATAGCATTTTTATTAATAGTTGTTTTTTTTTTTTTAAATGGCGGCGATCAGCAATTTTTATCGTGACTGCGACATTATGGCGGACACATCGGACATTTTTGACACATTTTTGGGACCATTGACATTTATACAGCAATCAGTGCTATACAAATGCACCAGTTCCTGTGTAAATGACACTGGCAATGAAGGGGTGAACCACTAGATGGCAGTGTAGGGGTTAAGAGTGTCCTAGGGGCATGTTTCTAACTGTGAGGGACGTGGCTGTGTATGACACGTCACTGAGCTCTGCTCCGATCACAGGGAGCCATGATCAGTGACACTAGGCAGAAAGGGGAGATGCTTGTTTACATTAGCATCTCCCCATTCTTCCTCTTCCTCTCCAGGTATCACCGCGGCGATCGTGTCCGCGGGACCCACGAAGGGCAGCATACAGGTACGTGATTCTGCGTGTACATGCCCTTCTGCCGCAGTATATCTGCGTGAGGCGGTCGGGAAGCGGTTAACCACTGTGTGATCATTTTTGCTGTGTGATTTCGGTCATTTTCATGTTGGAAGGTAAACCCTCTTCCCATTGACAACTTTCTGGCAGAGGGCAGCAGATGTTCCTCAAGAATTTGATGGCATGTTGTCCCATCCATTTTTCCTTCTATCCTGACAAGTGCTTCAGTTCCTGCTGCAGAGAAACACCCCCATAACAGGATATTACCCCCTCCATGCTTTACTGTAGGAATGGTGTTATTTGGAAGGTGAGCTGTATTGGATTTCTGCCAGACAGTGTTTGGCCAAATAATTCCATTTTAGTCTCATCTGACCATAATCCCTTTTCCTAACGGCTCCATGTCAGCACAGCTGGGTTTAGGCTCCACCCTTATCTCATATAAATTTGAGCCCACCTACAGCCTTGGCGTTCTTCTTTTTTCCACCTATGTGCAGGACCTGGGTGTGCTCCTCTACCTTTGGGTGGCACAGTGGTGTAGTAGGTAACACTCCCACCTATAGCAGTAAAAAGGGTCGCTGGTTCGAATCCCGACCACGACACTACCTGCCTGGAGTTTGCATGTTCTCCCTGTGCCTGCGTGGGTTTCCTCCATGTACTCCGGTTTCCTCCCACACTCCAAAGCCATGCTGGTATGCTAATTGGCTTCAGTCCAAAATTGGCCCTAGTATATGAATGCGGACCTTGGATTGTGGGCTCCTTGAGGGTAGGGACCGATGTGAGTGTGCGATGTATGTGTGGAGCGCTGTGTAAAATTGACAATGCTATATGGGTACCTTAAATAAAAGATATATAATAGAGGAGCATCTTAATGAGACACAATGTACAGGGATAGGGACAATTGTAGACACTCAGGTTGAACTAGATGGACTGGTGTCTTTATTCAACCTTACTAACTATGTAACTATGTAACATGGCTGGCTGTCCATCCACGTGTGTGGATTAGACTGGATGCAGTCCCTGGTGTCTTGGCTAAATGACCCATAATCCAGGGAGCCCCCTCTGCTGGTCCTCGGGCGACTTTTATCATGGCTAACAGCCTTGTCTGGGGTCTGCTGGGTCCATCTAAAGTGGGCAGCGGTGTTGGCAGAGTCTCCCCTATGCACACACACCCGCGATGTGCTGGTGTTTATGGTCGGAGGATGGGTGAGCTAAATTTGAAAAATGCTTTGTATACAAATGTATGCTGTATTGCTGGGTATTGTGGTGCCTTGCTCCCTGCAGCCGCTCTGCATAGCCTGAGCTCCTCCACAGGGAGTACTCTGCATGACAGGTGCGCAAAGTAACACTTTGTCTGTTTACACATGGCAATAACCTGTTGGTGGCTTCTCATGTTTGCTTTACTTATTGTGCCATTGTGCCAACCCCCTCAAAAGACCAGCATTTCCAGAGAAGGTAGAAGAGTCACCTGTGGATGACTACTGGAGCCAGCCTTGGCCTGTGGCCTGTTGAGATACGGGATATCCTTTTATATTTCTATCTGCTCTACCAAATTCCTACCTTTTTGTTGCTGTTCTGAAAAAAACGTTTTCATCCTTTAAACCACCTGGTGAATCAGGGCTGTAGATGGAGGCTTCAGTCTCCCTCTAGCAGTGGTTAACGCTTTAGGGTTTGTTACTAAGCAAACTATTTTACTGCATTTAATTATTTTTATGGGCTGGTTTGTTAAATGGATTTTGTCTTGCATACAAACGGCAAGGAATTGTCGGCCAACAAACACGAACGTAGTGACGTACTACGTGGTTTTTCAGCTCTTTAGCACCACCCTTTAGGCTTCTTCTGCTAATTTCGTGTTAGTAAAAGTTTGGTGAGTGTTGATTCGCGCTTTTCATTTAGCGCTTTTCATTTCGCGTTTTTTTATTTAGCGCTTTTCAGTTTGCGCTTTTCATTTTTGTGCTTTTCAGTTCGTTTCTGAACGGCTGTTCGTCAACCAGACGTGTTGCGGATTCGGAGGAAATAACGTGTTATTTATTATTGGCCTTGGAGTTATTGCTTTGACCCAAGTCCAGTCCAGAAACAGGAGGAGGAGGATTTCTTGGACCAAAAATCGGTTGCTTTATTAATCGTGATCAATTATGTCATACGCCTTTGCTGCGGGAGCTCCAGGAGAATAATCCAGATGATTTTTGGAATTATCTCCGGATGACGGACCCCTGCTTTCACCAACTCTTGGCATTGTTTACCCTCTATATTAAGAAGCAGGACACATGCATGAGGCTTTTATTTAATTTTTTAGTTGAATAATAATGATTTGATTCGTTATACTTTCTATATTTTTGGATACATAGAATGCAATTTTTGGTTTAGTTCTATTTTCAGATAGCATGTCTAATTTTATTTGTTTTGTTTTTTTTTTTGTGTAAATAGTTTTTATTGGAAAAAAAGAGAAACATTGTACAAACATGGTACGGTACTGCACAGTGTAAGTATACAGGGAGGACATTAGCTTTGACGGTTTTGCATGAAGACATACAACATATCATAAAAATTGACAGCTGATCAGACAGCACTTAGTACCGGCAAGTACCCCTAATAGGAGTGGAATAAAGAATTTTTAGATTACATAACAAGGGGTAGGGGGGGGAGGTAGGGGGAGAAGGGGAGGTTAAAAGGGGAGAGGGGTTGGGAGGGGAGGGGGGGGGGGGGGGGGGTAATGGTCCGAACGACATCAAGCACAACCATCCATAAAGAGTGAAAGTGGAGAAGATTATATCATTAATTTTGTTTCGACCAGGAGGTCCAACATTCCCAGTGCCTATTAAATATATTAGAGTTACCTGACTTCCCAGCTAGCAAGGCTTTATAAGCGTAATGTGTTTTGGTGTTGGCTATAACTTCTGACACATTTGGTGCCTTGTTGTCTTTCCAATGCTTTGCGATTAGGGTTCTAGCCACCAAAAGGATATGTGTGATTACAGTTCTGAATTCTATAGGGAAGTTACCTATCCCTAGCTTTAGCACCGCCAAACCTGGGTTAGGTTTGGTTAGGACACCGGTGATGCTTGATATGGTACGAAAGATAGAGTTCCAGTAGCTGTATAAGTGTTTACATGTCCAGAACATGTGGAGTAGGTTACCGACCGTTCCACATCCTCTCCAACATAGCTGGGAAGTCAGTGCTCCAAATTTACATAGCCTATATGGCGTGAGATACCATCTGAGAGCTATCTTCTGAGACAACTCCCAGTGGTTGACACATTTGGAGGCCTTGTACACTGAGCTTAAGGAACATTGCCATTGCTTGACTGTGAAAGAGGTACCTAAGTCAGCTTCCCATTTCAAAAAGGGGTGGGATTTTGTGAAAGTCATTTTGTTCTAAAATAAGTTATAAAACAGGGAAATACCCTTGGCTGGCGTAGGGTTGTCAGTGAAGAAATGTCATACAGCCCTAGGTAGGGCAATGTGGCGTGTCCTGACCGCTCGGAAAAAGTGTGCTATTTGGATATATTTGTAGTGGTCAGTGCTTGGTAGGCAAAACTTTTGTCTAAGAAGGGCAAAAGGGATTAAGTTCTCGTTGTCGAATAGGTCATCTAAGGTTAAGATCCCCCTGTCAGACCAGCTCGAGACGTTCAGGTTCGGGACCGCATGGGACAATGTATTGATTGGAAACGGGATGGTCACCAGGTCACCGGTGTTTGCTGAGACTTTCCCCAGTTCCCTCCAGGCCCACAAAGTCGCCTGAATGGAAAGGGGAAGGGTCTTGAGTGGAAACTTTTTCCAAGTGTCTACCATGAGTAGTTCTTTTAAGTTGTTTATGGGATGTAGGGCCTGTTCAATGCCGCACCAGAGATGGTCCGGAGAAGGGTTGAACCATTTGGATATCTGTGTAAGAGAGGCGGCTCTGAAGTAGTCTTCTATGTCAACTAGACCCATCCCTCCCGCTGATCTGTGTTTTATTAGTAGAGCTTTTGAGCACCTAGGTCTTTTGGATTTCCAGATGTAGGAGGTCATTAATGAGTTAAGAGCTTTGAAGTGAGTCTTATGGACTGGGACTGCTAAGGTTCTAAAAATGTACAGGATCTGAGGCAGCAATAGCTTCTTGAACGACGCTAGGCGTCCGGTCCAAGTTAATTCTGTGTTAGACAGCCTTTTGGTCTCTTTAGATAGTTTGTCTATTAATGGTAGGTGGTTGGCTGCTGCCAGGTCTTGGAGGTTTTTGGTTAGTTTAATTCCAAGGTAAGTGATGCTATCGCTGCTCCAGACATAAGGAAAGGACCGTTGCAGGTAAGATTTGACCGAGGGTGGGATCCCTAGTTTTAGAATAGTAGATTTTGTGCAGTTGACTTTATAGAAGGAAATATTACTAAAGTCAATAAGAGTGTCATGGGCATATTGAAGAGAGTGTTCTGGTGATGTTAAAAAAAGAATTATGTCATCAGCAAATAGGTTTATATTATGGGACTGCCCCTGGATATTAAAGCCTGAGATGTTGGGGTGTGTTCTAATTTTTTCTGCTAGTGGTTCAATCATTAGATTGAATATGAAGGGGGAAAGTGGGCAGCCTTGCCTCGTACCATTGGTAATGGTAAAGGTTTCTGAGAGCATGTTTGAGGTATAGACCTGGGCACAGGGGGATGAGTATAGGGCGAGAATGGCGGACAGTATTGGGCCTGTGAAGCCAAATTTTAGGAGTGTGTGTTTCATGTAGCCCCAATGCACCCTGTCGAACGCCTTCTCCGCATCCAACGAGAGGAGCAGGGAAGGCGTTCGACAGGCTTGTGCGTATTGCATAACGTCTAGAACTCTCCTGGTGGCATCAGAGGCCTGCCTGCCCGGAGTAAAGCCGGACTGGTCAGGCCCAATGAGGGTAGGCAGTACTTGAAGCAGTCTATGGGCTATTATTTTTGCATACAACTTGACATCCGTATTAAGCAAAGATATCGGTCTAAAATTTGCGGGGGTTGTAGGGTCCTTGCCTGGTTTGGGGATGGTTACTACAAATGCTTTCAACATTTCCTGGGGGAAAGAGGCAGAGGACACAGCAGCATTAAATATCTGTTGGAGGGGTTGAGTCAGGGATGATTGTAATGACTTGTAGTAGTCATTGGGTAGCCCGTCAGGCCCTGGGGATTTGCCTGTTGGGAGCTCCTTGATAGCCTTTCTGATCTCAGTGTCGGAGATTGGAGCGTTCAGGGTCTTAAGTTGCAGCAGGGTAAGAGAGGGGAGATTTATACTAGCTAGAAAGGATTGGATGTTCTGGTCTGTAGGTTGGGTAGTGGTATCATCCTTGGCTAGGTTGTACAGGGACGAGTAATATGTAGCAAAGGAGTTGGCGATGTCCTTGGGGTTAAACAACTTAGCCTTACTCGTGGGATGCAGGAGGTAAGCAATTTTAGCTTTGGACCTGGCTGCCTTAAGTCTCTGTGCAAGATATTTACCTGCTCTGTTACCCGATGAGTAATGGGATAATTTCAGGTAATGCACATGTTTATCAAATTGTTGAACAAGGAGAAGCCTGAGATCAGAACGGAGTTGAGACAATTTTTGGGCTGATTGGGGATTTGAATTTTTCTTGTTAACCACATCTAATGTGTTAATTTCTTTAATAAGAAGGTCTAATTTTTGTGTCCTCTGCCTCTTTTCTCTTGCACATATCTGTAAGATTAAACCTCTAACAAACGCCTTATGGGCACACCAAACTGTATTAGTATCTGAAACAGAAGCATTGTTGATATCAAAAAAGTCAGATAGATTTTTTTCTAGATGTTTAACATGCGAGGGATTGCGAAAGACCCTGGAGTTAGCTTGCCAAATGTATGCAGGGCTTGGCGTGTGTCCCTCCACCACCGTGATAGATACCGGAGAATGGTCTGACCAAGTGATGTCATGGATGGTGGAGGAAGACACAGCCTGCAAAAGAGCTTTATCCACCAGGATCAGGTCAATCCTGGAGTATGAATTGTGCCTGGGCGAGTGATAGGAGTAGTCTCTTTCGTCGGCATGTTGGCACCTCCAGACGTCGTAGATGTCCTCAGTATTGAGTAGGGGTTGAAGTGGGGGAGGTGGCCGTTTGGCCGACGATGTTGTGTCCATGGTATGGTCAGGCGAAAGGTTATGGTCCCCACAGACAATCAGGGAGCCTTTTCTGACTTGAGATATTTTGGAATATAGTCTGTGTAGGAACCGTAGTTGGTGAGAGTTGGGGGCGTAGAGGTTCACAATTGTAAATGGTTTGCTGTTTATCTCTGCAGTAATGATTATAAACCTGCCCTCAGGATCAGCTATTGAGGACGTAAAATTGAATGCAACAGAGTCTCGTATGGCGATGAGAACCCCCTTTCGTTTAGATGAAGCTGATGCCGTAAAGATGTGGGGAAAGTTCTTATGGCAGAACCTCGGGGGGTCGCTGTGCAAGAAGTGTGTCTCTTGAAGGCACAGGACGTCAGCCTGCAGTTTAAGAGCTTCTTTCCACACCGCAGATCTTTTAGCTGGGTGGTTAAGGCCGTTCACATTGAACGAAATTATGTTAACTGCCATTGGTGTGTGGTGTAAGAAGATAGTATTCATACCTTTGCGATGATGATGGCATCCGAGATGTCCCTTGACGAGGGTTGAGGGTATCTCTGCGGAGACTTTCTGCTTCCATAGGGATGACGATTGTGTAGGCAGGATGTCGACCGGACCGGGGGAGAAGGGGGAAATTCAGGATGGAAAGATGGGTTAGGATAAGTCTGTAAAAAAGCAAACAACGTAATATGAAAACATATATGCATTTGAACTTGAGGGCACAGCAATTGCCCATAACTTGAAGGGGTGAAAGAGAGGTTCACAACTGAGAACTCCAGAGTACAAGAACTTCTATTGTGTAAATTTGGTTCACGACTTGGTCTTGGAAGCTTTAGCATCTTGTTGTTTCTTATTCTTCTTCTTTGTTACCGTCTGCCACTCAGACTGAGTGGCAGACGAGAGGATGTTTCCGGCGGGTGTTCAGGTATAATGTCCCATGACTTGAGCAGGGAGAACCCTTTATCCACATCTGAGATAGTGGTGGTGGTGGTGCCTTCGTGCGTGATTGTCAATTTGACAGGGTAGCCCCATCTGTAGGGAATGTTGTGGTTGCGAAGTGCCTTCGTCACCGGCAAGAGTGATTTGCTCTTTTGCATAGTATGCTGCGATAGATCAGCGAATAGCTGAATGTGCGCAAACTTGTCCGGCGGTTGTTGGTTTTTGCGAAAGGCCGCCATCAACTGTTCTTTGGTTTGGTAAAAGTGGACCCGCATCAAGATGTCCCGTGGGATGTTATCAGGCAGATGCGAGGGTTTGGGCAGTCTGTGAATGCGGTCCACATGTAGGTCCGTATCAGGCACTGCAGGTAGAAACGTTTTGATTAAATCAAGTGCATACTGGTGCAGTTGTGTCGGGAGGACTGTCTCAGGGACCCCCCTAATTTTCACATTGTTGCGTCTCGACCTGTCCTCGAGGTCGGCGACCTTTGACCTCAACCACTCCAGTTCACCATCATGGTCATTGTGGGCATCAATGAGTGTATTGTGGGATTGAGCAAGCTCCCCCATTTTTTTTTCTATATGGGCAACTCTGCCCCCCACCGCTCCTAGCTCTGCTTTGAAACTGGTGACACATTGCATAATGTCTGCGTGCATGGAGCTGCGGAGGGAGACTAACATGTCTTTTAAGGTTGTATCAGAAACAGGCTTACCCGTGGTGGGGAAGGCCGTGAAAGGATCCACCAGCTCCCTTGTTTCTTCCATGCTGTCCTGCAGTGTGCGACTGTGCTGTAGGTCCTGCTCTAAACGAGGCTTCGATTTTGCAGGGCTGCGGGATACTGGAGTGGATGCCCCTGGTGTGTTGTGGTCCGGGCTCTGCTGCGATCCTGGGCTGGAGGCCGCGGAGCGCGGGCTGTTCACTGAGGAGGGAGAGCAGCTCCCGGAGCCGGCGCCATCTTGGATTTGGCCTCGGCCTTTCGGCTGAAAGAAATCTTGCAATTTGTTCAATTGCGCCGTTCCCTTCCTCTTGCGGGCCATCCCTGGTCCTCACCCACGCCACCGGGTCAGTTTAATGTGATTTTCGAGCGGCGGTATGCTCGCTAAAGCCTCCGGTTCTTGTCTCTGGAGCGGAGCTAAGCAATCATGCGTCCATTCAGTTGTGCGGTAGCCACGCCCCTGTTTTCTTTTTTTAATGCACAATAAAAGAAATTGTGGAGAATAATACTTGGCTATGTGTTTTACTTCAAATGACAGTTTGGGAGTAGGCAGTTACATTTAAAAAAAATACAATGTAAAATTGACAAGGGACACCAACATAGTTGTATCTTTGATCTTAAAAACTACGGGATAATGGTGTTGTGGTAACTTGCCCAAATAAAAAAAATTAAAAAAAGCATAACAATATTATTCTTGATATCACTAGGGAAAAAAAAGCCTTTGAAAATTTGTTTGCAATAACTCCATCAGTATCACCAGCAAAGCAGTTTCATTATTATCCCATTAAAGAAGAAGAGAATGTGCGCTGCTTTTGGAGATTTGATAATTTGCCACGTCACCAATGTTAATTCTCCATTACGAACGCTAGTTTACAAGACCTGTAAATAAGGTTGTTTTGGTATTTCGGCCCGCCTCTATCAAACAACTCTCTGCGCTTCAAAGGATAAACTATCTTAGTGTATGTTTGGGTGGATTTCTGTAGTATATTAATACATAAATATAAATATACTTGATTAAGTGTGCAACACAGTATTGGTGCACCCGTAGCAGCTGCTTAAAAAGAACGTAGTATATAGGTGTACAATAAGTAACAAGTGTCACGGAATAAATAATTGAATAAAACAATTACATGCATCCCACCTGTATCATTATTGTAGCAGCGCTTAGGTATCAGAAAAAAAACTAATCAGGTGTGAGAGAATCACACTAGACTAATACATAAATAAGGCAGATCAATGACTAGATCTGGAAATATGTATCAATAAATAAATAGAGATAAATAATGGTAAGTGATCTATAGGCAATAAATAGATAAATAAATAGGGGGTAAACAAGATCAATGAGTAAAAAATATAAATAAATAAATAAATCAATCAATGATCAGTGCTTAGAAGAGAGTCCATCAATTGCACGGTGATTAATAAATTAGTGAATAATAAATTAATTAAAGTCCCGCTTTCTCCATAATGAGGTAAAAATATATATACAAGGTGATATTGCAAGCTCAGTATTAGATGTGTCGCGGACACAGATGATAAGTCCATCCACCAGTGTACTCCACCACGTGATACAAGGTTCCCCTTTGGGGATGCACTCACCAGAGCTACAAAGAATATGGGCATATATATACTCTCATCAGGGTCCTGTGTCTCTTTCTATTGTAGTCCTCCAATTCTCCTCCACAGCCTCCTCTCAATAGCTCCCCTTTGGCAGGCAGACCATATGCAGAAAGAAATTGCACCACATAGTGTGACTCTGCTTAAAAGCATTTATTAACCCCCCAATCAGTTGGGATAAAGTACCCCTTAATCAAATATGCGTACCAAATAAATAAAGCAAAACAGCATGAAATAGGATATGTGAGATAAATGTAAACACTCTGCCTGTGTGCGCCTTCCGGCTCCCTTTCTGGCTGATTTCCGCTATGCAGAGCGGTGTTTTCAGCATCCTAGGAGGCTTCCTGGTCGGTGGATCGCAGGCTGGAGCGCAAAACGTCACTTCCTTCGTTCTCTGATCAACGTCCCTGACGCACGTTTCGTCCGTTCGGACTTCCTCACGAGGGCGTGATCAGAGAACCGGAAGTGTCACTCTTATAGTAATGGATAGGTAGTCTAGCCACTAGGCGCGCGCGCATGGATGCCATAAGAATTCTTCCAGCGCTAGTCCGCTCTAGTCTGATTCTTTACAGGGAAATGATAATGCAGAGGATATGGGCAATAATCATCTATGAGTTATAAGACAATAAAGAGATGGACTGTGATGCTTTCTGGTTAACTATAAAAGTATAAAGATTCCTCACATACATGCGCGTGCCTCCTTACATTAACCCTTGAGTAATCAGTCCTGTTCATGACAGACAGCTGATTCTGAGTGTGGATCCATGAAGAGGAGGGCTATGGCTCAGTCATATAATGATGAATGCTTCAGCGCATATATAAAATAAATGGATAATAACTACAGATGATTTTAATGTGCTCCTTGGAGCCAAAGTTAAAATTATGCGGATAATTATGGATAATTATGGATTATAAAATATGCAAATGCGGATCTCCATGTATAAAATGCATAAGAAACGCTTAAAAAATCGCATATTAAAATCGCATAAAAAACGCATAAAAAATCGCATATAAACGCATAATAAAATATGTATAAAAATTGGAAAAAAGTTGGAAAAAAACGCCAATGGGTCTTATAGATACATACTATTTAAAACCGCGGGTGTTTCAAGTAGAAAAATATATAAATATATAAAACAATTTATTCATAAAATATAATAATATAAAAATATTCAATATGTCTGATTATAAATTGTATTATATCTATAAAAGTATTCACATTGGTAAAAGATGTCCAGCAGAGGATGAGGTATCATTATTGGTCAGTGCTATTCAAGTTATGTGATTAATAATGAGACTCACACAGATAGAGAGTCAATGATGAACAGGGTACTATGCTCATAGATCTCCTTGCATGGAATACACCCCAAATGTATCAATATTGTGCGAGGCCATAGGTAGATAAAAAAATAAATAAATAGATTAAATTCCATAACAACAGTAACAGAAACTTTGTGACATAAATGAGATCAAAAACACATGACATCAGAAAAACCTATATATATAGGACTCCACAATTATAGGACTCCAGAAAATTGTTGTGGCAGAGAGGGGTTGGTTAAGTGTCACTAATAAAACAATTAATGTCGAGCTCTACCTGATAACCCTCAATTCATTTATAGAAAGGCGACCAGTTTCGGTGATAGGGTGGTCAAAAAAATCATAGACCCCCCAAAAAAACCACCGACCTTCTGGGATAAGAAAGGTTTTTATGCCTGTCGGAAATGTAAGGCCTGTAGGGAAGTGGGGAAACCTATAAGGGCACTAGATAAATTTGAAGCAACAGCTAATTGCACATCCTTTGACATTGAACAGTTTATTACGTGCAATACGATGTTCGTGGTCTATGCATTGAGGTGTCCATGTGGCCTAATGTACATTGGCCGCACAAAAAGGCTCTTGCGCATAAGGATAGCAGAACACATCAAGAATATCAAATTAGGTTACAAAGACCACAACGTGTCCTTACACTTCAAATTAAAACACGACAGTGATCCCAGAGGCCTAGAATTCTGGGGCATCGAACATCTCCAACCTCATTGGAGGGGCATCCATACGGTAAGAGAATTGTCAAAAAAAGAAACCAAATGGATTTTTTTGACTGACGTTCTCGCCCCTAGAGGTTTAAATGTAGAGCTCGACATTAATTGTTTTATTAGTGACACTTAACCAACCCCTCTCTGCCACAACAATTTTCTGGAGTCCTATAATTGTGGAGTCCTATATATATAGGTTTTTCTGATGTCATGTGTTTTTGATCTCATTTATGTCACAAAGTTTCTGTTACTGTTGTTATGGAATTTAATCTATTTATTTATTTTTTTATCTACCTATGGCCTCGCACAATATTGATACATTTGGGGTGTATTCCATGCAAGGAGATCTATGAGCATAGTACCCTGTTCATCATTGACTCTCTATCTGTGTGAGTCTCATTATTAATCACATAACTTGAATAGCACTGACCAATAATGATACCTCATCCTCTGCTGGACATCTTTTACCAATGTGAATACTTTTATAGATATAATACAATTTATAATCAGACATATTGAATATTTTTATATTATTATATTTTATGAATAAATTGTTTTATATATTTATATATTTTTCTACTTGAAACACCCGCGGTTTTAAATAGTATGTATCTATAAGACCCATTGGCGTTTTTTTCCAACTTTTTTCCAATTTTTATACATATTTTATTATGCGTTTATATGCGATTTTTTATGCGTTTTTTATGCGATTTTAATATGCGATTTTTTAAGCGTTTCTTATGCATTTTATACATGGAGATCCGCATTTGCATATTTTATAATCCATAATTATCCATAATTATCCGCATAATTTTAACTTTGGCTCCAAGGAGCACATTAAAATCATCTGTAGTTATTATCCATTTATTTTATATATGCGCTGAAGCATTCATCATTATATGACTGAGCCATAGCCCTCCTCTTCATGGATCCACACTCAGAATCAGCTGTCTGTCATGAACAGGACTGATTACTCAAGGGTTAATGTAAGGAGGCACGCGCATGTATGTGAGGAATCTTTATACTTTTATAGTTAACCAGAAAGCATCACAGTCCATCTCTTTATTGTCTTATAACTCATAGATGATTATTGCCCATATCCTCTGCATTATCATTTCCCTGTAAAGAATCAGACTAGAGCGGACTAGCGCTGGAAGAATTCTTATGGCATCCATGCGCGCGCGCCTATTGGCTAGACTACCTATCCATTACTATAAGAGTGACACTTCCGGTTCTCTGATCACGCCCTCGTGAGGAAGTCCGAACGGACGAAACGTGCGTCAGGGACGTTGATCAGAGAACGAAGGAAGTGACGTTTTGCGCTCCAGCCTGCGGTCCACCGACCAGGAAGCCTCCTAGGACGCTGAAAACACCGCTCTGCATAGCGGAAATCAGCCAGAAAGGGAGCCGGAAGGCGCACACAGGCAGAGTGTTTACATTTATCTCACATATCCTATTTCATGCTGTTTTGCTTTATTTATTTGGTACGCATATTTGATTAAGGGGTACTTTATCCCAACTGATTGGGGGGTTAATAAATGCTTTTAAGCAGAGTCACACTATGTGGTGCAATTTCTTTCTGCATATGGTCTGCCTGCCAAAGGGGAGCTATTGAGAGGAGGCTGTGGAGGAGAATTGGAGGACTACAATAGAAAGAGACACAGGACCCTGATGAGAGTATATATATGCCCATATTCTTTGTAGCTCTGGTGAGTGCATCCCCAAAGGGGAACCTTGTATCACGTGGTGGAGTACACTGGTGGATGGACTTATCATCTGTGTCCGCGACACATCTAATACTGAGCTTGCAATATCACCTTGTATATATATTTTTACCTCATTATGGAGAAAGCGGGACTTTAATTAATTTATTATTCACTAATTTATTAATCACCGTGCAATTGATGGACTCTCTTCTAAGCACTGATCATTGATTGATTTATTTATTTATTTATATTTTTTACTCATTGATCTTGTTTACCCCCTATTTATTTATCTATTTATTGCCTATAGATCACTTACCATTATTTATCTCTATTTATTTATTGATACATATTTCCAGATCTAGTCATTGATCTGCCTTATTTATGTATTAGTCTAGTGTGATTCTCTCACACCTGATTAGTTTTTTTTCTGATACCTAAGCGCTGCTACAATATTGATACAGGTGGGATGCATGTAATTGTTTTATTCAATTATTTATTCAGTGACACTTGTTACTTATTGTACACCTAATAAAGAAGACGTGGATGAACATGGCTGTATGAGTCTTGCTTTTATATTGTTATATGTTCTGGCAATGACCAGTCTAATGGCCTTCCCAGGCAAATCAGCCTCTTCAGACTCTACAAAGGGGAAGATGTGGAGGAACATGACTGTGTAAATCTTGCTTTGATTAAACAACCAGAGATGAGGATGATGATACCTAACAGGTTGCCTTATTTATTAAACAAGTGGCCAATACACTCAAAGGAGTTATTCCCACTTACCCTGTGAAGGGGTTAAATTCTCTGGCAAGGAGCAGTCTCATAGCTTTCCCAAGCAAAACATCCCTCTTCAGACTCTAAGAGGAATACATGGATGGGCATGACAGTATGTATCCCACTGGCTCAAGCAGCCAGGGATAAACATGATACCTAATAGAAGGTCACATTCAATAAACACATTGTCAATACACTCTAAAGGAGTGGTTTCTGCTCACCCTTTGAAAGGGTTATCTGCTCTGGCAATGGTTAAGCTGCCTAGCCATACCAGGTGAAACAGCCCATTTTCAGAATTTCCGGATGGACATGACTGCATAAATTCTGCTTTGTTCAAGCAACCAAGGATAAAGATGACAACACCTAACAGGTTGTCACGTTCATTAAGCCTGTGGTCAATACACCCTAAAGGAGTGTTTCCACTCACCCTGTGAAAGGGTTACAGAGCAGTCTCCAAGCCTGCCCAGGCAAGCAATCTGCTTCAGATTCTTCCAAAGAGAAGATAGACGAACATGACTGCAAGAATGTTGCCTTGTTCAAGCAACCAAGGATAAAGATGACAACGACCTCTAACCGTTTGTCACATTCATTAAGCATGTGGTCAATACACTCTAAATTAGTAGTTTCCACTCACTCTGTGACGGGGTCATATATGATGCCAATGAGTAGTCTCAGAAAATCCTCAGGCAAATTAACCCTTGTCAGCTTCTTCCCAAGTAGAGGTGAATGAACACGTGATTCCTACTTTGTTCAGGCAGGCTGTGATTAAGATGATGGTGAGCAAGTTGTCAAAATTAAGCATATGGTCAAGACACTCTAAAGGAATTGAATTCATCTTATGCAAGGGCCATCTATTCTGGCAATGTCCAGTCTTCTATTCAGGGCCTTCTCAAGCCAATCAATCCTCTTCAGTCTCTTCTGAACAGGAAGATGAGGACGACCTTTGTCCAGATTGGTAAGGTTGGTGAAATGCCTTTAAATAGAAGTGAAGCTTTGGAAGTATTTTAAGTATCTCCAGAAGACAGCTTTCCCTTATGTTGGATTGATCAAGTGCTCGTTCTACAAGATTGGAGTATGTTGTCACAGCAGGATGTCAAAGTTATGCCCTTATGAACGGAAAGGTGTCTAGAGGTTGGGATCACCCCTCTGGTCAGTGTGTGTCCCTTGTGGGATTGGCCATATACATGTCCTTACCATCAAAAGATGTTGTGGCCTTCAAGGACAAATGCTATCACTGCATTTTTCTTGATCGTAGAAGGTCAAGCCTAAATTTAATAGTGGTCTGTTTGGCTTCCTGCCTCAAGATGAATGTCTGCTGAGTTAAAGGAGACCGAAAAACTTTCCACACTCACTCTCACTCCAGAGAGGTTAGCTTCTCCATTTCTGGCTGGGAGTCCAGGAAAAACTGGGAAGCCAACACATAAACCAAGGAGTCAGTAAAGAGTTCCATGTCAGGATGCTTTCTGTTATTTTGGGATTGTGCCACCCATACATGCCTTAGGGGCACTATGTGGCTCCTCTGTGGACATAGGTACGGCTTTGGTGATTGACAAGTGGTCCCTTAAGGCAAGTATTTTAGGCCATATTTGTAGATCTTTCATCCTTCATGTCTCAGATTGAGCCATAGAAATCGCCTCGCTCCAGCAGCTCAGGTAGGCTCAGTTTAACTCTCGCTCCCATTCAAGTCGGGTTTCTGGACCGGTGGCCTAAACTTGTGGTTGAAAAAACTAAATCGTCTGCAATGTCATTCCCTTCTGACGACCTAGTGGCTAGTGGTGCAGTCAGACACCAGCAAAGTAGTAGGGGTGCCCTACTTCAAGAGCAATGGGCTCAGGGCCAATGTTTTTTTTAAGGGTCCAAGATGGTGTCCAATGTCCTGGAGTTGAGAGCAGAGTTTCAGGCTCTTAGTCTTCAGTCACCTCATCCGGGGTAAGCCTGTCCTGGTAAAGTTGGACAGCGCAACGACTGTGGCCTACATTTGGAAATGCAGCTCAGTCTCTCCCTTCTGAAGGAGGTTTTTCTAATTCTAGAATCTGTCATTCTGTAATTCTAGAAGTCAATCTTCTGCAGCTACAGTATCTGCGGCCTATGTTCCTGGTCAGAAGAATCTTCAGGCAAACTATTTGTCCAGGACAAGTCTCGACGAATGGTCCAGACTACTGCGAGTCTTTCAAGAACTAACAGAGCTTGGTATTTTTCTTCCAGAGGTAGACCACCAAGTTGCTGAAGTTCCATTCCAGGGCCCAGAATCCGCAAGCAATCGGGGTGGAGGTGCTGACCGCAGAGTGGATCTCCAAGACAGCTTATGCCTTTCTGCTGTTCCCTCTGGTTCTCAGCTTCCAGCTGAGGCTGTGGCGGGGGAAGGTGACAGTTCTGGTGATGATCCCAGATTGGCCGAAGGGGCCTTGGTACCCTCTGCTCATCCTTATGAGTATCAAGGATTGATCCCTCTGCCTGTAAGATCAAATCTTCTACAAAGTCACATTCATCCAGCATCTGACAGGCTCAGGCTGATGGCCTGGGTCTGGAGAGGAGAAATGGATTTTGAATGCTCTGTGAAGTTTGTGAATACTCTTACGAAAACAAGAAAGGACAGCGCTAACCGTGCCTATAGTAGAATATGGCATAAATTCCCAGTATTATTGCTGATCAAGATTTTACACTGGACTCTTCAGAAGTCTGTTCTGAAATGCCTGCAGGCATGGCTTGATTTAGATCTATGCGTAAGTATGCTATAGGAACACATTCTCACATATAGGAACGCTATCTCTGCCTTCACTGGCATACAGTGGGCTTCCAACACTTAATTATACTGTTTTTCAAGATGCAATTTGGTTGAAACCTCAAATTGTTTCTGAAATTAGATTTCCCATTGCTGTTGGGCGTTATTGCATCAGATGCCTTTATTCACCTTGTGGTACCTCTCACTGAAAACTGCTTTACTGGTGGCAATAACATTAGTCAGAAGAGAGTCAGCATTGGTGACCTTTGGGTTTAAAGAACCAATACTCGCATACGTCCCAGACAGGGTGGTACTCATGCCAATGCTCAAATTTTGTGCCTGAACTGACCTTCAGAGTCCATATCACAGAAGAGGTTGTCTCCTACATTCCTTTTGGGGAGTACTCAAGAAATTAGCCCATCAGATGTGGGCCAAGCTTTAAAATGTTTAATTAAGGCGACCTCTGCCATCAGGAAGTCGGAGCATCTGTTTGTCATTCCAGGTGGAACACATAATGATTTTACGGCTTCCAGCAAGATTATTGCCTCTTGGTTGGTAAAGCTCATCTCCTTGGCCTACAAGTTGAAAGGGTTGGCTGTGCCAGGAGAATCACAGTACTCTTCACTAGAAGGGTCTCGACCTTGAGAGTGGCAGCAGGCCGAGTGTCTGAAACTATCTGCAAGGCAGCTACGTGGGCACCAAAATATTCATATTCATGGCTTAATGACAGATGAATTTGGCAGAGGCATCCTGGCTTCTGTTTTTTTTTGTCAGAATTGAGGAGTGTGTAGCCTTATCCTTCCCCTGTTTTGGCTAGTTAGTTCCCAGCTGTGCTGACATGGACATGCTCCCCCACCATACACTATACATACAGTTCTGCCGCCCCCTCCTATATACCATCCATCCATATACTGTAGTTCTCTCTCTCCTCTTCATACACCATCCATATATACAGTCCCCCCCATATATACAGTTCTCCCCCCCATGCACCATCCATATATACAGTCCCCCCTATACAGTCCCCTTCATGTCATAGTGCCCCTTTACACATCACAGCACCCCAATAACATTGCAGCCATTGTCACATCACACATTCACATGTAGGTGTTTTGGCGGGCCATTTGCGCAGGCGCAGCAGCCGATTCATTTGAATGCAGAAAAAAAGGTGCATGCAGCATTTCAAAAATGCAGTGGCCTTGAAATCCATTCTGCTTTTGCACCATGCGACTTACCTGCAGTTCCTTCACACACAAGTGTGGCCTAAACATCTAAAAATGCAGCAAGTTTGCCGGTGCAGGAACTGCAGGTAAGTCACATGGTGCAAAAGCAGAATGGACAGACAGTGCTGTATTTCATTGCTTGATGGGCATAGGTGTATTGCTTGATGGGCATAGGTGTGCGCGGCCTATTACACAATGCATGCACATTTTTTTTACAGGAAACGCAGGCATGGCAGTCCATTCATATGAATAGGCTGCTGTGCCTGCGCAAATGTGGACCGCCAAAACACATACATGTGAACCAGCCAGGCCCAAAATAAGCCTACCAAGCAGTTAAATAGACTAATGCTATCCATGTGCTGTAATGCTGTGTGCTCTGTAATAAAAAATACAGTCACAGCCTCAATCAGCCTCAGTGGCGGCTGGTGCTCAAAATTTTTGGTGGGGCACAAACATTTTTTGAAAAAAAAAAATCATCAATCGCAGCCACTGTGCCATCGAATGCTGCCACTGTACCCTCAAATGCTGCCACTGTGCCCATTAAACGCTGCAACTGTGCCATCAAACGCTGCCACTGTGCCATCAAACGCTGCCACTGTGCCATCAAATGCTGCCACTGTGCCATCAAATGGTGTCACTGTGCCCTCAAACGCTGCCACTGTGCCATCAATTGCAGCCGCTATGCCAAACGCTGCCACTGTGCCCATTAAACGCTGCCACTGTGCCATCAAACACTGCCACTGTGCCAACATTGCCACTGTGCCCATTAAATGCTGTCACTGTGCCATCAAATGCAGCCACTGTGCCCATCAAATGCAGCCGCCACTGTGCCAATGTTGCCACTGTGCCAATGCTGCCACTGTGCCCATTAAATGCTGCCACTGTGCCAAACGCAGCCACTGTGCCCATCAAACGCAGCCACTGTGCCCATCAAATGCAGCCACTGTGCCCATCATATGCTGCCAGTGTACCCATCATATGCTGCCACTGTGCCATCGAATGCGTCCACTGTGCCAAACACTGCCACTGTGCCATAAATTGCAGCCACTATGCCAAACGCTGCCACTGTGCCCATTAAAGGCTGCCACTGTGCCAAATGCTGCCACTGTGCCATCAATTGCAGCCACTATGCCAAACGCTGCCACTGTGCCCATTAAATGCTGCCACTGTGCCAACGCTGCCACTGTGCCCATTAAATGCTGCCACTGTGCCAACGCTGCCACTGGGCCCATTAAATGCTGTCACTGTGCCGTCAAACACAGCCACTGTGCCAATCAAACGCAGCCACTGTGCCATTAAATGCTGCCACTGTGCCATTAAACGCTGCCAGTGTGCCCATCAAATGCTGCCACTGTGCCCATTAAATTTTAAAACTTTCTAGTCTGTTCCAGTTCTATACATGAAGTCCATGGAAGCCAGGGGAGTTGAAAAAAGACCTACCTTCATTGTCCTCCTGGCCAGCTCAGCTCCGAATCCGCGCCGCGGTCTGACTCCTCCTACCTAGGCCTCCGCACTCCTCTGAGTGAGATCACGACCGTGCACACACTTGCTTGCAGGCAGCATAGCAAGGGGCGGGGCCAGAGCGTCAGTGGAGCTCAAGGTTCCGCCCACCCGCGGCCGCTCCTTGACACTGGAACTGCTGCACTGTGTGTGCGTGTGCTGCTGAGCTGATGCCGGCTGATAACTGTCTGTGACAGACAGACACAGGGCCATCTTTACCGCAGACAGTGAGGAGTTCCAGCGCCGATTTGCAGGCAGTGCATGGGCTTAAGGGGCAGCTCTACTTTGGGCCCCAAACAGTGAAAGGGCCCTGGGCAGCTGCCCCGTTTGCCCTGCGGTAAAGACGGCCCTGACTCCCATCACTCACAATCCTCTTTTTCCCCCCAGGCCTTGAGGAGTCTTAGGCATTCTCTTGGTGGCTCTGTCATGGCTATCCATGGGTTCAAAACTTTCTTTCCTCCCACTCCTTTCCTTCCTGGGAGACCATACAAGAATCACACGAAGCACCGGCTAGAGAGCATTATCGCTTCCTTAAAACACTGGATTACTGGCTTCCGCCACACGTCCACTTACCCATTTCAAAAGACCTTTTTTGAACATGCATGTCAACATGCCCCTGGGTCCCCCGGCCTCATGACGGCTATCTAGGCATCTTTGAATGGACGTTCGTCATCAGCACCCCTCTCTTATATGGCCCAATGGGAAAGGGACCTCCAGGCCCCCATAGACCTGGAAGACTGGAGTAAGGCCTGGAAAATGGTGGCCAAATGCTCATTTAATACAAACACCCTAGAAGCAGCATATAAGGTCCTATTCCGATGGTACTGGGTGCCGGCCCGCACAGCTTAGGCCTTCCCGGGAAGTACTGATAGATACTTCTGCAATTGTGGACAGCGGGGTGATGTCATACACACCTGGTGGTCCTGCCCATGACTGGTGGGGTTCTGGTCTAGGGTTTTGGCTTACTGCAGACACTTTTCCTTCTAACAGTCCAAAGGGACGCTAAGCTAGCCCTATTACATTGTCCAATACCTGGTTTGTTCTCTCCACAGTAGAAGCTGGCCACATACCTCTTTATAGCGGCTAATTTAACTATAGCTCAAGCCTGAAAGACCCAACAAGTAGCTTTCCAAGATGTGAGGACACGCATGACTTGTGAATGACTCACACACCAAATTTCTCAAAATTTGGGAACCATGGATCTCTTATGAGTTCCCCACACTTCAAGCATCCTGTTTGGGCCTTGTCTGACACCCTTATGTGAGGGTCCCACATCCGAGTTCTCCCGTTCCCTTTGCCCCCTCTCCTATCTATGACCCGGACCCCTTCTTTTTGCTCTTCTCGCTTTCTTTCTGGTTTCTCACTATTCTGACTCCTACCGGTGCCTCCTATGAAGGGGGGTTGCTGGAGAAGAGCCTCCCCTTCGGCGACGAATTTGGGGACATGGCATTTTATGCAGTAGTCATTTTTGATACCATCCCTTATTTTTTACTATGTCATAGGATAATTGTGAACGATATTGATCATTGGTAATTTTTACACATCTTGTTATCTCTTGTTTACCCAAAAAACTCAATAAACATATTGACACAGAATAAAAAAAAAACAGTAAAGTTAGGCCAATTTTTTTTTTTTGTCATGCTTCAAAATTGCACCCACTCGTTGAATGGCGACAAACATTGACCCTTAAAAATCTCCATAGGTGACGTTTAAAAATGTCTACAGGTTACCAGTTTTGAGTTAGAGGAGGACTTTTGCTAGAATTATTGCTCTCACTCTAATGATCGCGGCAATACCTCACATGTGTGGTTGGAACACCGTTTACATATGTGGGCATGACTTACGTATGCGTTCGCTTCTGCGCGTGAGCACGTTGGGACAGGTCACTTTAAATGTTTTTTTTTCTTATTTATTTTAATTTTTATTTTTACACTGTCCCTTTTAAAAAAAAATAAAAAAATTTGGATCACTTTTATTCCTATTACAAGGAATGTAAACATTCCTTGTAATAGAAAAAAAAAGCATGACAGGACCTCTTTAATGTGAGATCTGGGGTCAAAAAGACCTCAGATCTCACATTTACACTTAAATGCAATAAGAAAGGTGTTTTTTTTTTCCCCTCAAATTTTTTTTTCCCTGTTAAGGTCGTTGAGCGGAAGTGACATTTGACGTTGCTTCCATCATCCAACGTCACTGAGTCGAGTGGGGGCCATCATTCCCTCACTCGACACAGTGAGAAAAAACTTGGATGTCTTGAAAACTTGAAAATCCGCCTCGTGTGTATGGGGCATTAGAGACAGAGGTTTACAACCATATTCCCTCAGACCCTCCAAAGGGTTGACTTTACATGTTAAGAGTGGAAAGTTTGCTTGTCATGTCTCATTTACTTGTATCTAGAAACTCTGTCTATGACACGGTATGTTGTTTTACATCACCCGGTGCCAATGTTCCTCTTTCATGTAATTGAGCATGCTGTGTTTCGTGCTTTCATGTATCTTCAACATACAGAAGAACAAGGAGTCCAACAAGTGATGGTTTGGCCACCACAGAGCCCTGATCTCAACATCAACATCTGTCTGGGATTACATTAATTTTTTGGAGGATTTGAGGCAGCCTACATCCGCCGATCTGTGGTTAGTTTTCCAAGATGTTTGGAACAACCTACCTGCCGAGATCCTTCAAAAACTGTGTGCAAAGTGTACCTAGAAGAATTGATGCTGTTTTGAAGTCAAAGGGTGGTCACATCAAATGTTTGGTTTGGATTTCTCTTCTCTTCATTTACTTTACATTTTATTAATTGATAAAAAATAAACCATTAACACTTCTATTTCTGAAAGCATCCTTCATTTACAGCAGTTTTTCACACCTGTCTGAGACTTTTGCACAGTAGTATACACTCCGTATCATTATACAGTACGGTGAGGTCCCTACTAATGCCTTTGCTTGCTCTGTATAGTAACATATTTTATATATATATATATATATATATATAAAATATATATACATACATACATATACTTATTTATATAAAACATATATATACATACATATACACAGTGACGATCCCGACTTCCCTGGGGCCCTAAGCAAAATTCAGCTAAGGGGCCCTCTACCTGACCCGTGATGCCGTGAGCTATGTAAACCATTTGCCATTGCCACACAGTCACACCTGACACTTCAGCGCTCCCAATACAATCCTCCCTCCTTTAAACAAAACAGTCCAAAAATAAGTACAACAATATAGAACAAACATGTATATAATATATATATATCGTTACATATCTGAGTGCGGATCCCCCACATCAGGGTCCCCAGAGATCCCTCACTTACATCAGGATCCCCAGAGAGCCCCCCCTTACATCAGGGTCCCCAGAGAGCCTCCCCTTACATCAGGGTCCCCAGAGAGCATCCCCCTTACATCAGGGTCCTCAGAGAGCATCCCCCTTACATCAGGGTCCCCAGAGAGCACCCCCCTCACATCAGGGTCCCCAGAGAGCATCCCCCTTACATCAGGGTCCCCAGAGAGCACCCCCCTCACATCAGGGTCCCCAGAGAGCACCCCCCTCACATCAGGGTCCCCAGAGAGCATCCCCCTTACATCAGGGTCCCCAGAGAGCATCCCCCTTACATCAGGGTCCCCAGAGAGCATCCCCCTTTCATCAGGGTCCCTAGAGAGCCCCCCATGCATCAGTGTCCTCAGAGAGCCTCCCTACTTACATCAGGGTCTGCAGCATTGCCCTTTACATCAGAGTTCCCCCTTGCACTGTAAGGTGGAATCTTACAGACTATGATGTAAAGGGGAACTCTGGGAATCTGGTGACCAGAGAAAGAAAACACTAAGATAAGGGGGTTTACTGATATAAGGGGGAAACCTTTATATCAGTGTTGTCAATATTGTATTGACCCCCCCTAGACTGGCCTGTCGGTGCTGTCACTGACCTCCTCTTAGGTGCATCATGCAGGGCTCAGTCACTCTGGTTTTATCCCATAATTTCCTCGCAGTCCATACATGTCTGACTTCTCCCATGACCCCCATCCTGGCTGCACTCCCACTCTTGACTCCTCTCCATACGTGATATAAGACAAGAGATGGTCAGAGGCTGCGGATGGGACAACAGGAGAGGTCAGAGGCTGTGGGGGGGGGGGGGCAACAGGAGAGGTCAGAGGCTGCGGGGGGAAGGAGGTCAGAGGCTGCGGGGGGGGGAAGGAGGTCAGAGGCTGCGAGGGGGGGACAGGAGGTCAGAGGCTGCAAGGGGGGGCAGGAGGTCAGAGGCTACAGGGGGGCGACAGGAGGTCAGAGGCTGCAGGGGGGGACAGGAGGTCAGAGGCTGCAGGGGGGGACAGGATGTCAGAGGCTGCAGGGGGGGACAGGATGTCAGAGGCTGCAGTGGGCAACTAGATGTCAGAGGCTGCATAGGGCGACAGGATGTCAGAGGCTGCAGGGGGCGACCGGATGTCAGAGGCTGCAGGGGGCGACAGGATGTCAGAGGCTGCAGGGGGCGACAGGATGTCAGAGGCTGCAGGGGGCGACAGGATGTCAGAGGCTACAGGGGGCGACAGGATGTCAGAGGCTGCACGGGGCGACAGGATGTCAGAGGCTGCAGGGGGCGACAAGATGTCAGTGGCTGCAGGGGGCGACAGGATGTCAGAGGCTGCAGGGGGCGACAGGATGTCAGAGGCTGCAGGGGACGACTGGATGTCAGAGGCTGCAGGGGGCGACAGGATGTCAGAGGCTGCAGGGGGCGACAAGATGTCAGAGGCTGCAGGGAACAACTGGATGTCAGAGGCTGCAGGGGCGACAGGATGTCAGAGGCTGCAGGGGGGCGACAGGAGGTCAGAGGCTGCGGAGGGGACGTAGGAAGAAGGCCTTACTTTTAAAAATGTCGCCGCTCGGCACCATCGTGTCACTGTGCATGCGCCCGCCTTTCCGAAAATTGCAGAGCGTGTACGGACTTCGGAACAGCGCTGGTGCATGTGCAGTTGCATGTTGGCACGGCCCCGCAGCCATCTTTTTTTCAGGCGCCGCAGGCGATCCGCACTTGGGGGCCCCGCATAGCGACGGGGCCCTACGCAGCTTGCGTAGTTAGCGTATAGGGTGGATGGGCTCTGCATATACACATACACAGGGATTTTTTCTCAGGGAATAGGTGCAGGAACTCCCCCCTTCCGAGTCACCCTTCGGCTCCACCTCTTCCCACCTCTGAGCATCGTCCCTTGGTTCCACCCCCTACCCACCTCTCAGTACCGCCCTTTCAGAGAATACAGAACCAAGTAACACTTTGTGCTACTCAGTAATTTCTATGGAATTTGTTAATAACAGGAAAGATAGTAAAACAGATCCTGTGCAATGACTAACAATAGACCCGCCCCCCAGCAACAATAGATCCCCCGACAACAATAGACTTTCCCCCCATTAACAATGGACCCCTCACAACAAAATGCCACCCCAGCAACAATAGACCTAACAGATCTTTCAGCAGCCACCAACAACAGACCTCTTCTTCAACAGTAGATCCTGCCCAGAAACAACGGACCCCCCCAGCAAGATAAGACCCCCCACCAGCAATAGCAGACTAATCCCACATTCACATCGGGCCCTTTTGACATGTCAAATTTGCGGCACCAAACCGATTCCCGGAAAAGTAGTTCCTGTACTACTTTTGGCAACTTCAGGGCGATTTGAATAGACATCTGTGCATGAACCTGCATAGATGTCTGTCAAATCGCTCCCCGAAATCGCCCCACGATTTCAAACCTGCCCTCAATGTGAACCTGGGCTGACCCAATAAAAACAGACCCCCACACAAAAATAGATCCCCACCAGCGACAATATATCACCCAGCAGCCAACATCAATAGACCCTCCAGCACACCCCAGCACCCCTTGCCATTGCATACATTCAGTTCTGGAGGTCCAGGAACTGTGAAGCTCTGGTGAACTCCATGCCCAAAGTTAAGGCAGTGCTGGAAAGTAATGGTGGCCACACAAAATCTTGACACTTTGGGCCCAATTTGGACATTTTCACTTAGGGGTGTACTCACTTTTGTTGTCAGCGGTTTAGACATTAACAGCTTGCCGACCAGCCGCTGTCATTATACTGCGGCAGGTTGACACGGCTGCGTGAATCGGTGTAGGTGTACGTCGGCTGGTTTAAGAGCTCTAGGGGGCGCGCATTACTGCACAATTGTCAGTTAAAGCGATGCAGTGCCATATTGAAAAAAACCGCCAGGTCTTTAAAGGGGGTAAATACTTCCGGTTCTTAACCACTTCAGCCCCGGACCAATTGGCAGCCAAAGGTCCAGGCCGATTTTTCCGATTCGGCACTGCGTCGCTTTAAACTGACAATTGCGCGGTCGTACGACGTGGCTCCCAAACAAAATTGGCGTCCTTTTTTCCCACAAATAGAGCTTTCTTTTGGTGGTATTTGATCGCCCTGCGGTTTTTATTTTTTGCGCTATAAACAAAAATAGAGTGACAATTTTGAAAAAAATGCTATATTTTTTTACTTTTTGCTATAATAAATATCCCCAAAAAATATATAAAAAAACTTTTTTTTTTCCTCAGTTTAGGCCGATACGTATTCTTCTACATATTTTTGGTAAAAAAATTGCAATTAGCGATTATTGATTGGTTTGCGCAAAAATTATAGCGTTTACAAAATAGGGGATAGTTTTATAGCATTTTTATTAATATTTTTTTTTTTTTACTAGTAATGGCGGCGATCAGCGATTTTTATTGTGACTGCGACATTATGGCGGACACATCGGACATTTTTGACACATTTTTGGGACCATTGTCATTTATACAGCAATCAGTGCTATTTAAATGCATTGATTCCTATATAAATGACACTGGCAGTGAAAGAGTTAACCACTAGGGGGCAGGGAGGGGTTATGGTCTGTGACGTGTGTGTTTTTTTTTACATTAGGGGGCGTGGCTGACGTCTGACATCACTGATCGGCTTTCCCGATGACAGGGAACAGCTGATCAGTGACAGGCAGTGTAGGAAGCGCGGGGAGAGGTTTGTTTACACAGACCTCTCCCCGTTCTTCAGCTCTGTGACCCGATCGCCGCTGGTGTCCCGCGGTCGTGGTCACGGAGCTCCCGACCGGGTCGCGAGCGCGCCACCGCCGGCGCGCGCTCGACCCACGGCTGGGCTCTTAAAGGGCAACGTACCGGTACGTTGATCTGTCCAGCTGTGCCATTCTGCCGACGTATATGTGCAGGAGGCGGTCGGGAAGCGGTTAAATACAAGCTGGAACACTCTGTTTGCAGCAGACTGAGAGGATGAGCTCACAGTGCCTCTCCTCACTTCTTGTCAGAGGCACTGAGCTCAATGGACAGCTTGGAGCCTGCAGAGTATGACAGGCAGCACCGCCTGTCAAACTCGCTCGCAGTAGCAGCATAGTCCAACAATGTAAAACCGCCATTCAGCAATGTAAAAAAAAAAAAAAAGGAGGCGGCAGTAGCACCTCATGAACGCCTGTCAGCTGCTGCTATACCACTAGTTGAAAAGCAATCCACCACAGATCACTTTTCAGAGGGCAGTAAGCATTACTGCAAATGTGAAAGAAACTTGAAACACATCATCCATTTCACACTCCCCACCAACCAGGTCACTCCCCAGCCACTTCCCATGTTATCCACCTCCCTTCAACTTATATCACAGGTGACCATTTCCCAACCTGCAGATGACAGACCCGACTCCAAAAGATATCACTCACAGTTACTCCCCCCCCCCACTTCCCCCCCGCTGATTGATATCCCTCCATGACCACCTCACACCCCCCTGCTGACAGACCTCCCACCCCAGCCTGTCCCCACACACCTTCTCACCTGCTGAGGGGAATCACTCCCGCAGTGTTATTGTGTTCTGTCAGTGTTGCTAACTATAGCTGGCAGCACTGACTGTTTTGGGAAAAACCTGACAGGCTGGTTGTACTCAAGTCGATTAATAGATTGACTTGTGTACAACCATCTAGCCCATACGTAGATCGACTATAGCTGGCCTCTGCTTAATTGGCTTAATTTCAATCCATGTATGGCCCGCTTAACCACTATGCAGTCTCTAAACATCCTTCCACAAACATTTACATTTTTCCTATCCAGATTCCTACATCCTCCTCACCTATACATAGTGCCCACTGTCATACCCTCCACACTCCTCTCCTATACATAGTGCCCACTGTTATACCCTCTACACTTCTCTCCTATACATAGTGCCCACTGTCATACCCTCCACACTCCTCTCCTGTACATACTGCCTTCTGTCATACACTTCTCTCCTGTACATAGTGCCCACTGTCATACCCTCCACACTCCTCTCCTATACATAGTGCCCACTGTTATACCCTCTACACTTCTCTCCTATACATAGTGCCCACTGTCATACCCTCCACACTCCTCTCCTGTACATACTGCCCACTATCATACCCTCTACACTCCTCTCCTGTACATACTGCCCCTATCATACCCTCCGCATTCCTCTCCTGTACATAGTGCCCACTGGCATACCCTCCACACTCCTCTCCTGTACATAGTGCCATGTGACTCATTAGTGTTACAAGGTCTCAGGTGTGAATGGGGAGCAGGTGTGTTAAATTTGGTGTTATCGCTCTCAATCTCTCATACTGGTCACTGAAAGTTCAACATGGCTCCTCATGGCAAATAACTCTCTGAGGATCTGAACAAAAAGAATTGTTGCTGTACATAAAGATGGCCTAGGCTATAAGAAGATTGCCAAGACCCCGAAACTGAGCTGCAGCGCGACGGCCAAGATCATACAGCGGTTTAACAAGACAGGTTCCACTCAGAACAGGCCTCGCCATGGTCGACAAAAGAATTTCAGTGCATGTGCTCAGTGTCATATCCAGAGGTTTTCTGTGGGAAATAGACGTATGAGTGCTGCCAGCATTGCTGTAGAGGTTGAAGGGGGGGGGGGTCAGCCTGTCAGTGCTCAGACCATACGCCACACACTGCATCAAATTGGTCTGCATGGCTGTCGTCCCAGAAGGAAGCCTGACTGACGAAAGCCTGCAAAAAGTTTGCTGAAGACAAGCAGACTAAACTGGAACCATGTCCTGTGGTCTGATGAGACCAAGATAAACTTATTTGGTTCAGATGATGTAACCAGGCAACCAGGTGAGGAGTACAAAGACAAGTTTGTCTTGCCTACAGTCAAGCATGGTGGTGGGAGTGCCATGGTCTGGGGCTGCATGAGTGCTACCGGCACTGGGGAGCTACAGTTCATTGGGGGAACTATGAATGCCAACATGTACTGTGACATACTGAAGCAGAGCATGATCCCCTCCCTTCAGAGACTGGGCCGCAGGGCAGTATTCCAACATGATAACGACCCCAAAAACACCTCCAAGATGACCACTGCCTTGCTAAAGAAACTGAGGGTAAAGGTGATGGACTGGCCAAGCATGTCTCCAGACCTAAACCCTATTGAGCATCTGTGGGGCATCCTCAAACGGAAGGTGGAGGCGCACAAGGTCTCTAACATCCACCAGCTTTGTGATGTCATCATGGAGGAGTGGAAGAGGACTCCAGTGGCAACTTGTGAAGCTCTGGAGAACTCCATGCCCAAGAGGGTTAAGGCAGGAAAATAATGGTGGCCACACAAAATATTAACACTTTGGGCCCAATTTGGACATTTTCACTTATGCCCCGTACACACGGTACACACGGTCCGATCGGACCATGTTGTCGGAAAATCCGACCGTGTGTGGGCTCCATCCTGCTCTCAAATTTTCAGACAACAAAATCCGATCGGACTTTTTACGATCATGTGTAGAGAATTCCGACGGACAAAGTGTCACGCATGCTCAGATCAAATTAGGAGACCAAACCTATTGGCTACTAGCCTCTACGTAGTTCCGTCGTACGCAGCGAACGTCACCACGTTCAGAGTGATCGGATTTTCCGACAACTTTGTCCGACCGTGTGTATGCAACACCAGTGTCGGACAAAGTCCGTCGGAAAAAAACGGATTTTGTGGTCGGAATTTCCGACCGTGTGTATGGGGGCATTAGGGGTGTACTCACTTTTGTTGCCAGCGGTTTAGACATTAATGGCTGTGTGTTGAGTTATTTTGAGGGGACAGAAAATTTACACTGTTAGGCCCCATGCACACGAGACGCATATGCAAACTCTGCTGAACGCATGTTTTAAAAAGCAGAAACCTGCGTTTAAAAACGCGCGCTTTGCTGTGTTTTCATGCCGCGTTTAGCCGCGTTTAGTCGCGTTTAGCCCCGTTTGCGTCTATAAGCATTTGTAAAGATAACATCATATAGACCCTCCCCAAGCTCAGAAAACATGTATTATTAACTATTTCTGCCATTTTGATCAGAGTGCGCAGCAGCAGCAGAGAGAGCAGTTGTACACTTGCATTTGCCTCTCTTTCTGTGTTTTTTTTTGGAAATGGATCCATATTGAATATATGTCAGGAAATGCTCCTGATGTTGCTCTTGATGAGGCAGCAACGTCGTCGCAAATTTGCATGAGAGGTCCAGAATCAGAGCTCGTCGATATTGGACCCATTCGTTGATGGCACAGCGAATGTCCATTGGATAATTCACAAACATGTATGCATTAGTGAGTATATATGCTCAGAGGCGGCTCTAGGCTTTGTGAGGCCTTAGGCAGAATTTAGACACGAGGCCCCACTCACGCCCATAATGGGTAAAAAAAATTCAAACAAGTAAAAATGATGGATGGATCTAGCACACAGGCAATCAGCACTCTCCTCACCCATCAGACATATGCAGGCAATACAACACCTGGGACCCAGCAAGGTGACAACCCATCTAGGGTTTTCCCCTGTGCCCTGGGAGAATGGGAAGGGGGTATCACTGTCATTGAATAATTCAACACCGAGAGAGAGAGATAGAGATAGAGATCCCTAGCCCTGTCTGCAGCCCCTCCTGTGTCCCCATGTCCCAGTCTGCCGTGCCCCTCTGTGGGAAGGTGTGTGTGATGCTTGGTACGGTACCTAAGCACAAGGGGGCAGAGAGCACAAGGGGGCAGAGAGCACGGGGCGAGCTGAAGAGCACTGTGGGGGGGGGGGGATCTGGAGAGCACGGGGTGGAGAAGAAAGCACAGGGGGAGCCAGGGAGCATGGTGGGGGCGGAGAGCACTGGGGGGGACTGGACAGCACAGGAAGCAGAGAGCACTGGGGGGGGGGGGGGACTGGACAGCACAGGGGGCAGAGAGCACTGGGGGTGGACTGGACAGCACAGGGGGCAGAGAGCACTGGGGGTAGACTGGACAGCACAGGGGGCAGAGAGCACTGGGGGGGACTGCACAGCACAGGGGGCAGAGAGCACTGGGGGGGGGGACTGCACAGCACAGGGGGCAGAGAGCACTGGGGGGGACTGCACAGCACAGGGGGCAGAGAGCACTGGGGGGACTGGACAGCACAGGGGGCATAGAGCACTGTGGGGACTGGACAGCACAGGGGCCAGGGAGCACTGGGGGGGACTGGACAGCACAGGGGGCAGAGTTTAAACAGCACAGGGGGCAGAGAACACTGGGGGGGGGACTACACAGCACAGGGGGCAGAGAGCACTGGGGGGGGGACTGGACAGCACAGGGGGCAGAGAGCACTAGGGGGGGGGACTGGACAGCACAGGGGGCAGAGTTTGAACAGCACAGGGGGCAGAGAACACTGGGGGGGGGACTGGACAGAACAGGGGGCAGAGCGCACTGGGAGGGCAGGTAGAACTAGGAGGGGCTAGGGAGCACAGGACCAGAGAGCACTGGGGGGGGGACTGGACAGCACAGGGGGCAGAGAGCACTGGGGGGACTGGACAGCACAGGGAGCAGAGAGCACTGGGGGGGGACTGGACAGCACAGGGAGCATAGAGCACTGGGGGGACTGGACAGCACAGGGAGCAGAGAGCACTGGGGGGGGGGGGGGAGACTGGACAGCACAGGGGGCAGAGAGCACTAGGAGGGGACTGGACAGCACAGGGGGCAGAGAGCACTGGGGGGGGGGGGGACTGGACAGCACAGGGGGCAGAGTTTGAACAGCACAGGGGGCAGAGAACACTGGGGGGGGGGACTGGACAGCACAGGGGGCAGAGCGCAATGGGAGGGCAGGTAGAACTGGGAGAGGCTAGGGAGCAGGGGGGAGCAGAGAGCTCTGGGGGGCTGGAGAGCACAGTTGGGGGAGCCAGGGAGCACAGGACCAGAGTGCACTGGGGGGGACTGGAAAGCACAGGGGGAAGAGAGCACTAGGGGGGGACTGGACAGAAAAGGGGGCAGAGAGCACTGGGGGGGGGGGGACTGGACAGCACAGGGGGCAGAGTTTGAACAGCACAGGGGCAGAGCGCACTGGGAGGGCAGGTAGAACTGGGAGGGGCTAGGGAGCACGGGGGAGCAGAGAGCTCTGTGGGGCTGAAGAGCACTGTTGGGGGGAGCCAGGGAGCACAGGACCAGAGAGCACTGTGGTGGGGGAGCACTGAGCACTGGGGGGGGGGGAGCTGGAGAGCAGTGGGGGGGGGACTGGACAGCACAGTGGGGGGGGGGGAGCATGGGGGGAGCCAGGGAGCACCATAGGACCAGAGAGCACTGTGGGGGGAGTGCACTGTGGGGGAGCCAGGGAGGACAGATCACTGGGGGGTACTGGATAGCACAGTGGGGGGGGCATGGGGGGAGCCAGGGAGCACCATGGGACCAGAGAGCACTGTGGGGGAAGTGCACTTTGGGGGAGCCAGGGAGGACAGAGCACTGGGGGGTACTGGATAGCACAGTGGGAGAGCATGGGGGAGACAGGAAGCACGTGGACCAGAGAGCATTGGGGGAGCAGGGGGAGCCAGGGAGCAGGGAGGAACAGAGAACGGGAGCAGTAAGTTGGATAGTAGGAGCGGCGGGGACAGCTGCATATGGAGGATTGGAATCGATCTTTACATATTCTTTCTGCAGCCAATGAATGCCCGCAGAAGAAGCGGGCATTCAGCGGCTGCAGAAGGCATACTAAAAGATCAGTTCCTCCATATGCAGCTGTCCCCGCCACTCCTACTATCCAGGCGGGCACAGAGGAGCGCTGCACGGCCGGCCCGGGCACTCACGTTCTCCATGGGCGGTCGGCTAGGCTGCAGCAGGCGCTGAAATGATATCCATCAACCGGAGCTCTTCTTCCCAGACAGTGGATTTTCCGCAGCCTGGCCCGAATAGGCAGCGCAGCAGGCCAGATGAGCGACGCGCTCAGCGACTTTAGGGCCCCGCATGGACTTGCGGGCCGCCCGGTGTGCCCTAGGGCTGCCTGCACGCCTTTTCCCTAGTGATCGAGCACAGGCAAATTAGGCGGCCGCGAGGCCCCTGTGAGTGCGCGGCCTTCGGCGACCGCCTATTTTGCCTAATTAGAGAGCCGCCTCTGTATATGCTCTATGAACTTTCTAAACTAATTACGACATTTTAAACCAATTTTTCTAGTATTTTTTATGGTTTACCATCATATTTCTGAGTTTTCTGGTCCAAAAAATGGGGTTCCTTTAAAAAGGCTTATAAACACAAACGCGGCTAAACGCAGGTGCCTGCGTTTAGCCGCGTTTAGCTGCGTTTTGCGTCTGAAACGTGGGAAAGCAAAGTGTCTGAACGCATTTTTTTGCTTCTGGAAAAACGAGGTTAAACGCAACTGCATAAAAACGGGAAAAAAATAGACTGTGTACATGGACACATAGGATAACATTGCATGCGTTCAGGTGCAGTTGAAAAAAGTGTCCAACTGCCTCTGAACGCGCGTTTAACAGCGTCTCGTGTGCATGGGGCCTTACACAAGCTGTACAATCACTACTTTACATTGTAGCAAATTGTCATTTCTTCAGTGTTGTCACATGAAAAGGTAGAATAAAATACTTTCGTGAGATACGAATATATGAATATATATATATATATCGTTTTCAAATAGTTTCCACACATTTATATATATATATATATATATAAAAACTTAGTTTAGAAAAGTGCAGAAACTTTTTGAAGAACCCTTTTATTTATTTATATATATATATATATATATATATATATAAATAAATGTTATAATTTATATATTTTTATTAAATATATTATATACTTATATATTTGTTATACTTCCTCCCTGCTCACCTATAGTATTATAGCACACTCTCATTATACTATACATATACGGGACAGATCTGCACACACCACACACACACACTTGGCTGTATGCTCTATGCTGTACTGGAGGGCGTGGCCGCCTCCTAACTTTTCTCTCCACGTGTCAGTGGGCGTGTTCCTCAGAAATAACAATGATGTTCTTTGCATATGGGCGTGGCCAGCAGCGTCCCCTCTCCAGGACAGGTGTCGGTGGGCGTGGTCTGGCAGTCGGTGTAGGAGCAGCATGAGCAGGGTGTCGGGCCCCAGGGAGAGGTAAGGGGGATCACCTGTACACTGACATATGTCTGTAGGGGGGCACACACTTCACTCTAACTGCCATACTGGTGTCCTATGAGCTGCTGCATGCAGGGGGACCACACAGTGAGATGGGATCCAAGGGGCCACACCAGGGTCAGGTGACAACGTTTCAGCTGTAATAGGAATCAGCAGGATCATTACATCCTTCCACTAAGACAGGCAGAGGAACAGGTTCCCTGCATTGCCCTTTCCTCCCTTATGATTCTTATACTCCCCTTCCATTTACTGCATTCAGTAAAGCTGTGTCCCCCCAGGACAGTGTAATGTCCATTGTAATAACTACAATATCAGTGAAATATCTTGAAAAATAAAACATTGAAGCCTGCAGGGGATTGCGACTGTGATCAAGGCATGGCAAGGGCAGTGTCCAGATCCCCGCATTAATGACCCCCCCCCCCCCCCCCCCCCCAGCCCCACGTCCGTATGGTGGTACAGGTCTTCCATCATGGGGCTGGAGGAAGCGAACCATACACTACAAGTACAGTGATGTCACAGTGCGATCTGCGAGTCCCTCTACCACGGTGCCAGATGGCACTTGCAGTCTATCCATCCCCCCAATCCCAGTGAATGGGCGGAGCCACGCACAGCTGCGCTAAATTCAAATAGTATCAAGCAATATCTACTATGTGCGTTTTTTGCATGCGTTTGCGTTCACCTTTTATATGTGCATGTATTGAGGGGCGAGGGCCATGGGGCTTTTAGAATTATTAAAATTTTATGGCCAGTTTACACCACATGAAGCCCCAGGTTTTTTTTTGTTTTTTGTTTGCATCAAAAACGCATGGAAAGTAGGTTATATGGTTTCCAATGGCATTGTTCAGACCAGTGTGGTCAGTTCCAGAAAAAAAAGTAGAACCTGCTGCATTTTTCCTGCACTGGAACGCAGTAAAACAAATAAAAAAGGCACTAGAACGCATCAAAAATGCTGGGGTAAAAAAAGCTGGAATGCATCCGGAAATGCATCAAAAACGCACCGGAACACATTAAAAACGAGCATGCAGAAACGCATCTGGAACAGATCTGGAGTGCGTTTTTGTGGTGTGTGAACCAGCCCTTAATTTACTAAAATGTAATTTTGAAAACATTATTATTTTTTTGCCTATTTGTACATAGTTACCTTGGTCCAGCTTGGACCAATGTAATTACAGATGTGCCACTCTGTACCTGTCCACCTTATCCAACCTTGCCATTCTCTGAATGGAGCCTGTGCCAAGCAAAGGAGCGACCTCTCGTGTTCACAATGCAGCAGGGCAGAATGGGACCCGGAAGCTAGTGGCATCACTTTAGTAGCGGTACCAACTACAGTGATCTCCAGCTTTCAGAGGGATCCCACAGGTATGGTATATACCAGTGATGGCGAACCTTGGCACCCCAGATGTTTTGGAACTACATTTCCCATGATGCTCTTGCACTCTGAAGTGTAGTGGAGCATCACAGGAAATGTAGTTCCAAAACATCTAGGGTGCCAAGGTTCGCCATCACTGGTACATGCATATGTTACATTGGACCAATGTAACTATAGAAAATTTGGCATACCTCAACTTCAGCTTTAACATAATTGCTATCACAAGGCTGATTGGGGGGGGACACAGTGCAGGTGACAGGTTCTCTTTAAGTCTGGGTTCACATATATGAAAATTGGACGTGGGTTTCCCTGCATCCAATTTGCATGACATGTGACTGGGACCGTCTCTCAATGGAGCCATTTCACACATGTCCGCTCTACCCGTTCCAAAAGGATCCGGTGTGTGTTTGGGTCTGGTTCAGGCGCAGATTCAGTCCACAAAAATTCAGACCTGAACCGGTGAACAGAAACGCACTGGACCACATGCTGGGAACCGCGGCCGCACATATGTGAACCCAGCCTTAGAAGCCATCAGGGGATTTTATTAGACCTTTAAAAATCACCTTTGACCCCTGTTAAAGCTAATCAAGCGTAGACTGTGCTTGATCAGCTTTTTCTTTGGCCAGCTTTGAACCCAGGAGTGCTCAGAGCTGAGCGCTTTTGGGTTCATTCTGAACAGGGGTGATCAGCGAGTTGATTTTTGCTGGTGTCCCTCCACTCTCCATCCGGACACCTGCCATGGAAGTCCTGCGCCCCCAGGAGGGACAGGTGGGCTCCCGCCACATGGTGTTAACCTATCACTTCTATGTGAAAGTTGACAGCTTGCTGTAAACAAACCCCCAGCTGCTGTAGTGACCGATGGTTTGTGTCCATGCTGGTGCTGCCACTGACGTCATAGTTGCGTCAATGGTAGAAAAAGGGTTAAACAAGACTAGCTCCCAGCATTTTGTTGTGGTGATTGGCTGCTCATACCACCAGCATTGGTGGTAGGGGGGAGTCAAATGTGTCCCTATACCTGTAATGATTGGGTGCATCCCTTTGCTGCGGCAGGCGAGCAAACAATAAGTCAGTAAAAGCAGTGTGGAGGTGGGCTTTAAAGTGTAAATAAACCCATCGACTTGATCATTTCCTGAAGCGCCTACATTCAGGTGTCCTTTTATGAATAGTGATCAGCAGAGATCCTGAGGATCACCACTGATCACAGCCCATAAACAGTTTATAAACCAGAGATAATCGGGGGGGGGGGGAAATGTTTGAACTTGTTCTCCCGCCGATTATCTCTGCACATGGAGAATCCTCATAGAATGACACAGTAACAGCCAGTGTATGAAGCTGCGATCTGAGCGCTTCACTGGCGATCTGTGTCAGGATTCACCTCCCCGATTCACCATCTCAGAGGTGGTGAAGCGGGGAGTGAAGCGAGAAACCCGGGGGATCTGAGGAGGAAAGAGGAAGATTATTAACTTCCTTATGCCTCATTCAGACCCCCCAACACTGTAACCATGTACCCTTGTCATATATATATATATCATTTGTGTATATACATGTATATATGTGTGTGTGTGTATATATAATGTAGGGGGGACTCTTTATTTTATTAACATTAATCACACTGGTGTCTGTCCGTGTATTGAGCTGTGATAATTTATCACTGCTTAATAAATGGACATCTCAGTGTTTCAGTGAATTTCTGGTACTGTAATCTCGTAAAGTCTCACGAGATTCCAGTATCGGGGGCCGTTCTCCACTGTTTGAAGCCTTTGTAGATCACTCCACTCCTCCAAGGGTGAAGTGATCTACTCCGCTTCATGAACTGGCACACAGAGGAGAAAGATCTCCTCTGTGAATGCCAGCGAATGAAGCAGTGAATAGATTTCACTGCTTCATAAAAGGACACCTCAGTGCCATAAATTATCACTTTCACCGTTGCTTGTGCTCTCAACCAAACTGTTCAGCTATAAAATGGCTGGTGTCATAACTAATCACACTGGCTGCTCCATGCAGATCAGAGTTATAGATGCCAGCTTCCTGTGATGTAAAGGATAAAAGTTGGTTTAGTTTTAGTTCCGCTTTAATTCTGAGCTGCCGCATATCCGCGTCGATATTTTGTTCTGTTCCAACGACTCAAAGCCAGTAGGTGGGGCTCCTAATAATGTCATCACTGCCCGCCAATCACAATGAGCACTTAACCACTTCTGTCCCGGAAGGTTTACATCCCTTCATGACCAGGTCATTTTTTGCAATACGGCACTGCGTTATGTAAACTGACAATTGCGCGGTCGTGCGACACTGTACCCAAATATAATGTTCATTCCCCACAAATAGAGCTTTCTTTTTTTGGTATTTGATCACCTCTGCGGTTTTTATTTTTTGCACGATAAACAAAAAAAAGACCGAAATTTTGAAAAAAAAAAAAAAAATGTTTTTTTGCTTTCTGCTATAAAACCTACCCAATAAAAAAAAAAAAAAAAAAAAAAAATCTAATTTCAGATCTTCCCATCCCTTCTCCAAACACTGAAATCGAATTTTGGGTTCAGGCGGGCACACATGGCTCTGCTAACCTGTCTCGCACGTTTGAACTAAATTTCCCTCCCCCACTGGCCAAAACCCGTTCCTTAGTCGAGACTTGGCATCAGTGTTTGCACTCGTGGTTTGGTAGTTGTAACCTCTTAAAGATGTGCATCCTACCGAAATCTCTTTACATCTTTCGAGCTCTGTCGATTGTGATACCGTCTCACTTTTTTAAACCATTCCCGTTTTCTGAAGTTCATATCGCATCCCCCGTCGTCAACTCTTACTACCCAAACAATGCGGGGGGCCTTTGCAATCCTGGATGTGTTGAAATACTATCAAGCTACTCATCTCGGTAGATTTATCGATTGGCGCCATCACTGCAGCCAAACTTTGGGCACAAATTGAGCAAGCTCAAACGGATATACCACTGCTTGGAGCCCCATGGTGTTACAACGCTACACCACATACGTTAAAGTTACGTCCCTCGATGGGACCCACCTTATGTATCTGTTCGCACCTTTTCTCAAAAGCGTCCCTAGCCACACAAGATTCTTCCCTATTCCCAGTGTTGGGGAACCCCCAATTTCTACCAGGATTACAAGATCAGGCATTCCAGAACTAATACCAAACCGGTCGTCGCCAAGTGTCTCACTTTCTGTTGGATGGCAGATGGCCTTCCATTGCAACTTTTATTGGCAGCTACAGACCTCTTTCGCTTTACCTATCTTTTTTTTTTTTTATTCTTCATGTGGACTCTAAGGTTTATGTGGAAGTTAGTCGGGAGCACGGCCGCCAACTAACTGACGGCATGGCGCTGTTGCATTCTAAGAATTGTAGTCTGCGGCCGTGCTCAAGCTCCCGGTGGGTGGAGAACTGAAAGCAGTGCAGCCAGCCAGGAAACAACTCTCAGATATTGGAGGTAGGCAGAGGACAGGAGGAGGCCGTGCAAGGATCTGATGAGCTGAGCTGGCAGATGGGCTAAGGTGAGAGACCCTGACACCCCCAGCTGACCCCCCCACATCCCATCTATCTCCCCCCAATACACCCCATTTATCCTGCCCCAGTGCCCACCCAGTAACCTCAAAATAGCCTTTAACACTGTGGGTCCTTCTGGGAGCTGGCCATGGCCTATGGGTCCTGCTGGCCTGTAGGTCCTGCTGGGTCCTGCTGGGAGCTGGCCATGGCCTATGGGTCCTGCTGGCCTGTAGGTCCTGCTGGGAGCTGGCCTGTAGCCTTAGTAGAACCTAAAGGCAAGCAGGACCAACAGTGATGGGCACTGGTGATTCTGCATTGGTGAGGCTGAGCTGATGAGGCTGCACTGGGTGGGCACTGGTGAGGCTGCACTGGGTGGGCACTGGTGAGGCTGCACTGGGTGGACACTGGTGAGGCTGCATTGAGACATTATTTTTGTTAAACCTCCCTTGTTACTTTTAACATTAAATTATGTTACCACATTGTATCATATTTGTCTTGCTTCATAACATCAATATCCGTTATAAAGCCAGGTGGGCATGAATGGTGAGCTGATTCGGTGATTCAATGGGCCACTTGACTGGACTTTCCCCCAAGGCCTAAGGCTGCCAGCCCTCCCCTGAACCCTACCAAGGGTCCTCTCCTCCAAAACCTACAATTTAGTGATATCTCCTATTGAACAACCGGATCTGCCTTGTCCGAAGCACTTGGAGACAGATCTATGGCGCACTTTCACGATCAAACAAAAACAAAACATTTATTAGGTTTTCTCTTAAATCGTCCATTTGCATGAAAACCCAGGAAACGAATTTTAAAATTCTAACGAGGTGGTACCGTACACCATGTCTTACATAAATTCTACCCTAACACCACAGATCACTGTTGGAGATGCTACTCCACATTTTTTTGGTCATGCCCTAAAACTGGAGCACTACTGAAAAGAAGTGCGGAGGATTACTCAGGAATTCACTGATTTTGAGATCCCTGCCGACCCAGCTTTTTTCTTATTGCACATGTCGTCCATTCCAGAGAAAATCTATAAAAAATATCCATAATACGTCGCCTGTTAAATGCCCCCAAATCTTGTATACCTTTGAATTGGAAAAACTCTACTACTACTATTAGTAGCTGGCTCAAAAAAGTGGAAGAAATTAATAAGATGGAAGATTAACACGAAAAGTACTCCAAGATTTGGAGACTGGAATATGTTTGTTTTTTTTCTGATGAGGAGGGAAAGCCCTGCTGACCCAACGGATGATGCCACCTACATATTGTGATGAGCCATCGCATTACTTCAGATCCCCTTACCTCCTACCCCTTATTCCTATTCTTATTCTTCTTCTTTTATTTTAATTTTTTTTCTCTTCTCTCTCCTTCTTATGCCACGTACACCCGATCAGATTTTCCACCAGCAAAAGTCCGATGTGAGCTTTTGGTCGGAAATTCCGACCGTGTGTATGCTCCATCTGACTTTTGCTGGCGGAATTCCCGCCAGCAAAAGACTGAGAGCAGGTTCTCAATTTTTCAGTCGGAAAAAGTTCAGAACGGAAATTCCGCTTGTCTGTACCAATTCCGACACGCAAAATTCCTACGCATGCTCGTAAACAATTCGACACATGCTCGGAAGCATTGAACTTCATTTTCTCGGCTCGTCGTAGTGTTGTACGTCACCGCGTTGTTGACAGTCGAAAGTTCAGAGAACTTTTGTGTGACCGTGTGTATGCAAGGCAAGCAAGGGCGGAATTCCGTTGGAAAGAACATCCAAGATTTTTCCGACGGAAAATCCGCTCGTGTGTACGCGGCATTAGCTGTTTATTCTCTTTTACCTTTGTCTCCCTGCAAATTAGTATAAAACATGGGTAATGGGTAGCTCCATACCTCTCTTCACAGAGCTGATTTTTACAAATAACTACATGAAGACAAGTGCATACTATGGAATCCTTCTAGGTAATGCTTTATTGACATATATGTTCCCTTAACACTGACTTCCTGTTTGGATTGGATATATGCCTTCCCTGTTTATGTAGATGCCTTTTACAATGTTGATGTGGGATTCTGTATCTGCCTGTTCCTGCTTTCCATAAATATATTTGAGGAAAAAAAAAATCGAATTTCTTCATAAATTTTGGGCCAATATGTATTCTGCTACATATTTTTGGTAAAAAAAATCCCAATAAGTGTATATTGATTGTTTTGCGCAAATGTTATAGCGTCTACAAACTATGGGATATTTTTTATTTATTTTTACTAGTAACGATGGCGATCAGTGACTTATAGCGGGACTGCGATATTGCGGCGGACGAATCGGGACACCAACTGACACTTTTGACGACCAGTGATACTAATACAGTGATCGTTGCTTAAAAATATGCACTGTCACTGCACTAATGACACTGGTAGGGAAGGGGAAGGGGTTTGACTGGGGAAGGTAACGATCTCTATTTCTTAGCAGAAACACAAGATCAGTACATTCCCCTGTCACAGAACTTGTTTGTCTCTCTAATGATTGTCGGGTTCCTGCGGACATCGCGTCTGGTGGACCCGCTGATTGGCTCCCGCTGTGTCCAATCACAGCCGGAGCGGGTGGTGCGCACGCACACCAAACCCAGAAGTTGCCAGGTCATGTACTAGGTACGTGATCTGGCACAGAGCGGTCGCCCTGCTGCATTATATGTGCGTGGGGCAATCTTGTATGGCAACATTTTTTATTTATTTATTTATTTTTGCTCCTTTTATGTAGAGGAGGGTTCAAATCCATGTCAATCTCTCACTCTGTTGGCCCCGTGACCATTATGTCTGGTACAAAATGTGAAAGGAAATAGAGTTTTTGAGTGGTCACCAAAACAGGAGTTGAGATGAGATCTTCCAATGGGGTCTTCTGGTGGCAGGAGGATATCCCCTTGCTTTGGAGATATCTCCCCTTACTTCCTTTTGTGTCTCTGGGACAGGGATATAGAAACACTTTAATGATTGTAAACGATAAACTTGTAAAACAACTCATTCAGTTTAAAATAGAAATGAAAGAAAAAACATTTGTGCAAAAAAAATACCTTTTTTTTTAATGGTGATCACATTCCCTCTGTTCTCAGCTGCAGAAGAGCTCAGGGAGGAGAAACAGCAGCACATTATTTTCCCAGTGAATGGCTGTGCGGGGGTGGGGGTCGATCTGGACAAGTCTGATCATTGGAGGAGAGCACACTGAGTTCCCAAGACAGCTAGAGAACTGACCATTGTGTGCTCTCCTGCTTAGTGTGGTCAGTTTTTTTTAATAGGAAAGCAGCGGGACTGGCAGGAACACCAGGGATTTCGCACAAAGGAAGCAAGGGAATAGGAAATGTTGGGTTTACATATTCTTTAAGGGAATTTTTTGCATTGCTGTGCATCCAGAAATAGCAACCTGAGTTGGAGTGTTCATGGGCCACACACACTGGTTGAGACCATGGGAGGGGCCGCCCACTGGTCTAGAACACGGGAGGGGCCGCCCACTGGTCTAGAACACGGGAGGGGCCGCCCACTGGTCTAGAACACGGGAGGGGCCGCCCACTGGTCTAGAACACGGGAGGGGCCGCCCACTGGTCTAGAACACGGGAGGGGCCGCCCACTGGTCTAGAACACGGGAGGGGCCGCCCACTGGTCTAGAACACGGGAGGGGCCGCGCACTGATCTAGAACATGAGACGGCCACACAGGGCTGCATCTAAGCACGCAGGAGCCACTGATTCTGGATTTTCCAATAAATTTTATCTCTGATTTAAATATGAATCAATAATTGGTAGATTTATTCTAAATACTGAGACGATTGTGTTATTAAACGATCGGATTGATTCGTCTATGACCAGCATTCGACATACACAGTGATTTGGAGGACATTCTTACCAAACAGGTTTTGGCTAATGGTTTTAAATGGACCAGACATTAGGAGACAGCAAACACGGACCATATGCTGAGCAGAGAACACGGAGCCTCGTGGATCTCACCACTGATCCGGGGCTCCGAGTGTCCTGACAGCTGAGACATCATTGGCAGTGCTATCAGCAGGGATCTGTACAGTGGAATGTCATTGTATGCTGCCAGTGACACTGTGCAAACATCCCCCACAAGAACGATCAATGTATGTAAACCTTACCACTCCCTGTATTCCACAGAAATCTCTTCTCTCTCTGTTTATCTTCCCTCTCCTTCCTCTTCATCCTGACCTGCCCAACCAAATCATAAATGCTGCAGATAACCATTACCTCCGATACACTCCACACCACTCTGTTTACTCACGAGTCACACATTAATGTGTCATGGGATTATAGTGTATATTCAACACAGTGTACACCATTTCTACTATCCTGTTACTACAGTGTCCCAGCTCCTGAGTGTCTTATTACCCCTGTAATATCTTATTACAGTAACCCGGCTCCTGAGTGTCTTATACCCCTGTAATATCTTATTACAGTAACCCGGCTACTGAGTGTCTTATTACCCCTCTAATACAGTATCTCACAAAAGTGAGTACACCCCTCACATCTTTGTAAATATTTTATTATATCTTTTCATGTGACAACACTGAAGAAATGACACTTTGCTACATGTAATGTAGTGAGTGTACAGCTTGTATAACAGTGTACTTTGCTGTCCCCTCAAAATTACTCAACACACAGCCATTAATGTCTAAACCGCTGGCAACAAAAGTGAGTACATCCTTAATTGAAAATGTCCAAATTGGGCCCAAAGTGTCAATATTTTGTGTGGCCACCATTATTTTCCAGCACTGCCTTAACCCTCTTGGGCATGGAGTTCACCAGAGCTTCACAGGTTGCCACTGGAGTCCTCTTCTACTCCTCCATTATGACATCACGGAGCTGGTAGATGTTAGTGACCTTGTGCTCCTCCACCTTCCATTTTGAGGATGACCCACAGATGCTCAATAGGGTTTAGGTCTGGAGACATGCTTGGCCAGTCCATCACCTTTACCCTCAGCTTCTTTAGCAAGGCAGTGGTCATCTTGGAGGTGTGTTTGGGGTTGTTATGTTGGAATACTGCCCTGCGGCCCAGTCTCTAAAGGGAGGGTATCATGCTCTGCTTCAGTATGTCACAGTACATGTTGGCATTCATGGTTCCCTCAATGAACTGTAGCTCCCCAGTACCGGCAGCACTCATGCAGCCCCAGACCATGACACTCCCACCACCATGCTTGACTGTAGGCACCACACACTTGTCTTTGTACTTCTCAACTGGTTGCCGCCACACACGCTTGACACCATCTGAACCAAATAAGTTTATCTTGGTCTCATCAGACCACAGGACATGGTTCCAGTAATCCAGGTCCTTAGTCTGCTTGTCTTCAGCAAACTGTTTGCGGGCTTTCTTGTGCATCATCTTTAGAAGAGGCTTCCTTCTGGGACAAAAGCCATGCAGACCAATTTGTTGCAGTGTGCGGCGTATGGTCTGAGCACTGACAGGCTGATCCCCCACCCCTTCAACCTCTGCAGCAATGCTGGTAGCACTCTTATGTCTATTTCCCAAAGACAACCTCTGGATATGACACTGAGCATGTGCACTCAACTTCTTTGGTCGACCATAGCAAGGCCTGTTCTGAGTGGAACTTGTCCTGTTAAACCTCTGTATGGTCTTGGCCACCTTGCTGCAGCTCAGTTTCAGGGTCTTGGCAATCTTCTTATACCCAAGGCCATCTTTATGTAGAGCAACAATTCTATTTTTCAGATCCTCAGAGAGTTCTTTGCCATGAGGTGCCATGTTGAACTTCCAGTGACCAGTATGAGAGAGTGAGAGCGATAACGCCTAACACACCTGCTTCCCATTCACACCTGAGACCTTGTAACACTAACGAGTCACATGACACCGGGGAGGGAAAATGGCTAATTGGGCCCAATTTGGGCATTTTCACTTAGGGGTGTCCTCACTTTTGTTGCCAGCAGTTTAGACATTAATGGCTGTGTGTTGAGTTATTTTGAGGGGACAGCAAATTTAAACTGTTATACAAGCTGAACACTCACTACTTTATATTGTAGCAAAGTGTCATTTCTTCAGTGTTGTCACATGAAAAGATAGAATAAAATATTTACAAAAATGTGAGGGGTGTACTCACTTTTGTGAGATACTGTATCTTATTACAGTAACCCAGCTCCTGAGTGTCTTATCATCACTGTTACATATTACAATGTGATCCTACAGGGGTACTTACATTCACAAGAGTCTTGTAACATTTCAAGAGGAACAATGTTATATTCCTTTATTTGCTTTCCTGTAAATAAAATATTCTAACACACTCGATAGCTGGGTTGCAGTAATGTGATGTTACAGGTGCAATAATTTCTTTTTACTTATTACGCTTTTTAAGCTAGCTTCTGTTTTAATACTCCTGTAACATCTTAGTTTGTAGAGAGTTTTATTAATGTATTTAAATAAATTGTTGACCATTTATTAATGATTACAGTTTTGTAAAGAGTTATTATGCCCCACCAACAGCAAATATACTGCTCCAAAGTACAGGGTGGCAACCACTTTTGTGAATTTTCCAGGCACAGAATGAGTAATTGTGTCCTTAGAATACATCATCATACAGTATACTACAGGATTTTAGATACAATTATGTTATTCCAGGGGTAATAAGACACTTAGGAGCCGGATTACTGTAATAATAAGTTACAGGGGTGATAAGACCCTTAGGTGCAGTGTTACTTTAGACCCCTTTCACACTGGGGGAGTTTTACAGGCGCTATAGCGTTAAATAGTGCCTGCAAACCGCCCTAAAACAGCTGCTCCATTCACTCCAGTGTGAGAGCCCGAGGGCTTTCACACTGGAGCGGTTCGCTGGCAGGGCATCAGAAAAAGTCCTGGCAGCAGCTTCTTTGGAGCGGTGAACTCACCGCTCCTCCCCATGGAAATCAATGGGGCAGCGCTACTATACCGCCGTATATTTAACCCCTTTTCGGCTGCTAGCGGGGGTAAAACCGCCCCGATAGCACTAAAAATGGCGCCGCTTTACAGCTGACGCCCGGGGTGGCACAGTGTGAAAGGGCTCTTAGTAAGATCTTATGGGGGGTATTTGAACACTCAGGAGCTGGATTACTGTAATATATTACAGGGCTAATAAGACACTCAGGAGCTGGGATACTGTAATAAGATATTACAGGGGTAATAAGACACTCAGGAGCTGGGATACTGTAATAAGATATTACAGGGGTAATAAGACAATCAGGAGCTGGGATACTGTAATAAGATATTACAGGGGTAATAAGACACTCAGGAGCCGGGTTACTGTAATAAGATATTACAGGGTTAATAAGACACTCAGGAGCCGGGTTACTGTAATAAGATATTACTGGGGTAATAAGACACTCGGGAGCTGGGCTACTGTAATAAGAGATTACAGGGGTAATAAGACACTCAGGGGCCGGGTTACTGTAATAAGATATTACAGGGGTAAAAGACACTCAGGAGCCGGGTTACTGTAATAAGATATTACAGGGGTAATAAGACACTCAGGAGCCGGGTTACTGTAATAAGATATTACTGGGGTAATAAGACACTCAGGAGCTGGGTTACTGTAATAAGATATTACAGGGGTAATAAGACACTCAGGAGCTGGGTTACTGTAATAAGATATTACAGGGGTAATAAGACACTCAGGGGCCGGGTTACTGTAATAAGATATTACTGGGGTAATAAGACACTCAGGAGCTGGGTTACTGTAATAAGATATTAAAGGGGTAATAAGACACTTGGGAGCTGGGTCACTGTAATAAGATATTACTGGGGTAATAAGACACTCAGGAGCCGGGTTACTGTAATAAGATATTACAGGGGTAATAAGACACTTGGGAGCTGGGTCACTGTAATAAGATATTACATAATCACCTTTATTGAGAGATGTTTTACACATTTTACTGGCTAGTGGATTACTACTTTTTATACTCTTTCCCTTCCTTATTTCTCCTTGTTTATATGAAAATGTATTTTCTCTTTAGGTCCAATGTGGATCTTTTCCGGGATCTCAGTGATTGTATGGATGCACTGAATCTGTTTCTGAACAATCGTTTCAATGAGAGTCTAGACCTTCTGCGGCCAAGGTGAGAGTTGACTGACTGAATTCAGTGTCATTGTGGTTATTTTTTTTAATTTAAAGCTAGAGTTTAATTTTGTTAATGGTTATAGAAGAATTACATGTATGAATATTTAGTTACCCTTTTCCAGCTTGGACCAATGTAACCATGAATATCCCATATCTGTGGGATCCCTCTGGAAGCTGTAAATCTACTACTCCCAGTGATCTCCATTGCAGGTCCCGTATTGTGCAGTGCCTCATGCCTTCTTAATACCTTTGTGTTGAATGCTGTGCAGTCAGTTACTATAACAATTTAGACTATTGATATGCTTTATTTCAAAGCGTAAGGTTGTTGCACACATTACAAACTAATAATACCATCTACCAGTAGGGTTACTTTAAATAGACCTAAAACGTAAAATATCTTCCAATCAAATGTATGAAATAACATGAGTCTTTCGTCTGGTGATCTGGGAACCCCTACTTGTGATGCATCAGAAGAAATTTGCAAACACACCCACTGCTGGCTCTTTACTTACAAGTAGAAAGCCTGATGTATGGAAAAAGTTTCACAGCCAGATATCAGATTTAAGTCTACTTTAGAAGTTAAAATGGGATTGGTGATAAAGTAGAGAGTGAGAAGAAGTCACATAGCACAGGCTTCAAGAAATGTCCTCCTGGTGACCTGTGAGTTGCCTTCTGGATTACGGTTGCAGTAGACTACACAGAACTTGTATTATTGGTCAATTAAATGGATTGCTGTGTTTGCTTAGAAACTCTAGCAGTTCTCCGCTTGCTTTCACCTGTTGTCCTTAATTGCTGGTTAGCTAATCTTTACATATCTCTTGCTGTCTTTTTTTACTGAAAATATGTACATTGTATCTAGGCCTTGTTTATCCTGTAAGTTGTCTGGTCACATAACTATAGAATATATACCGTATCTGCATTCCTGGCTCAGTGCCTTGTGTTTTCTTTACCGCAGATCCCAGGAGAGCATGTATCATAGTCTGGTGTATGGCACTATTTTGGAGATGCAAGCTATGATGACATTTGAACCTGACGACATGATCAGTGCCGGGCAGACGATGAAACAAGCACAGGAAATATGTCAGCGGTAAGCAAGGACAGTACACTGGTCCTAAAGGGAATGTGTTGTGGTCTTTTTTTGTGTGCATGTTTTTTTTTTTTTTTCCTCAGTCAGGTAAATATAAACTATTGCATACGAATATTTCTTATTTTCAGCCAGCAGGTGACACTTAAGTATGCTTTTTATGTTTTACCTGTCTATCAGTATCTGTTTTGTTCAAAAAAATAAATAAAAAAGATGTTTACAGAGCAAAATAGCTCAAGCTGAAACTAATACACACATGAACGACTGAGGATGGAGAATTCTCCCCTTATTGCCTGCTGCTTTCAGACAGGGCCATACAGAGTTTCAATCAGAGAGAGAGACGGACTAAGTAAACTCTCCCACTCTGATGCTTCTTTTCATTTAGTCCATTATAATAAGTAATTATCAAACTATAGCCACTGTAATCCAGCCCAAATCACATATTACTGTTTAACCACTTCAGCCCCGGACCAATTGGCAGCCAAAGGACCAGGCCCCCTTTTTGCGATTCGGCACTGCGTCGATTTAACTGACAATTGCACGGTCGTGCGACGTGGCTCCCAAACAAAATTGGCGTCCTTTTTTTCCCACAAATAGTGCTTTCTTTTGGTGGTATTTGATCACCCCTGCGGTTTTTATTTTTTGCGCTATAAACAAAAATAGAGCTACAATTTTGAAAAAAATGCAACATTTTTTGCTATAAGAAATATCCCCAAAAAATATATAAAAAAACATTTTTTTTTTCTCTCAGTTTAGGCCGATACCCACGGGCAGGCATTTAAAGGGGACGTACAGGTACGTGCTTTTGCCTGCCCGTGCCATTCTGCCGCAGTATATCTGCGTGAGGTGGTCGGGAAGCGGTTAAAGAAACTCTAAAAAACTTGTTTCCAAGGGTAAGGTAGCGCCATCTTAAGTATTGTTTTCTGAGTCCACAGTGGAGTGTATTTCCGCCCTTACATTGAGCACCTCCTGTACTGTTAACCAAGCCGCCTTCTCAATCCAATGTTTCTATGGCAACCCTGCTTCCCTGGTCATAGCTGACTTGTTTTATTTCATAGTATTTACTTGTGCCGATTATCTAGTGTTTGCCTATGTCAGTCTTATCAGCTTCAGCCAGGCCAGGTTTACACTGCATGTGATGTCACATGGGGTGTAGGAGGAAGCTCTGAGTGATTATGCAGTCTCGTGGGATTTTAGTGTTGTGCCGTAGGAAGTCCTGATAATAGATAGACAGGCACACAGAGTGTGCCGTAAATCATGGGAAATGTGGGCATGCTCAGTGACGTCATTCTAAAGCACAAAAAGGATAACAACCATACTAAGCAAGTAAGGAGATATCTAAAAGCAGTGTTCATTAGGGTTTTTATGCTGATTTACATGGGACAAAGTTGTGGGGGAGAGTTTACAACCACTTGAAGGTCAGCAGCTTCTGCAATGCTTAGTTACCCAATTGTCCTGGGTGTGCACTGTATTAAAGAGACCCTGTCAGGGTAAAAAAAAAAAAATCCAAATAAAGGTGCACTGCAATAGATGAGCTGTTGTACTCGCCTTTCTTGTCACCTGTGCGTGGAATGGTGGTTATAAAAGCTTTACTTTTATAAATAAAGCCCAACTCCAGCCAAAACATTTTATCTTTATTTGGGTAGAGCAAGGAAGGATTACATCTGTCAGGTTTTTGAGTCGTGGTTTGAAGGTACAGGAATTGGGACTAATCCATGGTCTTAGAGTGCAGGATTTGGGGCTTGTCTGAAGGTGCAGGAAATGGAGCTAGTCTGAGATCTGATGGCCAAGGAGTTGGGGCTAATCTGAGGTCTGAAGGTGCAGAAGCTGATCTGAGGTCTAAATGTGCAGGAGTTGGGGCTGATATGAGGTCTGAGGGCACATGAACTCGGGCTGATCATAGATCTGAAGGTCCAGAAATTGGAGCTGGTCTGAGGGCCCAGGAATTGGGGCTAATCTGACGTTTGAAGGTGCCAAAATTGGGACTGATCCGAGGGCCCAGGAATTGGGACTGATCCGAGGGCCCAGGAATTGGGACTGATCCGAGGGCCCAGGAATTGGGACTGATCCGAGGGCCCAGGAATTGGGACTGATCCGAGGGCCCAGGAATTGGGACTGATCCGAGGGCCCAGGAATTGGGACTGATCCGAGGGCCCAGGAATTGGGACTGATCCGAGGGCCCAGGTATTTGGGATGGTCTGAGGGCTCAGAAATTGGGGCTTGTGTGGTCTGAAGGTACAGGAATTGGGGCTGATCTGAAGGTACAGGAATTGAGGCTGATCTGAGGTCTGAAGGTACAGGAATTGGGGCTGATCTGAAGGTACAGGAATTGGGGCTGATCTGAAGGTACAGGAATTGGGGCTGATCTGAAGGTACAGGAATTGGGGCTGATCTGAAGGTACAGGAATTGGGGCTGATCTGAAGGTACAGGAATTGGGGCTGATCTGAAGGTGCAGGAATTGGGGCTGATCTGAAGGTGCAGGAATTGGGGCTGATCTGAGATCTGAAGGTACAGGAATTGAGTCTGATCTGAGATCTGATGGTACAGGATTTGGGGCTGATCTGAGATCTGATGGTACAGGATTTGGGGCTGATCTGATGGTACAGGATTTGGGGCTGATCTGAGATCTGATGGTACAGGAATTGGGGCTTATCTGAAGGTGCAGGAATTGGGGCTGATCTGAGATCTGAAGGTACAGGAATTGAGGCTGATCTGAGATCTGATGGTACAGGATTTGGGGCTGATCTGAGATCTGATGGTACAGGATTTGGGGCTGATCTGAGGTCTGAAGGTACAGGAATTGGGGCTGATCTGAAGGTACAGGAATTGGGGCTGATCTGAAGGTACAGGAATTGGGGCTGATCTGAAGGTACAGGAATTGGGGCTGATCTGAAGGTACAGGAATTGGGGCTGATCTGAGATCTGAAGGTACAGGAATTGGGGCTGATCTGAAGGTACAGGAATTGGGGCTGATCTGAGATCTGAAGGTACAGGAATTGGGGCTGATCTGAGGTCTGAAGGTACAGGAATTGGGGCTGATCTGAGGTCTGAAGGTACAGGAATTGGGGCTGATCTGAGGTCTGAAGGTATAGGAATCGTGGCTGATGCAAGGCGTGAAGATGCAGGAAATGTATCTCAGCTTTCAGATCAGGAAACAAGCACCGTGATGATGTCTAATCTCTCCAGCTTGCCCCTGTGCGAGTACGCATCACCACCAATGCATTTAGGGCCATGCCCTTTCAACACAGTCTTAAAGGAAAGAATAGCTGTCAGAATTGTTTGCATAAGCAATGTGTATAGGCAGAGGGTACAAAGGAATTCTTCCACAGAATTAACAAACACTCCAACCTTTTCTCCACTGGCCTGCTTGAGGACCTGCCCACGCTTCACCGCTCACCTTTGTGTTTCCTCACGGTGGTGGCTCAGCTGTCAGTAGGGGCAAAACCTCCACATTACACGTGTAAAACTATACAGGTTGGAGACATGTTTCTAGCGTTGTAGTTGGAAGCATTTCACCCAATTCATGAAAACCTGGAAACCTTTTCATTGTTAGTATCTTCAAGTAGTTCCTATTTGTAAAATTTTATTGTGTGGCCATCACCAATACTGCCATATTGGTGATGGAGAAAGTGGAGGTAAAAAAGGTCTCTTCCGTGTTGGCGTAAATTGTTTGTGTCGCATCTTTCAGATGATTCTGTGACAAAATATGTCAACTTTGGAGCTGGTATTTATGTTTCTTTTATGATGGCCATGCATATTTTGGTTTCCTTTTATTTTTTTATGTTTTTATCCCATCAAAGTGTAATTTAATCAAAATGATCAAATCTGCTAACAAATAGCCATACTGTCCCTTAAAATGTATTTTAGACGCAACTTCCATCTGATTTGAGCAAACTGAGTTGATTGGCCATAGTGGAATAATGTCGATCATTTAACATCAGTCCATAGCATTGACGATTTGTTTGTAAATACGATCGTACCTTAATTGCATAGATTTTAAAATTACATGATGGAAACAGAGATGCAATTGATAAGTTGCGATTGGATTTTAACGAATCGGTCAAAAACCATGCCCACTGTTAGGTTGTCAGCTATAGATTGGCTATTCCTATCAGAAGAGATTGATCAGAAAAGAAGTCAGTCTGCTATCCAATTGTGTATGGCTGCCATTACTCTGCAAATAACTTCTCTTCCTGTACAACTCCACCACTTCCTAGGAGAGATACGACAGTTCTGTCAGAAGTGACAGAATAATATACACTGTACCGACACATACACTATATTGTTAAAAGTATTGGGACTCCTGCCTTTACATGAACTTTAATGGCATCCCAGTCTTAGTCTGTAGGGTTCAATATTGAGTTGGCCCACCCTTTGCAGCTATAACAGCTTCAACTCTTCTGGAAAGGTTGTCCATAAGGTTTAGAAGTGTGTCTATGGGAATGTTGGACCATTCTTCCCAGAAGCACATTTTTGGTCAGACACTGATGTGGACAAGAAGGCCTGGCCTGCAGACTCTGCTCTAATACATCCCAACAGTGTTCTATTGGGTTGAGGTCAGGAGCAGGTCAGTCAAGTTCCTCCATCCCAAACTCGCTCATCCATGTCTTTATGGACCTTGCTCTGTACATTGGTGTGCAGTCATGTTGGAACGGGAAGGGGCCATCCCCAAACTGTTCCCACAAAGTTGGGAGCATGAAATTGTCCAAAATGTCTTGGTATGCTGACTCCTTACGAGTCCCCTTTACTGGAACTAAGGGGCCAAGCCCAACCTCTGAAAAACAACCCCACACCATAATCCCCCCCATCCACCAAATGATTTGGACCAGTGCACAAAGCAAGGTCCATAAAGACATGGATGAGCGTTTTTTGGGTGGAGGAACTTGACTGGCCTGCACAGTCCTGACCTCAACCGATAGAACACCTTTAGGATTAATTAGAGCGGAGACTGTGAGCCAGGCCTTCCCGCCCACATCAGTGCCTAACATCACAAATGCACTTCTGGAAGAATGGTCAAACATTCCCATAGACACTCCTAAACCTTGTGGACAGCCTTCCCAGAAGAGTTGAAGCTGTTATAGCTGCAAAGGGCGGGCCAACTCAATATTGAACCCTACGGACTACGACGCCATTAACGTTTATGTAAGGTATGCAGTCCCAATACTTTTGACAACATAGTGTATATCTGTCGGACATTCTGCTATCTTTCACTTTTCTCTAAATTGGGGGGGGGGGAGGGGGGGTGCCACGGAGCCATTGCAATGAATACATACCACAGCATGAACACCAACAGAATCTTGTAGAAAAGCAAACCATGTTCAGATTAATTCCCTAGTGAGATAAATTCATGCTGAGGATCTCTTCCCTGTGCTGGACCAGTTCTTCAACCCTGGTGATGATGGAAGGTTGATTTTGTGACATTCTTCATACATGGTTAAAGGATAAGTTCACCTTTCATAACACATCACATGTTACACCCATATTCAGGGTGTAATGTGTTATGAAAGGCCCGGCCCACGCTCCCCCCACTTTGACAGCTAGCAGGGGATCTTCTCCCCACTAGCTGTCACAATTTAACAAATCGTGTTCTAAGAGAGGAAAACTACAAGTCCCGACAGCCTTATGCCGCGTACACATGAGTGGACTTTTCGACAGCAAAGGTCCGATGGAACGAATCTGTCGGACAATTCGATCGTGTGTGGGCTCCATTGGACCTTTGCTATCCAAAAATCCGTTCGTCTGTATGTTAGTCCGACGGATGAAAACCAACACTAGAGAAGCTATTGGCTACTGGCTATGAACTTCCTTATTCTAGTCCGGTCGTACGTCATCGCGTTCGAATCCGTCGGACTTTGGTGTGATTGTGTGTGGCCAAGTCTGTTCATTCGGAAAGTCTGTCGGGAAGACCGTCGGACCTAGTCCGTCAAAATGTCCGCTCGTGTGTAAGCAGCATTAGTGGTTGGCTTGTAGATTATTGATTATTAATTGATTATTCCTGTCAGCATGTATCGGCTTGACACCTTGTTGTCAAAAGGTGAACTTATCCTTTAACCACCTGAGATCCGCGATATAGCCGAATGACGGCTACAGCGCGGATCTGCTATGCCGGGACTACGTCTATTGACGTCATCCCGGCAACGAGCTGCCTGCGCGCCCCCTGAAGGGCGCGCGCGGCGCGCTCTGTGATCCGCGAGTCTGTGAGACTCGCTGGATCACAGATCAGAGTAAGGGGTTGATCCCGACCCCTTACCACGTGATCAGCTGTCAGCCAATGACAGCTGATCATGTGATAATAACCGAGCCGGTAATCGGCTTTTTTTTCCTGCTCGCGCTGACAGCGCGAGGAGAAAAAACAAAAGCCGATCACCGGCGGCAGTGAGAGGGACATCAGTCCCTCTCACTGCAATATGCCCAGGGTCCATGGTGCCCACCTTTGGCTAATAAAAGTGCCCACTAGCTCCACCTGTCAGTGCCCACAGTGCAATCTGTCAGTGCCCACAGTGCCAGTGCTGCACATCAGTGCCACCCATCTGTGCCACCCATCCGTGCCATCTTTGCTGTGCCCATCAGTACCGACTTATCTGTCCCCACCAGTGCAGCATATCAGTGCCCACCAGTGTAGCTTATTAGTGCCCACCAGTGCAGCCTATCAGTGCCCACCAGTGCCGCCTCATCAGCGCATATCAATGAAAATTTTATAACAAACTATTAAACATGATTATATTTTTTTTTTCTAATTTTCCATCTTTTTTTATTTGTTTAGCAAAAAATAAAAACCCCAGCTGTGATTAAATACCACCAAAAGAAAGCTCGATTTGTGGGAAAAAAATTGTAAAAATTTAATTTGGGTACAGTGTTGTATGACCGCACAATTGTCATTCCAAGTGCGTCAGCGCCGAAAGCTGAAAATTTGGTCTAGTCACGAGGGGGGTTTAAGTGCCCAGTAATCAGGTGGTTAAAGACATATGCCAATAAACATCTATTATGGTCCAAGATATGATATGATCAATTAAATAGGTTTAAAATAATTTCATGGTTTCAACCAAGCAAATATGCAAATTTCATAACATTGGGAATTTCTTTTATTTATGTGTCTTAGTATTATTATAGTTAATATCCACTTGCCCTCAGGAAGATTTACCCCCCCCCCCCCCTCTGCTGACCGGGGCATTTTTTGCGATACGGTACTGCCACCTGACAATTGCGTGGCCGTGCGACGCTGTACCCAAATAAAATGTATGTCCTTTTTTTAATTGTTTTTTTTTTCCACAAGAAGAGCTTTTTTTGGTGGTATGTGATAATCTCTGCGGTTTTTATTTTTGCGATATAAACTAATTTAAAAAAAAAAAAATATAAAAAAAAAAAATAATATTAAAAAAATAAATAATATAATTATATATATATATATATATATATATATATATATATATATATATATATATATATATATATATATATATATAATATATTTTTTTTTTTACGTTCTGCTATAAAACATATATCCAATAAAAAAAAAAAAAAAAAAAAAAAAACGAATTTCTTCATCAATTTTAGCCAGTCTGTATTCTGCTACATATTTTTGGTTAAAAAAAATCCCAGTAAGCGTATATTGATTGCTTTGTGCAAAAGTTATGGCATCCACAAACTATGGAATAGTTTTTTTATGGAATAATAAAAAGCAACCTTTTACTGGCCACTCATTGGGTGGGGGTTGTGAGAGGACATGTAAGTGAAAGTGAATTTGGAGTAATGATACTGTAGATCAGGTCCCCGTCGCTTATAGACTGTGCTGCGTGACAGAGCTTTGTATATCTCAGGATTGGATGGACAAAAATACAAGTAAAGCAGCGCTTATATGTGTACAGTATGTATTTTAGCTGTTCCAGCTTTAAATCTATTGTGGGACCCTATCGGTGTGATTGTCACTATATCCTAGATTGCCTACGACATTGGGCCTAATCATTGCACTGATTAGTAAATCGCACAGTGTTTTTCCTGTATGTTAGTATATGAATATGATTTCTTCGTCCTATATTCTCAGGTTCAGAAAGAAAACATCACTTATTAATAAATCTGGAGCGGAATCCTATACAGAAGGTGAGATGTGTGCTGTGGCTTAAAGCTAAACTTTTGGGAATTTTTAAGTACCTTCTGTACTGCAAGGGTTAAATGGTAATTTTTGCCTTGGAAACTGCATGTAAATCTGTTCTTTTTAAATGGGGGGAAAAACTGACTATTCTCTGCAAATTGAGATCGTGTGACTGGGGAAAATACCCCATTTTGGCCAATAGATGGCACCAACTATCACAGGAAATATGTATCCTCAGTTCCATCTAGTGGCCATAGTGTGGTATTTTTCCCTATTCATGTATTTGAAGGACCATTATTGTAAAAAAATTTTGTTTTCTAATAAATGTGTGTGTGTAATAAAGAAAAAAAATAAATAATATATATGTGTACATGTGTATGTGTGTGTGTGTGTATATGTGTGTGTATATATATATACACACACACATACATAAATATATACACATATATATATATACATACACACACACACATATATATATATATATATATATAAAAATGTGTGTGTATATATACACACATACATACATACATACATACACATACATACATACATACATACATACATACCTGTATTATTAAAATACAATTCCATAGCGGTTCGTCCTTGGAAACTGCGAATTGAGAATGTGTAACTGGGGAAAATACCCCATTTTGACCAATAGATGGCACCAACTATCAAAGGAAATATGTATTCTCGGTTCCATCTAGTGGCCACGGTGTGGTATTTTTCCCTATTTTTGCATTTGATCTGCAGGGAATAAAGCCTGAGAGCAGTTAATGTTGCCCAATTTATTTATACACCTCTTCATGTTCAGTATATGACATTATTACAAAGTTGGACTCTAATAACTTAAAGTGACATTAAAGTGTTTTTTTTTTTTTTTTTTTATAAATAACAAACATGGTATACTTACTGCTCTGTGTAATGCTTTTGCACAAAGCAGCCCCAATCCTCCTCTTCTCGGATCCCCTGTTGATGCTCCGGGCTCCTGCTGGGTGCCCCCAGATCAAGCAGCTTGCTGTGGGGGCACCCGAACAGGCGTGCTCCCCCAGCCACGCCTCTGTGTTTCCATTCAAACACAAAGCTGAGGCTTGGCCCCTCCCTCCGTCTCCCGATTTGCTCACTGGCTGTGATTGCTGCCTAAAGCCAATCAGGAGTGCTAGTCCCCCGGTGAGCCAAAGCTCTCGTGGAGATCACTGGATCGAGAGGTGGTTCGGGTAAGTATTTGGGGGGCTGCTGCACACAGATTTTTTTACCTATAGAATGCATGAAGGTAAAAAACCTTGTGCCTTTACAACCATGTTAAGTTAAATTGGAACTAAAGGCAATTTTTCCCCCCCCTTTTAAATAGCGTAAGGGAGGATTCCAACCCCTGTGTCATTATTATTATTATTATTATTATTAAAAAAAACATTTTTTTTGCTCTGTTTGTCACATTGTGGATATTTTTCTTTCACTTCTTATCCCATAGGCAAACAGGAAGTGAGAGGAAATCCCTCCAAAGTGAGGGAATCCTTGGCTGTCACCAGAACTAGTGTCCCCATTGGAAGATTTCCCCCAGATTTTGGGATTTTCTTTCACTTTCACTCTCGTTGATGTTGGTAAACAGGGACAACTAGGGTAAATCTCTCTCTAAATAACCTGAAAGGTGTTTATATCCAAAACGTAAAAAAAAAAAAAAGTTTGCCTCACGCTCAGTTTTGTTTACACAATTCTCACAAGGAAATGCGTGTTGCGCATAGGGCAGCCCATGTGGGTTTGGCCCTCCAAAGAAGCTCAGGGACCACATTTTGGCCCTGGACCACAAGGACAAATTTACAATTGCGTTTTGTTGTGATTCTTGGGTCGGCATGCTGAGACTTGTAGTTCAGCTTCAGAACAAAGTTTGCCTGCCCTGCAATTTATGTCTCCGTTTTATTACAATGTTGTCTTTTTGATGTTGCAGTTGAAATGCACGCGGAGGTTTGCTATGCCGAGTGTTTATTACAGAGAGCTGCTCTGATTTTCCTGCAGGTTTGTGCTTTTTTTTTTTTTCTTCTTCATAGAGTCAGGCATATATTATCTTTTAGTGAGTGTAGTGTACAGCAATTGCTGTAAGTACATTATTATGAGCTTTTTTTCTGATGGCTGTGCTTTTAGCCAATAGGAAAAAAATAACATGAAAGTGGGGGTGATGTCATAGTGTCTGGACAAACTTTATGTACATGAAGGTTAAGCCAACTTTTTTACACAGAGTTGTTACAGCTGCTATATTTATGGCTAGAGAGCTGTGACAGGAGAGTTGGTGCAGTAAAGAGATCACAGGACAACAAGAGCAGACAAGCGCCTTGAGGCGATTCAGTTCACATTTGCAGCGCTATACAAATCATTCATTCAGTAAAGGGATTACAGCAATCTGTATTTATTACAGCTATTTATATAGCGCTGACAATTTACACAGTGCTTTACATATATTGTACATTCACATCAGTCCCTGCCCTCAAGGAGCTTACAATCTAAGGTCCCTAACTCACATTCATACACATACTAGGGCCAATTTAGACAGAAGCCAATTAACCTACCAGCATGTCTTTGGAGTGTGGAAGGAAACCCGCACAGGGAGAACATGCAAACTCCATGCAGGTATTGCCATGGTTGGGATTTAAACCAACAACCCTAGTCCTGCCAGGCAGAAATGTTAACCACTTAGCCCTGGTAGGGAAAACAATTAGCGTAGTGGCATACGTCATAATCATTATTTGTATGCGTGTTGTGCATTTGTATTCAGCCCCCTCCCTCCTAACTACTGATACCCCTAACTAAAATCTAGTGGAATCTAGTGGAACCAATTGCCTTCAGAAGTCACCTAATTAGTAAATAAAGTGTGTGTAATTTAATCTCAGTATAAATGCAGCTGTTCTGTGTAACCCTCAGAGGTTTGTTAGAGAACCTTAGTGAACAAACAGCATCATAAAGGCCAAGGAACACACCAGACAGGTCAGGGATAAAGTTGTGGAGAAGTATAAAGCAGGGTTAGGTTATAAAAAAAATATCCCAAGCTTTGAACATCTTACGAAGCTCTGTTCAATCCATCATCTGAAAATGGAAAGAGTATGGCACAACTGCAAATCTACCAACACATGGCCATCCACCTAAACTTACAGGCCGGCCAAGGAGAGAATTAGTCAGAGAAGCAGCCAAGAGGCCCATGGTAACTCTGGAGGAGCTGCAGAGATCCACAGCTCAGGTGGGAGAATTCTGTACACAGGACAACTATTAGTCGTGCACTCCACAAATCTGCCCTTTATGGAAGAGTGGCAAGAAGAAAGCCATAAGAAGTCCTGTTTGCAGGAAGCCATGTGGGGGACACAGCAAACATGTGGAAGACGGTGCTCTGGTCAAATGAGACCAAAACTGAACTTTTGGCCTAAAAGCAAAACGCTATGTGTGGCGGAAAACTAACACTGCACATCACCCTGAATACACCATCATGTTGTGGGGATGCTTTTCTTCAGCAGGGACAGGGAATGTGGTCAGAGTTGATGGGAAGATGGATGGAGCCAAATACAGGGCAATCTTAGAAAAAAAACTGTTCACCTACCAGCAGGACAACGACCCTAAACATACAGCCAGAGCTACAATGGAATGGTTTAGATCAAAGCATATTCATGTGTTAGAATGGCCCAGTCAAAGTCCAGACCTAAATCCAATTGAGAATCTGTGGCAAGACTTGAAAATTGCTGTTCACAGACACTCTCCATCCAATCTGACAGAGCTTGAGCTATTTTGCAAAGAAGAATGGGCAAAAATGTCACTCTCTAGATGTGCAAAGCTGGTAGAGACGTCCCCAAAAAGACTTGCAGCAGTAATTGCAGTGAAAGGTGGTTTACAAAGTATTGACTCAGGGGGCTGAATACAAATGCACGCCACACTTTTCACATATTTATTTGTAAACCATTTTGAAAACCATTTATCATTTTTACAATTATGTGCCTCTTTGTGTTGGTCTATCCATCACATAAAATCCCAATAAAATGCATTTACATTTTTTTTGTTGTAACATGACAAAATGTAGAAAATGTCAAGGGGTATGAATACTTTTTCAAGGCACTGTAACTATGTAAAAATTGCCATAACTGGAATTCCTCTTTAAGCCGGTCACAACATAGCCACTATGAATAAACTATAGTTTCCTTTTAACTACCGGTAATAAGTCATGAATGCAAGCCGTCACGGACCATCTAAAACCTTATACAGCCTGGGCTGGTACTTCCACTTTTACTAGCAGATGAAGGGATCCAGAAAGTCCTCAGGTCACAAGTACAATTCTGAATTCTTTCTCTGTTACCTAGTAATGTGTATTGTGACCACACCGGTATGACCTGTCCTTTCTGTTTTTGTCTTTACATACAGGATGAGAATATGATCAACTTCATAAAAGGGGGGATGAAGGTTCGGAACAGCTTCCTGATATATCGGTGAGACCTGTGATGGTTTATGGTGCCGAGCGGCATTTTCCCAACCTTCATCAAAATAACACTAATGGGTTATGCTAGATAGGCATGATCATTAGTAAAGCTGGCTATACACTAGTAGATTTTCCAATGAACATTTGTACAAACCTTCTCGTCAGTACATTCGATGACGAATGCCTTTTGAAAGAACTTCTAAAAGCATTACATTTTTATTTTTTATTTTTTGGTGAATGGATTTTCCCGAACGAAAACCACATTCTGTGTTAGAATTTTGTTCGTTCAGGGAAAAAAGAAATTCCCACCTCTTTGAATTTTCTCATTAATGCAGTCGAAGACCATCATGAAAATTTTCGAGCAAAATTGCCAGCTTTAGGGATCACAAAAACTGCAATGTGTCCTCTGCATCCACATCAGACATAAATAGACCGCCTGCACGCAGCCCCAACACACAGCCTTTCATGAACTGTGCCCAACTCCCCCAAAAGGTAATCTTTCACACCCGGGCGGTGCGGGGCGGCGACGGTAAAGCAGCGCTATATTTAGCGCTGCTTTACCATCGTTTAACCCGCGGTATGCGGCCGCTAGCGGGGTGGTTTTTAACCCCCGCTAGTGGCCGAAAAAGGGTTAAAAACCTCCGCAAAGCGCCGCTGCAGCGGCGCTTTGCGGGCGGTATCCCCGCGGTGTCCATTGATTTCAATGGGTAGGAGCGGTATAGGAGCGGTGAACACACCGCTCCTTCACCGCTCCAAAGATGCAGCTAGCAGGACTTTTTTTACCGTCCTGCTAGCGCACCGCTCCAGTGTGAAAGCCCTCAGGGCTTTCACACTGGAGACACAGCAACAGCTGTTTCGGGTCGGTTTGCAGGCGCTATTTTTAGCGCAATAGCGCCTGCAAACCGCCCCAGTGTGAAAGCAGCCTAATAGGGAGTTTTAACATTTATGGTGAACTTATTGTCAAAGAGCATGTATATTCTTACTGGAATCTTGGCGTGCTTTGTGTATTTCTTCCAGATCTGTGCAGTAAATCCCCTTTCCCTCTTGGTAGGAGCTTCCTGTAATAAAGACCGGTCACTGCTGCTCTTTCCCCTTGTGCAGGATGACTGGTCTTGTCTCCGCCCCCTCCTGTAGTTTTCTGTGGGCAGTCTGTAGAGGGTGGAGCCTGCTGGGTCCTTCCCACAGCTCCTTGTACATGGTGACTGGTCTTGTCTCCGCCCCCTCTTGTAGTTTTCTGCAGGCAGTCTGTAGTGGGTGGAGCCTGCTGGGTCCTTCCCACAGCTCCTTGTACAGGGTGACTGGTCTTGTCTCCGCCCCCTCTTGTCGTTTTCTGCAGGCAGTCTGTAGTGGGTGGAGCCTGCTGGGTCCCTCCCACAGCTTCTTGTACAGGGTAAATAGGAAAAAATTGTAGCAGCGCTAGAATACTAGTATTAGATATAACCAATGATTGGAACAATGTATAAACAATAATTGATAATGATGAGATCGAAAATAGATTGATCAAAATAATGGTGAAATCAATAAATCAAAATTAAACAATATGAGTGACAATCATATAAGTGAAGAATATATGAGTGAAAATAAAGAATAATGAAAAATAAAATAAAATAAAAGTCCTTATATGTGGAACTCTGAAGTGGTTTGGGAAGTCTATATTAAAGTCTTCTCTCCGTGATAAGCATCCAAATTGATGGATTAGGTGTTTAAGAAAAAATATTTCAAAAAGACAAAAACAGTGATTCCATAACAAATCCACCACCGCATGTGACCACCATAAGAAATGCAGGCTCACCAACTAGCAAGCAAGACGAGCTTGAAATTCTTATACCCGGTCAGGGCCTTTTATCAAGAAGTGTAGCAGGTGCCTTCAATCCTGGACTCGTATCCTAAGGACAAGGCAGGGATCTCTGGGGGTCCGCACTCCACTGATTTCAAGGGGTGGCTCGGCAAGCTCTCCTGAGCAAAGAGGCTCCAAGGACAGTTATAGGTGACCCAAAAAAGAAAAACGCTCCATAGTGTAATAACGTCTATAGGATTTATTGGAAAGGTTTAAAAGTATTGCACGTACAAAATTAGAATGGCTGGCTGAATGTGGACGCCTGTCTGCTAAAATCAAGTACGCGGTGACGTCAGCATGTCAAACTCCTCCCGACGCACGTTTCGTCAATACAATCACATCGTCTGGGGAACTGTGGAGAATTGTACAAAAAAACAAGACTGGTTAAATCCACAAGTGCTTTTTTTACCACTACTATTCCTTTTTATATTGGCATTTACAAATGCAGCAATTTAGAAATCAAATGAAAGGTTTAGCGCTGGAAAACACTTTTTGATAGATGAAAAGAGCATTTTATATACATCTATATAGATCAGAGCAAAATGAGGGACAGAGGGACATTGCTCCAAATCAGGGACAGTCCCTCAAAATCAGGGACAGTTAGGAGCTGTGCAATTAAGCGTCTGAGGTTTGGTCGCAGACACTCCATATGTCAGACCATTTGGGGAACCATTGGTACCCCTTATTCCTCCATAGTAATGTCCCAGGTACAGTTTGTGATAAGTACTCATATCTCTTAAGATCTACTGTTTACAGACTAACATCTACATTATGGTCCAGCGTGAAATTTGCTTCAACACATATATGTCAGGTTTCCAATGTCTATTTTACCTAAGAGGAATAAGGGGTACCTTATGGTCTGACATACGGAGTGTCTGGACTTGAAACGTTACAAATTCACGGAGGAAAGTAAATATGTCCATATTATAGCTTTGCTATTGTTATTTCAGGAGTTATGAAACATGCTGAAGTTTCGGAGTTATAACTGCTAAACTGTCTGCACTTGTGTGGATTAAGCTATTTACGACCGGTATCTGTTAGTTCTCTGGATTGCTCAGCTTGCGAGAGGGTAATGGAAAGGTCTGTGAGTCTGATCAATGGATTGATAAGGTCCCGGCCTCAGTTAGGCCCCTTTCACACTGAGGCTTTTTCAGGCGGTACAGCGCTAAAATAGCGCCTGTATACCGCCTGAAAAAAAACGGCCCCATTGACTCCAGTGTGAAAGCCGGCGGGCTTTCACACTGGAGCGGTGCGCTAGCAGGACGGCAAAAAAGTCCTGCTAGCAGCATCTTTGAATGGGGCATTACCGCCGCAAGGCGGCGCTCTGCGGGGGATTTTAAACCTTTTTCGGTCGCTGCCCTCATTAGTGTTTTTTTTGTGTTATTGGCCCCTTTCACACTGGGGCGGGAGCCGCGGTGACGGTAAAGCAGCGCTATATTTAGCGCTGCTTTACCGTCACCGCGGCTCCCGCCCCAGTGTGAAAGGGGCCTTAGGTTTGTGTATTGTATAACTAAAATCAAAAAAGGCGGGGGCGCAAGGTCACTGGTGTTCCCTTTACATGAGAACATGGCTGAGATGAGCCGAGACATGACAAAATGGCTGCTATACATACAGCTATGTGTTAGTCCAGTACTCATGACCATAGCTCCCAACTGTCCCTGATTTCGAGGGACTGTCCCTGATTTCGAGCAAAGTCCCTCTGTCCCTCATTTGTCCCTCATTTGTCCCTCATTTTGGTATGATCTATATAGTTGTATATAAAATGCACTATTTATCTATCAAAAAGTGTTTTCCAGTGCTAAACCTTTCATCCAATTTCTAAATTGCTGCATTTGTAAATTCTAAAAGCCAATATAACGGGAATTAAGAGTGGTAAAAAAAAGCAAGTGGGTTTAAAAAATCAATTTATTTTGTACAATTCTCCTTTCGGGGGACGTGGCAGCGGGTGTGTTATATGCCTACGTACTTTTGCTAATAGGTGTCCCTGAGTCCCATCTCAGAAAGTTGGGAGATATGCACATGACCATTACACTACTTTAATCTAGGACTCCAGAAATTTTTAACTGAAAACTTTATAGAGCTGAGCCATTTTTATTTTTATTTTTATTTTTTTATTTTTTTTTTCCTTTCTACTCGTAAGTTGGTAAATCTGTCAAATAGTAGCCCATCTATATATGTGTGTGTATCTCCTGTATTTTACCTATTTCTGTTTTAGTAAGAAAGGTCAGTGTGCGTGTGCCAAGTGTAAACTATATTCCTGTCTGGTTTCAGAGATCTGAACACGATCATACAGTCAGACGCCTTCCAGAAGGGCCAGTCTCATGCACACTTACAAGGTGGTGTATCTTTAGGTATTGGAGCATTTAATCTGGTGAGTTTATGCTGAGACTATTTCTATTAGTCCCTCTATAGTAATACACTTTACATTCTTAAGGGCTCCTCCCTGTATATGCATGCATAGAGTACCTCTTCCTATGCCCCCATAAATGTTGTTGGTTAGAGGCATCACACATGATCTGAAGAAAGAGTCCGCCTGGGTACATTTGGTGCCCATACCCCCTGCACCCAAAACCACATAAATTGGGTTGAGTGTAGGTTATATGCCACGTTCAAGTTTTTTTTTTTGTTTTGTTTTTTTTGTCTTTCTTTCTATGCTGCTTATGGACGTAGGATGTTTTAAGGTAAATCTCAATTCTGTGGGAATTTTTTATCAAGCCATAGATGTCTTGTGAGAATAATTGACTGTATACTTTATTGATATATATATATATATGTATGTGTGTATGTGTTATGTATGTGTGTGTGTGTATGTATGTATGTATGTGTAAATATATATAATGTGTATATATTATATGTAGCACTAACCCCTGAAGGAGCTGATTTGGGCTTACCTCTACCTTCTCGACCTCGTATGCGTCTAGGGGTTTTCCGAGGTAGATGGCCCAAAGAACTGTAGAAACTGACACTGGATCCACTTTGGAATTTTTATTTGAAAAAATGGTAGACAAAACACAGTCTCTCAATAAAGGATAGTGGGTATAGGTAGGAAGTTCAAGTACTCTTGGAACTGCATGCCTCTCACTATAGAATCCAAAGAATAGCCATTCGCAACTGGATAGTACAGCTATCGGATAAATCTCCTCTCAGTAGATCTAGCAGCCGATAGATTATTCGGATAAAGCAAAGTCTCTGCCACAGACTTGGTTGTAGAACTTATAAATGAAAAGTCTCTGCCACAGACTTGGTTGTAGAACGTATAAATGAAAAGTCTCTGCCACAGACTTGGTTGTAACTGAAGGATACATGAACTTAGAGAACCCTCATATGGTACCAGTATCTTGCAGCCGGTCCAGCGATACCGTACGAGTGTAGATTCACTTGGTGACTTTCAACTTGGCTTCCAGGCTCTTACCGAGGCGCCAGCCTTTTGCATGGCCCTCTTCTGAAGAGTCCTTCCCTGGTTGCGTTCTCAGTTGCTGGGCCTCTCCAAAGATGAGACGACACCTTGGAATCCTCCTTCCAGTTACTGTGTCTCAGGCTAGCCAGCCCAGAGACTCGGAAATGGATGGATCCGCACCCCAGGCCATGTGGGCCCCTGAGGGCTGGACAGGAGGACCAGGACCAAACAGACAGAAAGATCTTCTGGATCGGAACCCAGAAACATGTGATCTCAGTACCTCAAGTACACTCTCCCAGAATGCACAGCGAGACAACATACCCACTGGTTGGTTCCGAGAGAGATTGGCACCCATTGCGTCCAACCGTACTGCGTTCTTGTGCTTGCCAGAGGTGACACCGACACCTATGGTCAAGTAGAACACAGTGCAATCCAGCCAAACTGGTACTGAGACCATAATTTAGGACAATTAACCCTAAAACCCAAACTGTGGTTTTAGGAACATTAAATTTGTAAAACATATAACGCATGCTCATTAGGAGCCCGGCGCTACATATCATTTTTGTATTTATTGCTGTCTGTGTCTCTCTTTGTCTTGGTGATTGACACTGAGAAAATAAAGACCAGTGGGACACAGGCAGCAAAAAATAACCCAACAGGGATTCTATTCCTTCCTTCCTTCCTTCCTTCCTTCCTTCCTTCCTTCCTTTATTTAAAACGAAAAAAGTGTTGTTACATACACTTTAAGGTGACCTTGTGGCTCCAGATAAAGTTTTAATATCTTGCATATAATAGAAGAATGGGCATACTTGCCTTTCCTGCTGCCACTCCGATGTGGTGTGAACTGATACTCCTGGGAGCATCACCTGTGGCTCTCATTGGTTCCTCCCATCACAATTCACCCATTACAGGACGCATAGATCAGCAAGAGTAACCAATGATGGCTGCGGGGGGACCTAGTACTTCAGCAGATTTTCTTGGGATGGGAGCGGCATTTGGTGATGTGGTCAGCAGGAAAGATGAGTGTGTGCTGTCTTCTGCTAAAGGTATGACTAGCTTTAAAACTTTTTCTATAGTGACCAGGTCACTCTACGGGGTATGTTTTTCTATGGATGCACACAGTGTAGGGAGACAAAACTCTAGTCCCTGCATGCAAAGGTGGCTCCATAGGATGCTGCAAGAGAAAGGAGCCACCCTGAAACAGGAAACATGGGGCAGCAGTCATGACACCAGCTTAAACTGGAACATAGGATTAAAACCCACGGCAATAAAGTGTATGTATAGCGCGGAAAATAATTCATTGATCCCCTGCGTATTTTGTAAGTTTGCCCACTTACAAGAATTGAAGGGTCTATAATTTCTATCATAGGTGTATTTTAAATGATAGAGACAAAATATCAATCAAAAATCCAGAAAATGTTTATAAATTGAGTTGCAGTTCAGTGAGTAAAATAAGTATTGTGTTTTTTCCCGTTTTGTGGTTGATGTTCTGTCTTTATCATTTAAAATGCACCTATTATAAAAATTATAGACCCTTCATTTCTTGAAAGTGGGAAAACTTACAAAATCTGCAGGGGATCAAATAATTTTTCCCCCCTGTAAATCCTAACTATGAACTTCTCTTTGTTACTTTTTTGGTCTGAATATATCTACCCCCCCCCCAGTTAAGAGAGCCGCTGGTTTGTTTTGGGTCCCTGAGTACAGCTCCACCAACCCCCGGCAATTTGGCTCTACCCGCTCTGGCACAGTTAGTATAGGGGTATGTATCTATGCACATATAACATATCTTATACTCTAAGTGCAATTGGTATGAACTCACAAGCAGACTGCTGAAATAAGAATAACTGGCTTTACTTTGGCAGTAAGGAAAAGAAATAGTAACATGCATTTAAACATATGACTTACAACACATTAGCAGGTCCCTGCAATATGCACTTTAACATGTACACATATATGTAACAACTAGCAATGGGGAAACGGAGCGCCAAGTGTGGCGACCGTCTGCTATGCACCCCTGAGGTGCAATAAATCTATTTGCGCCTACCTAACGGACCAGGCCTGATCCCTAGCAATAGAGCTCAGTCCTTGTACAAGTACAGTGTTCTTCACCGGCAATAAATCTGTAGAGGTGGTGCACATGTAGCTTTAAATGGTGTATTTGTAATCCACAGAAAGTGACATTTGCTGCTCTGAGGTAAATTGTGCCTAGGCAGTTCAATAGGCATAAACGTGTGTATCAATGCAGGATGAGCCTTCCGGCTCTCTCACCAATCCTGGGGGTACCGTCCTCAGCTCCGACCGACCGACTGTAGAGAAAAGTCTCCGCTCCGCTGCTGCAGACTCTGAGAGGTGAGAGTCTCTCTCCACCTGCTGCAAGGCCCAGGCTTCAGGCCTTCAGCAGTCCCGGTCCGCACAGGTGTCTCTCTCTCTCAGTGATGTCTGTGTCTGAGTCACCAGCCCAGTCAGAACAGGAAGAGGCGGTCTCTCCTCTTCCTTTTTATATCCTCCCCCAGCAGCCTCTCGGGCGGAAACAGACATCCTCCCGGGAGCCTGGGGAATTATGGGAATTGTAGTCTCTTCCCCTAAAAGGGGTACGACCCCGCTACACACTCCCCCCACTTTGAATCTTTGGTCCCCAAAGACATTGTTCAAACTACAAGCTTTCTTGGAGACAACACGTTCACATAATTCAGACAGAGGAGCTTCCCACCAATTAGCATAAGATGGGGAGCTGTCCTGTCTACAGGTCACTTCAGTGTGGGCGACCTGTTTAACTGTGCCAGAGAGTGAGCTGGGGTTGCCCTCCACCAAATGAACAGTGGATGGGTCAGGGCGTTCAGCACTTCTCCTTGCTGTGGTAACAGAGTCCTCTGAACTTTCTCCCATCTTGGGGTAAGTTAACTTCTTGGGAGGCTTCACAGCTCTGCGAGCTCTCTGTTCTCTTGGAACTTCTTCAGGAACACATTCTGGCAACATCTCTGGTTCTGGAACATCTACTTCTTCTTCTTCTGAGTAGAGACCAGGGATATCTTCCCAGCACTCAGGCACAACACTGAATGGCACAAACTCTGTGGCTTCTGGGTTCAATGTGTTATCTTCCACATCTTCAGTAGGTGGAAGATCTATGGCAGAATTTCCTGGAGTTGAGGAAGGCCATAGCCATTCAAGTTCTCCTCTTTCTTCCTCTGGTTGGGGGTCCTGTCCACCCCTAACTTGGGATGTCTGAGACCTAGTATTAGGCCTGGGGGTATCCAGAATGGAAACAGATTCAGGTAAGTCTCTTGCTGGAGGCATTCTGACTGCTTCAGTGAGTGGGAGCAAATGATTCCTATGCCAGGTCTTCAAAGGCCCCAACCTTCCTTCTGGTTTCAACTTGTAGACAGGCAATCCTGGAAGTTTTCTACAGATGATATATGGCTCTGATCTCCATCTATCAGCAATCTTGTGTTTTCCAGGGATCCCTAGATTTCGTAACAGTACACGGTCCCCAGGCTGTAGGTCCTGTACTCTAACTTTCAAATCAAAGTTCCTCTTATTTCGGGCCCCCCTCTGGTCAGAGGCCGCTTGAGCCTTCTCATAAGCTATCTTCAGACTGCGCCTCAGTCTGTCCACATATCCTTTGTGGGAGGCAGCAGAGGCATGGTCTAAGGAAATGCCGAAGGCCAAATCCACTGGCAATCTTGCTTCTCTCCCAAACATAAGTCGGTAAGGGGAAAAACCTGTCACATCACTTGTGGTGCAGTTGTAAGCATGCACTAGAGCTGAAATGTGTTGACTCCAATGTTGCTTCTTCTCTGTTTCTAAAGTTCCCAACATGTTCAATAGTGTCCTGTTGAACCTTTCAGGCTGGGCATCACCTTGGGGGTGATATGGTGTAGTCCTAGTCTTCTCTACTCCCAGAGAATCTAGTAGCTTCCTGATCAGGCGACTCTCAAAGTCCCTTCCTTGGTCTGAATGGATTCTCTGTGGCAGTCCATAGTGAACAAAGTACTTCTCCAAAAGTACCTTGGCTACTGTAGAGGCCTTCTGGTCCTTGGTTGGGAAAGCCTGAGCATAACGAGTGAAATGGTCGGTTACCACCAGAACATTTCCCACTCCACTCAAATCGGGTTCAAGGCAGAGAAAATCAATGCATACCAGATCCATTGGGCCTTGACTCTGTAGGTGGCCCATTGGGGCAGCTTGATGGGGTAAAGTCTTTCTCTGAATGCATCTTGCACAGGAATGGCAATACTCCTCCACTTCGGCCCTCATGCAGGGCCAGTAAAACCGGTCTCTGACAAGTTGGAAGGTTCTCTCTGCTCCCAAGTGACCATGCTGGTCATGTAAGGCAATCAGCACAGTCTCTCGATGCTTCTCTGGGAGAAACAACTGCCACTTGTCTTCTGGGCCATCAGAGGGGCCCCTTCGGTAGACTACCCCCTGATGCACCTGTAACTTGTCCAACTCTCTCCTCAGTAGGCGAGCTTCTTTAGAAGGGTGAAGGCGAAGTCCCTCTGGACTCTGGTCTTCCAGGGCTTCCAGGACCAATTTCCCCATGGGGTCTTCCAATTGGTCACACCTCAACTCCTTCTTGGACAGCTTCGGTAGGCACTCCTCTGCTAGTTGAGTTACCCCACAGTAACACTTTGGGACTCCCACTGTGGTAACTCCTACCTCTTCAGCTCTGGATCCTCCTCTGGCTTGGAGTTCAGCCCCCTGACAAAGGGCTCGCACTCCATCTGGTGCCACTTGGGTCCAGTCTTCCCAGTCATCGACCATGACATGGGATCTTCGGGACAGGGCATCTGCATCCCTATTTCCAGCCCCTGGTCTGTACTTGAGGCTGAAATTGAATCCAGACAACGCCGCCAACCATCTGTGTCCAGTTGCATCCAGCTTGGCGGTGGTGAATAGATAGGTCAAGGGGTTGTTATCTGTCTTTACAGTAAACTCGGCCCCATACAAATAGTCTCTCAATTTGTCAACAACTGCCCATTTGAGGGCTAAGAACTCCAACTTGTGGGTGGGATAGTTCTTCTCGGAGGGGGTCAGGCTCCGGCTCACATAGGCCACTGGTCGTAGCTGGTCTTCATACTCCTGGTAGAGTACTCCACCTAGGCCCTCATGGCTGGCATCAACATGTAGCTCATATGGTCTAGTGGGATCAGCGTAGGCCAAAACTGGGGCTGTGGTGAGACTTCTCTTCAAGGTTCTGAAAGCCTCTTCACACCTTGAGTTCCACTGGTCTTGGACCGACTCACCGGACCTCCTAGGCCCCAATCCATCTTCCTCTCCTTCTGTCTTGAGCCGCTCGTTGAGGGGTTTGGCAATGCGGGCAAATCCATCCACAAACCTGCGGTAGTAGGAGCAGAACCCCAAGAAAGACCGAAGTTCTGTAACTGTTGTGGGCCTTGGCCACGAAGTAACTGCCTCCAACTTCTCAGGGTCTGTAGCCACTCCTTTTTCAGACACTATGTGTCCCAGATAGTTCACAGAAGACTGATAGAACCGACACTTCTCTGGAGAAAGTTTAAGTCCCTCTTCACTGAGCCTCTTCAGTACTTTCTCCAATCTGGCTTCATGTTCTTCCAAAGTCTTTCCAAAGACAATGACATCGTCCAGGTACACAAGGACTTCTATGAGGTTCATGTCTCCAACTGTCCTTTCCATTAGGCGTTGAAACGTAGCAGGAGCTCCAGATAGGCCCTGAGGCATCCTGTTGAACTCAAAGAATCCTACTGGGGTTATGAAGGCAGTCTTTTCTCTATCTTCTGGATGCATGGGGATTTGGTAATACCCACTCTTGAGGTCCATCACACTGAACCACTTAGCTCCAGATAAACTCTGCAAGGCATCTTCTATCCTTGGCGTGGTGTACTGGTCAGGAATGGTCCTCCTGTTGAGAGTTCTGTAGTCAATGCAGAGCCTCAATGACCCATTCTTCTTCCTGACTACCACAATTGGGGAGGCATAGGGGCTTCTGGACTCCCTAATCACTCCCGTCTTCTTCAGTTCCGCAAGCTGCTCCCTCAGATCCTCCAGATCTGCTAGCGGGACTCGCCTCACTCTTTCTCTGAATGGCTTGTCCTCTTGCATGCGGATTCGATGGGTGGCACTCCTCGCACACCCTACATCAAACTCATCTTTAGAGAAAATCTTCTCCCATCTGGTCAGCTGGGCCTTGGCTCTCTCTTTCCAAGCTCCAGGTAGGTTTGGGTTTTCCATGGAGAGTTTCTTCCAAACATCTTCTCCTTCACCCGTCCCCTTCACTTCTGACCAGCCAACTGGGACAGCAGGACTCACCTGTCCCAGAAGCATCCTGGCAGGGATCTCCACGGGCTGCTCCGTGGGGTTCCTCACACTGACAGGGACTCTTCCTCTTGCCTTCTTCAGGTCCTTCAATGAGATTACTTCTGGTATCACTTCCAGACCTGAGTGACCCTCCATTGGGTCAGGTTCCAACATTACAAAGGGGCCAGGCTGCTCCCAAGTAAGTTTCACCGTGGCTCTCATGCAGGTCACCTCTCCAGGCTGTAACACTGCTCCTTCTTTTCCAAGCCTCCATACCCTTCCTATCCCCTCACTTGGGGTCTTCTGCTCTAGGACCAACCGCTGATAGGCTGCCTTCAGCATGGGATGGATCTTGGGAGGTGAAAGATTCTCTTTCTTCACCAGGGGGGTCAGAAGCCTTCTGACTAGATCCGTGTTTGTCCCTATGATCAGGGAGGTCTTGCTGGTTCCTGGCGGGCGAGGGCACACCACTGCTAGGGTGTCGAACACTTCAGCCTTTCCAGCTACGGATGGGTCAAACGTCAATCCGATGGGTAAGTATCCATCATAGGGGAAACTCTGAGTTCCCAATCCCCTTATCTCCAACTCTTCTATCTTCTGTATTGGCAGATGACTCAGGTATCTGTCATAGAAGTCCCTGTACAATAGGGTCACTTGTGCTCCAGTGTCTAGGAGAGCCTTCGTGTACACTCCTTCCACTTGGATGGGTACAGTAGGGGATGGACCAACTAGCTCTTCTGGGTAGGGCCGAGTTGATGCTGTCCTCTTCTTTGGACTCTTCGCTTTACCAGCACTGGATTTGCGCTTGATCCTTTCTTGAGCCTGGTATGCATTAATTTTCTCCCTCTCAGTGGGAGTGTGAACCCGTTGAGGGACATTGTTATCTCTCACTTTTGAGGGTTCACGCTTGGGAGTGCTGTGTCTCTCCGGAGGGGTCTTGCCCCCTTTCTCTGGAGTGCACCTTGGTTGAGGATCCCTGGGCCCCTTCTGAGGGGTTTGGTCTCCTCGCTTCCTCTTCCTGTTATGCTTCTTGGAGCTCCCTGAAGGTGATGGGCACCCGGTTGACTCCTTCACCGGGGCCCTTTGGCGTTTCCCGCCGGCTGGCGGCTTTCTGCCTCCTTCTTCTTGGGACTGGAACATACAGCTGCAATATGACCAATTCCTCCACAATTAAAGCAAATCATCTCACCGTAGTCAGGTGGGGATGCTGGTGCTGAAACAGCTGGAAACAATTCCCTCCTGCTTGTTTCTTTCTTGGGACTGGGCGTCTCTTTCGCCACTAGAGATGTCAGTATCTCCATCATCTGGGACATCTGCAACTTCAGGGCATCTACCTCTGTGTCTCCTTCAGGGGTTAAGGCCGACCTGACCGTGGCCACTGGAAGTTTTGTAGACCCCATCACTTGCTTTTCCCGTTTCTCTTCCAACAGGGCCTCTTCTTCTCTGACCACTCGAATGAGATCGGGGTAGTCCAGGCTCTTCCCATCCTGCCGGGTGCGTAGAATTAGTGCGACAGGGTCTAGGGGTTGGGCTCCCCTGACCACCTGCTGGGCACGGGCTTCATCTACCTTCCCCGGATCTATCCCCTTCTTCAGGATAATCCTATGCAGGATCTTGTCTATGCGTCCCATATACTCTGACAGCTTCTCCCCTGTCTTCTGGTAACAGTGTTCCAGTAGATAGGTAAGTTCTGTGATTTTTTCTGTCCCACCAAACACACTTTCCAGGATGTCTATGTAGTCCTGGGCAGTGCAATCCTTTTTACTTGTCTTCAGATTGCGTATGGCCTCTAAGGCAGGTCCTTTTAGGCTCTCTACAATCCTTTGCTTCTTTCTGCCTTCTGAGACCTCCCATTCTTCTAAGGCCTGCGTGGCGCCATCTAACCACTCTTCAAATCCCTCTTCTCCCGAGGGCACAGGTGTCCTCCCTGAAAACATCCGGAGTTTCCTGTATCCCGACATTGGGTAATCCCCGGGGTCTCTTCTGCACTGAGTCACAATCTCTCCTAGGACAGCACACAGTTCTGCACTAAGAGTAGTTTGTGCGGGTGCGGGACTTTCCGTGCCCTTCTGCTCTTCCTCCTTTGGGGATAGCATGGCTTCCATAGGAGAACAGTCTCCCTTGCGCGGCAGCGCATGCAGCACTTGATAGGCCTGACCATTCGGTGCTTGTATGCTTTGGCTCCTGAACTGCTCTGGAGTCTCTTCCTGCCATTCTATTAAGGCATATGTATGCCCGGCATCATTTCTCATGTCCATTATCCATGGCTTTTGGCATGGGGATAGGGACATTATAAGCTGCTTGACTGCCTCTCTCTGCCATATCCCTGGCAGTTCAATGACTGATGCTGCGGCTGGGTCAGTGGCCCATAGTGTGTACCACTGTCCCACTTCTATCGGGTCCATGCCGGTACCTTCTGGCGGCTTTTCCCGCTGACTCAGGATCCCGGATTACGAGCCCCCACGTGTAGCGCTACCCCCAGTTAAGAGAGCCGCTGGTTTGTTTTGGGTCCCTGAGTACAGCTCCACCAACCCCCGGCAATTTGGCTCTACCCGCTCTGGCACAGTTAGTATAGGGGTATGTATCTATGCACATAAAACATATCTTATACTCTAAGTGCAATTGGTATGAACTCACAAGCAGACTGCTGAAATAAGAATAACTGGCTTTACTTTGGCAGTAAGGAAAAGAAATAGTAACATGCATTTAAACATATGACTTACAACACATTAGCAGGTCCCTGCAATATGCACTTTAACATGTACACATATATGTAACAACTAGCAATGGGGAAACGGAGCGCCAAGTGTGGCGACCGTCTGCTATGCACCCCTGAGGTGCAATAAATCTATTTGCGCCTACCTAACGGACCAGGCCTGATCCCTAGCAATAGAGCTCAGTCCTTGTACAAGTACAGTGTTCTTCACCGGCAATAAATCTGTAGAGGTGGTGCACATGTAGCTTTAAATGGTGTATTTGTAATCCACAGAAAGTGACATTTGCTGCTCTGAGGTAAATTGTGCCTAGGCAGTTCAATAGGCATAAACGTGTGTATCAATGCAGGATGAGCCTTCCGGCTCTCTCACCAATCCTGGGGGTACCGTCCTCAGCTCCGACCGACCGACTGTAGAGAAAAGTCTCCGCTCCGCTGCTGCAGACTCTGAGGGGTGAGAGTCTCTCTCCACCTGCTGCAAGGCCCAGGCTTCGGGCCTTCAGCAGTCCCGGTCCGCACAGGTGTCTCTCTCTCTCAGTGATGTCTGTGTCTGAGTCACCAGCCCAGTCAGAACAGGAAGAGGCGGTCTCTCCTCTTCCTTTTTATATCCTCCCCCAGCAGCCTCTCGGGCGGAAACAGACATCCTCCCGGGAGCCTGGGGAATTATGGGAATTGTAGTCTCTTCCCCTAAAAGGGGTACGACCCCGCTACACATATATATATATATATATATATATATATATATATTAGGGCTGTTACTGATTTAAAATTTTCGCGTTTGATTAATCAGAACTTCAACGTCACCGGACTCCTCCCCCCTTTCCTTCCTTAGCAGACAGAGGCACTTGGGGAAAGGGGGAGGAGTCCGGTGATGTTGATGTCTGTGACATCACCGAATCTCCGACGAAACTCCCTGAAGACCCGAAAAGCCGGCGGAGAGGTGAGTACTGATCAAAAGAATTTTAATCGATCAAAAAAAAATTAACGATTAATAGAAGAATTAATCTTTAATTTTCACAGCCCTAATAAATAAATAAATATATATATATATATATATAAATATATATGTGTGTGTGTGTGTGTGTCTGTATGTGTGTGTATGTATGTGTGTGTGTGTGTGTGTGTGTGTATATGTATGAGTGTGTGTGTGTCTGTGTGTATGCATTGTGTATGTGTGTGTATATATATAAAAATTTTATGTATAAAAATTACATTAATTTATTTTTTATATATATATATATATATTTATTTATTATAACATATATATAAAAATTATGTATAATACATTTTTTTTTTTGGGGGGGGTGGGTACATTTTACAAACGATAACACCTGATGTTAATATACAGACTCTCCCGTGTCCCCTCTGTATACCCTGGACGCCCCCATGCCCTGAGGCGCACAATACTGGGAATCCCCCATATGCCTCTAGCAATGGTTTAGGATTCCCAGAAGTGTGTACTGGGCTTAGAGTCATTGAAAAGATAGAAAGTTACCAGCCGGCACCTTGTGAAGCCTGTTTCACAGGGATGATGCAGGATAATGTGAGTGAAGTGAAATATTTGCTCTAAAATATTTGCACAAATACAAGCATGTTAAAGTACAGAGAATGGGCGGTTGAGCATTTCCATAGAGCAAACAATGAGAATGCAACTGTCATTTTTTTATGCTGGTTAGAAAATAAAAGTAAACACTTGACACTGCTGTGGCCAAAGGGTTGTATTTTGCATGTGGCCTTTATGACATATTCACACCATCCCACGTGCTAAAAACCACGTGAGCTGGCTTGGGTTGTGTAGGGGCAATGTGATGGTTAGTAAAACACATTGTAGTGTTTCCTTTTTTTCTCTCTGAGGAAATCAACACAGCTCAACTGACATTTTATGAACAAGCCATTTTTATATACTACAGTCAGATATGAAACATTTGCAGGACTCTGACCCTGAATGTGAGCCTATGAATATACAGGATGAGTGTTCCCAGCTCCACCCGTTGCATTTTTCAGAGAAAATTAAACAAGTTTTCCTTACTACTAGTTCTTCTACTAGCCCTTGCTTTAACTGCAGACCACGGCCCTCCTGTCACCTCTTACAGCTCCAAAAAGAAAGCCCTGTGCAAGCTCTGTATCTGACTGTTCTGGCACTCGCATATGGATCTACACCGGTGTGACTGGCTCAGGTGATTGGCTGCTATGGCCATCATATGCTGCATAGTTGGGAGGAAGGGCTATGTTGCTCAATACCCACAAGTACTGATTATTTACAAGGACATAGGGCGATGGACGGGGACAGGAAAAATGGAAGGTTTACTTTGATCTAAGAGAGGGGTCAGAACTAGATCTTTGATTAGTAAAGCTGGCACAATTATAATTTAAGCCTGAATATTCAGAGCCTTGCATAACCCATTGTAACTGGTGCGCTTTAATGTTTACTGGAATTCTTCAACTTTGGATTGCCTTAGCAGCTCACTGATTGATTATACATGATTTTAGTTGCATGGTTAAGAAGATACTTTTTAAATGATTTTTCTGTAATATTGTCAGAGAAGGCATTTTTATTTCTTCGCCAGCTTAAGCCCAATTTCACGCTGCCTGATAACCAGTTCTGTCACATCCATTGGCTTTCTAACCATACATTGTGGTGTTGGTTTGTATTCCCATGTAAACATAATCTCTGTTCTGCAGACTTTGTCTCTCTTTCCTCCCCGGATACTGAAGATACTGGAATTTGCTGGCTTCTCAGGAGACAAGGTAGGTTTTTCAACTTCATTGTGTGAGTGTGTGTGTGTGTGTGTGTGTGTGTATATGTGTATGTATGTATGTATGTATGTATATGTGTATATATATATATATATATATATATATATATATATATATATATATATATATATATATATATATATATATATATATAGATATATATATATATGTATGTATATTTATGTATGTAGCAAGGGCCCCGACCCCTAGAGGCCTAATGGTGACCTTCAGAGTTGGGGAGAGCCGACATCCTTCTCTGTAGAGTGGGTTACAAGGCATGGTGGGTGTAAGTTGAAGTGATGGGCGCCAGACACTTTTTGAATGCAAAGAGATTTATTGTCTCTCGAACAAGAACTGTGGGAGAGGGGGTTAGGGCCAGGACACCCTTAAGTAGATGCAATGACAATTGGCAGACTCCGAGACGTCTATAGGTAGACAGCTATACATTTCTGTATAGGTAGGACCGCTGTCTACCGCTGTTTTGATTTACACTTCATTAGAAACCATGTAACATACAGATTAATAACAGTTGAAATGTATCGCAGTTAAATATATAAAAAAAGTGTTTGACCCCAGTGTTGGGTCATATAAAACAAGGTAGAAGTCATAATATCAAGGTGAAGAAAAAACAGGACAAGAGGAAAAATGTCTCGTTGCCTGGTCAAACAATGTCTACCTGGAGATAATCTTAAAGCTGGGGAAAAAGAAAAGGGAATATACAATGGATACTTGGGAAAAGGGTAAAAGCGGAAGTTAGTAATAATATACCTGCTGCCAGACTGTATCTAAAGGCCTGGTAGACCAGTGTCCGTTCCAGAAGGGAGGTAATGTGTGAACCACAGGGGTACAGTGCATCTGGAAAATATTCACAGCGCTTCACTTTTTCCACATTTTATGTCACAGCCTTATTCAAAAATAGAGAGAAATTCATTATTTTCCTCAAAATTTAACAGACAATACCCCATAATGACAACGCTGAAAGAGGTTTGTTTGAAATCTTTGCAAATTTATTAAAAATAAAAAAACTAAAAAAAAATCACATGTGCATAAGTATTCACAGCCTTTGCCCAATACTTTGTTGAAGCACCTTTGGCACCAATTGCAGCCTCAAGTCTTTTGAGTATGATGCTACAAGCTTGGCACACCAATTTTTGGGCAGTTTCTCCCATTTTTCTTTGCAGGACCTCTCAAGCTCCATCAGGTTGAATTGGGAGCATCGGTGCACAGCCATTTTCATATCTCTTCAGAGATGTTCAATCTGGTTCAAGTCTGGGCTCTGGTTGGGCCACTGAAGGACATTCACAGAGTTGTCCCGTAGCCACTCCTTTATTATCTTGGCTGTGTGCTTGGGGTCATTGTCCTTTTTGGAAGATGAACCTTTGCCACAGTCTGAGGTCCAGAGTGCTCTGGAGCAGGTTTTAATCAAGTATGTCCTGCATTCATATTTCCCTCAATTCTGACTAGTCTCCCAATTCCTGCTGCTGAAAAACATCCCCACAGCATGATGCTGCTGCCACCACCACGTTTCACTGTAGGGATGTATTGGCCAGTTGATGAGCAGTGCCTGGTTTCTAAGAGTTCAATCTTTGTTTCATCAGACAAGAGCATTTTGTTTCTCATGGTCTGGGAGTCTTTCAGGTGCCTTTTGGCAAACTCCAGCTGGGCTGTCATGTGCTTTTTACTGAGGAGTGGCTTCCGTCTGGCCACTCTACTATACAGGCCTGATTAGTGGAGTGCTGCAGAGATGGTTGTTCTTATGGAAGATTCTCCCCTCTCCACAGAGAAACACTGGAGCTTTGTCAGAGTGTCCATTGGTTTCTTGGTCACCTTCCTGACTAAAGCCCCTCCCCCTGATTGCTCAGTTTGGCTGGGTGGCCCGCTCTAGGAAGAGTCCTGGTGGTTCCAAACTTCTTCCGTTTACAAGTGATGGAGGCCACTGTGCTTATTGGGACCTTCAATGCTGCAGAGATTTTTCTGTACCCTTCCCCAGATCTGTGCCCTCCATATAATCCTGTCTCGGAGGTCTACAGACAAGTCCTTGGACTTCATGGCTTAGTTTGTGCTCTGACATGCACTGTTAACTGTGGGACCTTATATAGACAGGTGTGTGCCTTTCCAAATCTTATCAATCAATTGAATTTACCACAGGTGGACTCCAATCAAGTTTTAGAAACATCTCAAGGATGATCAGTGGAAACAGAATGCACCTGAGCTCAATTTTGAGTCATGGCAAAGGCTGTGGATACTTGTATACATGGGATTTTTTTTGTTGTGGAAGGAAGGATGCCACATCAGCGTCAGTGGAAGGAAGAGTGCCCCATCATTGGTGTCAGTGAGAGAGTACCACAACATTGGTGTCGGTGGGAGGAAGAGTGCCCCATTGTTTGTGTCAGTGGAAGTAAGTGTCCTCTTATCAGTGAAAGAAATAGTGCCCCAAGGGCCCGATAAAGGCAAGCAAAGGGCCACATTTAAAGACCACTAATCTGGACAATAGCTGACCAAGTGGATGTAACAACTCATTCTTTAAAATTACAATACTTCACCGATAAGTTATGGGTACAAATCAGGAGGTGGTCATTAAGATCTTGATGTTATGTGATCTACAAACTTCTTTACCATTTGTGATCTGATTTTAATAATGTTTTCATAATCAAATGTATCAAAATGAATTTTCAAGACATGTACTGTATGTTGGTTGATTTAATGTTTAACATCACGTATCTCAGAAGTCCCGTCTTTCCTTTTTGGTACTTGGTACACTTTTTGGGGTGTTGGTATATGAATATAATTTATGATATCCCCATTATATTATCTCCTATAAGTTTTCAGAAGCAGAGTATACAGAACCTGGCTGTATTGGTTCACATAAAATTCTGACCAAAGCTGAACGCTAGGCAAACCGCTATACACAAAGGGGAAAAAAAGAATCAAATAAATGGACAAGAATCAAAAAAAATATGAAATATCGACTACCTACCTGCGGTTAAGCAGTGTAGCCTGGTCTGGGACCCGCCATGAAATTTGGCATTGGTGGAAGAGCAGCACCTTCTGTTCCTCCTCTATTGTAAACCATTTTCATTTTTGATTGCTCCATAGTGCTTCCGTTCCCTGTCCCAGTCTGTGAGCTGCGGTCATGTATACGTTTTTTCCTCCTTTTTTTTTTTAATTACTAAAAACTACATTAATAATTTTGGTTTCAGTTTTCTTTTTAGCTGCTTGGACGGCAACTTTAAAGGAAAACTCTACTCAGGGTAATGTAGGAGCAGTCATTCCTGACCTTTTAGCACAGCTGAAGATTTTTTTTTTTGGGTAGCAGCATAGGTGTATTTTGTTTTATTTTTTTTAGTCATTTCAGCCCCATGTGACATTTGTGCATTCATCACCACAAATGGTATTCACATATGAATGAATGAATGGAATGAATGATTTGTATAGCGCTGTAAATGCGAACTGAATCGCCTCAAGGCGCTTGGTCTGTCCTGTGTTGTCCTGCTTCTTAGAAGAGGTGGGTCTACATACATTAGAGAATTTGGTAAGAAGTTTTCACGATGCCAGTTTGTTGTGATTTTATTCCTCAGGAATACGGCCTGAGCCAGCTACATGAAGGTGCCGCATCCTATAACCTGCGCTCCCTGTTGTGCGCAATGTTGCTGCTCTGCTACTACACTTTTCTGAGTTTCATCCTAGGTGAGACATGCCACCACCATGTGGGGATAAGGGTTAGTATATACTGTGGAGGGAAGACAGATATACTTATTCTGCCCCCAGTGAAGATTTTGTATTTTGGAAGCCTGGTTTTCCTATTACCATGGCAGTGCCGGGTTAGTCTTGCATATATAGTATCTGTGCCGTCTGTCTCATTCAGTCTTGGGTGTCGGGGGCCAAACTCTCATTCAGCAGCTCAGAGCATTAACAAAAACTGTGCACATCCGAAGGGAACTGAAAGTTCATACCTTTAAAAATGTAGCTTGTAGCATGAACATGCATGTTAATCTCAGCTGAGCAAGCATGCCTTGGCTCATTGGAGTAAAAATCCAAACAGCTAATAGATTCCTCCCTTAAGAAGGAGGCTTGACCAGGGTGTTCAGAGATTGCTTTCTGATGTCGTCACAATTGGCAAGTCAATAGTCATATCATCTCTGTGGGTTTCTTACATGACACCAAACTTATCAGTAACCTAACCTGATCATATTCATATACAGAGTGGGCAGGGCTTGGAGATAAAGCAGGTGGGTCTTAATTGGCATAGGAGGGTAGGGCTTCAAATCCTTCCAAAATACACTAAGAACTTCAAAAAGTTAGGGAAGCAGTGTTCTCACCTTCCCTCCACCTTAGTAACTTAAAATTGTTTTCCATAACTTTATATACTTTAGTAGATTGTATTGACATAAAATGTATTCCAAAGAGCGTAGAATAAAAAATATGTATCTTATGATATAACAATTCATCTCAGAATATATTTCATTACTATAAAACACTTCAACCAATGACCATTGTGATATGAAGAACACAAAAAGATTTGTATCTCCTCTGTGTCATGTCTACAGGAACTGGAGAGGAAGACATCACAGAAGCTGATTCTCTTCTTCAGCCTTACCTCCGCCAATACCCCAAGGTAAGCAGAGATCTTGTGTATATCAGATGTAAACTAGGTGAGGTTGGTGCACTGGAACAGAATATGTAGAAGTTTTTTCATTTTTTTCTCAGGACAACCATGAGTGGTCTGCTAAACTGGAGGTAAACTGTCTGAATATCAGCAGGCTAATTCCCCCATACTTTTTCAAACCTGAACTAGAACAATTGCAAATAATAACTATGATTAATGTGGGACCCAATATCTTTGTTATGAGCAACATTTTCCTCCAGTTTTATAGGGTAGAGCTCTTTGAGGAGTAAAAAAGTGTGATTCAGCCTTAATTGACTGACCATTGTATGGTTCTACAGTTATTATTCTCTATAGTGGCCACAACATAATAGTTTGGTTATTTATGAATACATCGAGTTGATCTGTTTGTGTGGATTCTCTCCAGTGGTCTTTTGGTAGAAGGAACCTCTTAACAGAAATGGGTGACTGCTATAAGCGTTGCAATTGGACCAGTAAAAATAGGATGTCTGTCTTCTAACTAATGCTGGTTATTATTATTATTTATTTATTTTTGGTCAACCAGCAGGTTGGGTAACAAATCCACAAAAATGTGCATGGTCTGCAGCCGCCAATCATTTGGAAAATTTTCCAACATGTATAGGAACATAAAAGATGGATCTCTTACCAAGAAATAAAGGTCCCTATCACAATTGAACTAATTTGTCTCAATAGACTGGGTACCTCCACAACTATTCACTAGTCACAAACAGAAAAGGGGAGAAGGACAAGGGAGAGGACCATGAAGGTCATCCCATGGGAAAATAGTTGTATATGGAGAACCAACAATGGTATATCATGTGATAGTATAGACTTTATTATACAAAAATGTACCTAAAATTATGAGGTACGATGACCCACCCCCTCCAGATACCAATTTAAAAAATGGTTAAAAAGACAACATTGTCATACATACTCAGCACTACAGGACACCACTTGAATATGTAGGTATACCACAGTGAACCTATATATACTTCCTAGTGTCTTTTGGGCCCAAGAGGTCTAGGTAAAGGGTCATTAGATGCTAAGCGCTACTTTGTTCCTAATTGTAATAGCTAATTGTAGGCTAGACGCAGCACTGACTCCTTTATTACCTCTGACAATTCTGTGAACCATGGCTCTCGGCTTGAAAATGCACATAATCGGAAGAATTTGACAGTATTACTTCCGCTTTAAGGTTTTTCAGCTGCAGTCTGACATAAGACCTAAAACGCTAATTTGCGTCTCCCAAAGGGGTCCACAAATGCCCCCAATGAGGGTCGGTATGTGGACAGTCACAGTGTGGGGATGATGTCTATTTTACCAAATTGAGGCAATATTTGTTGGTGCACTCCCCAAATCTCATGTAGATGATTTTCATAGTCCTTTTAAAGATTCTCCAATTGATTCCAGACATATGGCAGGCATGTAAAAAATATTTTAATAACTGTTCCGTATAACACACTGTTGATGACAACTCATCTACTTGACTCCAGACAGACAGACTCAAGTATGAACCACTTCCTCATGTGGAAGAAAGGACTTTCATGTTGTTGCCAGCAAATTTGACTGAGTGTCTAAATGGACTGCAGGGTCCGCCCCGGTGGATAGGAAAGGAACTAAAACAGCTGCCCGGAGGCTCTCGCCACTCCGTGATGCTGTTGTCCTTTACCCAGCTGATCCTTCTGTCATTCCCTGGCTGGCGGTAACATAGCTCCAGACCCTTTCTCCAAAGATGGCTAGCTGATTCCCAGCTGCCTCATGGTAGACACTCTATGGTGTGTGCACTCCCGGTTGATGAGTGTGTAGCAGTTGTAATATGTCAGGACCGCATGTCAGATAGCGCTTGTCAGATGGACCATAGATTTTGATTTGGCATCCTGTTGCGCCTGTTACATCAATGCATCTCGCATACCCCTACGTACGCTTTGTATAAAATAATCAAATTCTGTTGAGCAGGGGAAACCACACACTGATCTGGACCAACCAATTTTAGATCAGTGTATGGCCAGCATAACGTATCCTAGCCTTTGTTGCCCTCAGGCTACCTTCCCTGGCTTCCACCTTTTGCCTTCCCTGGTTGCCCCCCCCCCCCCCCCCCTATTGTCTTCCCTGGTTAACCATAGGCTGGCTTTCTTTGTTGCTTTCCCATTTTGCCTCCACGCTGCCTTCCCTGGTCGCACCCTGGTTGCCTTCCATTGTTGCTGCCAAGCTGCCCCCACACTGTCTTCCATTATCTCATCTTGTCTTTCTTTACAGAGTGCGATCTTCTTGTTTTTTGCTGGAAGAATAGAGGAAATTAAAGGCAATGTTGATGAGGTAAGAGACCTGGTGAAATATCCTAATCCTATAATCTTATACACACTGTTAATGTGTTGTGTACAGCTCACTTTACTCCTCTTTCACTCTGATAGGCCATCCACTGGTTTGAAGATGGTTGTTCAGCTCAGCAGTCCTGGAAGCAGTTCCACCACATGTGTTACTGGGAGCTGATGTGGTGCTATGCCTATAAGGGGATGTGGAAGGTGGCTTATTTCTATGCAGATCTTCTGAGTAAAGAAAACCGTTGGTCCAAGGTAATGACAACAACCTCTTCATCTGTTCAACTGATGGGCTGAGCCAAGAGAGCCCAACTCTCACCTCTGTATTCTCCTGTGGGTTTTTCTATTATAGTGTTCTATTATGGAGTTGACCATACCATGTCGAAACAAAATATGAAATTGCAAAACTCTCAAGGAGGAAAAAAATCTTAAAGTAACAACTAAAGGCAATTTTTTTTTTTTTTTTTAATTTTTGTTTAGAGGGAAGATGGATTAGAACACCTGTCAGGTTTTTTTGCTGTCTGTGCCCCTTTCGGAAGACTCACCCTCTCTATTTGTCCTGTTTACCATTATCATTGAAAGTAAAAGAAAATTACAAATTTTGGGTTGTCCCCAAAATAAAAAGTAATAGAGGGGAAATATTTCAATGGGGACTATTCCAGTGGGGTCCTTGCAGGAATTACCTCTCATATTCCAATGGGGTCCTTGCAGGAATTGCCTCTCATATTCCAATGGGGTCCTTGCAGGAATTGCCTCTCATATTCCAATGGGGTCCTTGCAGGAATTGCCTCTCATATTCCAATGGGGTCCTTGCAAGAATTATCTCTCATATTCCAATGGGGTCCTTGCAAGAATTATCCCTCATATTCCAATGGGGTCCTTGCAAGAATTATCTCTCATATTCCAATGGGGTCCTTGCAAGAATTATCCCTCATATTCCAATGGGGTCCTTGCAAGAATTATCTCTCATATTCCAATGGGGTCCTTGCAAGAATTATCTCTCATATTCCAATGGGGTCCTTGCAAGAATTATCTCTCATATTCCAATGGGGTCCTTGCAAGAATTATCTCTCATATTCCAATGGGGTCCTTGCAGGAATTACCTCTCACTTCCTGTATTGGCTATGGGAAAGGAAGTTAAGGGAAATCTCTGCAATAAATTGACAGGGGCTATAGCCCTCCCTTGCTCTATCCAAAATAAGAAAAAAAAAGATTTGCCTATAGTTCTACTTTGAGGAAAATATTTAACAGATGTCCTTTCCTTCCCTTTTAACCACTGCCTATAACACATGTCCTCCTGCTCTGCCCCAGGCTATGTATGTGTACATGAAGGCCGCTTTTCTCAGTATGCTGCCTGTGGACGAGCCTCGACCATTTGGAGAGAACGAGATAGATTTGTTCAGGTAAGGAACTGTCAGTCCGTTGTTAGTGGCAGTCTGAGTAGTATGAATGAACATCCTCTGACTCTTCTCTGCAGACTGGTACCTACGTTGAAAAAGAAAATAGCAGGAAAATCGCCACCCACAGAAAAATTTGCCAACAGGAAAGCAAGAAGATACCAGGCCAAGGACCCTGTCCTGTTACCGGTTCCTGCACTGGTATGTGACTGTTTTTTATGCATTACAATGGGCTTTTTGTGAAACTGACAGAAAGAAACGTAGATCTGTTGTCTATACTGCCTACATTAGACTGCCCAGTTGTTATGCAAGTGCCGAATATGCCTATTTTATACAAGTTGTTTATTAGGTGCAGCAGCCAACTTTTGGAGTCCTAGAGGCAACAATTGCAGCTCAACAGTATTCATGTTTAAATTCAGCTCTGGTTAGTGATGTATTGTGCAGACTTTGGTTGGGATATATATAGGGGGAGTGTGACGGAACGTCCCTACACTCCGCTCGAGGGCTTCCGTCCGTATACCGCTTCCTAAGTCCTGAACACGAGTCCAATGGATCTAGCTATAGGGACCCCCAAGAACCAGACAACACCAGTCTTTGAGTACATCAGGAATACTTTTATTTGAGATCTCACACAAATCTATACAGCAGCTTGACTAAAACCTAATCTAATTAGCATGAGCTAATTATCTAATCATTGACCCAGACTAGTTGACTGAGAGATAAGACTTTTTAGGGTAAGACTTTTACGGCTCCTAGCTCACTAACTATTCAATACACATTACCATTAAGGCCCCTTTCACACTTGTGCGACTTCAAAGTCGCGCAATTTTGCCGTGATTTCACCACGATTTCAAGGAATGCCTGTGTAAGTGCCATCAAAATCGGACCAAAGTAGTGCAGGGACTACTTTGAAGTCGGAACAACTTGAAGTCGTACTAATTTGAATGGCTGTCATTGGAAATCATGGGGAACGACTTGTCATGCTACTTTGCAGTCCCAAATCGTGGACAAGTCGTATAAGTGTGAAAGGGGCCTAACACAGGGTTAAGTAGCACAAACAACAATGTGTGGAATACTCTTACAAGCCAGACTAGACTCATTTACACAACAGACAGGTGGCTGGAGTTCATGACATTAGCATCTGACAGTTGGTGTCCCAACAGTGTGATTCAGCCTATTGCTAATATGGCATATACATATCCAGAGTCTGTGTGTCTTGGGGGGGGGGGGGGCATGGACCTGAATCCAAGTAACACCACCTCAGGGGTCCCCAGGCATACAGCTCACAAAGAGCACCGTTCCCCCAAATGCCAGGGCCCATAATCGCAAGGCAAGAGGCTTGCATTTAGTCCCCTCCAAAAGCCTCGGTCCCGGCTAGGTCTGTCACAGGGAGTCCACACCCAACATAAAACTTTAGTTTTTGGTTGATACTGATGTCTTAAACCACATGATTTTAAGGACTCATGTGGCAGCATCTCCTTACCAGTTACAGCCTTCACTCCTCAGATGTTCTAACCTCTGCTAGGTTTTTTACTTGATTTAGATTTAGGACCCATTCACATCAGCTGCATTAGAACACAGCCCCTAGTGTGTAGTGAGAAGTGTTGCTGCGCATCATAGCACACCACACTATGCTTCACTAAACAAAAAAAGTACTACATGCTATTTCAGAACACACCAGTGCAGTGTGAACTGAACCAATGGCAAATTACCTTGCCTAAAGTTAACTACTTGCCTACTGGCCGTTTTCACCTCCTTCCTGCCCAAGCCAATTTTCAGCTTTCATCGCTGTCGCACTTTGAATGACAATTGCGCTGTTCTGCAACGATGTACCCAAATTAAAATGTTAATCGTTTTTTGCTTTTTTTTTGTGCCATTTATTCACCACAGGGGTTTTTATTTTTGCTAAACAAGCGAGGAAAAAAAATACCTTAGTTTCTGTTATAACATTTTGGTAATTTTTCTTCTTCACTGATGGGCGCTGATGAGGCGACACTGCACTGATGGGCACTGATTTGCACTGATGGGGCTGCACTGATCACCAGGGAACTCATGATCAGTTCCCTGATTCAGTATAAATGTCTCCTGTCACAGTATAGCCGGTTATTGGCTTTACTTTGCTCACATAGTGACAGCGCTGAGGAAAGGAAGTGCCGATAACTGGCATTCATTAACATGTGATGAGCTGTGATTTGACACAGCTGATCACATGGCAAAGGGCCGCTGTGATTGGGCCTTTACCTCGATCTGTGATCAGCTGTGCCTGACGGACACAGTGATCACAGAGCGTGCCCCGAGGGCGTGCAGGGGGACGGAGTTCTGAGAGGACGTCAATAGGCCCTCCCACAACTGGACACAGTGATTACAGAGCGCTCCCCGAGGGCGTGCAGGGGGACAGAGTTCTGAGAGGACGTAAATGGGCTCTCCCAGAACTGGACACAGTGATCACAGAGCGTGCCCCGAGGGCGTGCAGGGGGACAAAGTTCTAAAAGGACGTCAATAGGCCCTCCCAGAACTGGACTCTTCTCCCCCTTCTTTCTGCAGTGCTTCTGGGATGGATGAAGGTGATTCCGATTGGTCAGCACTGACAAAGAGAATTGCACTGATCCCAGAAGCAGGTCAAAAAGAGCGGGGATTTCAAATCAAAATAATCATAATGTAATACTTTTTAGAACATTAGTTGGTTCCTTTTCTGTCTACCTGGAGTTCAGTCCCAAAGATTGTTCCTAGCTGCTGATAGGGAGAGGACGTTTAGATGCCCCAATCCAGATGCCAAGCTAGGAATAAATGACATTTGGGTAAAAGACTAAGCTCAGCCTGAGAGAATGCGCCCCAACCTTACAACACACATTTTTGGTAAACTGTTTTTTTGAACTGTTGGATGAGAGGCACCGTGTATATTCATGACTTATCGGAATTATAGAATCCTATAAATGCTGTTTTTTCTCTCTAGGAGATGATGTACCTATGGAATGGATTTTCCGTGCTTGGAAAAGACGCCAAGCTTACAGAAGACACTCTGAATATCCTTTGTGTGGCCGAGAACCATCTTCTACAAGAGCCGGGTAACATGAGAAATATGTCTTATCTTAACGGGGGGTCTAAGGTGGCCAACCACATTGGATGGCAATCAAACAGATGGCGTTGGGTGAAGACCTAATGTCTATGGGGCACCTGCAGACACCACCAGCTTAGGGCTCCTCAGATAAACTGGTTACTTTTTGCAATCTCTATTTTCTCTGGAATATGTCAACCCTGGAGATGTCTGCTGAATCTGTCCCCCACCCTGCTTCATAGACCTGAACACAATCGCCCAATCTGACAGGTTGTGTTTAGAAACGTGCTAGATGCCTGAAGGCAGTTGTGTCATATCCGCAATGCTGGGTTTTCCCGCTTCTGTTTGTTTCTGATATACAAATAACAGTAACAGGTGACTTTGCCTTGTGAATATCCTCAGAAAATGAGTCAGATATGCTTAAAGTGATTGTAAACGATCACCTTGTAAAACAACCCATTGAATTTAAAATGGAAATGAAAGGCAAAACATTTATGTATAGATATAAAAAACACCTTTTCCCTTTTTTTTATAAGTAATCATATTCCCTCTGTTCTCAGCTGCATAAGAGCTGGGAGGAGGAGAAACAGCAGCACACCGATCTTTCCAGTGAAAGAAGGGCGTGTCAGGAGAAGTCTAATCATTGGAGGAGAGCAGGCTGAGTTCCCAGCACAGCTAGAGCGCTGACCACAGTGCTTAGTGTGGTCAGTTATTAATAGAAAACTGGCTGGCAGGAACACCAGGGATATCACATAAAGGAAGCAATACGAAGAGAGCAGGATACTTTTTCATACAAGTACATGGTACAGCAGGCACATATCAGGAATATGAAATGTTGGGTTTACATATTCTTTATGTTTTTCAAATGCTGAAAATACAACCTAAAAATTGTGCAGTGATGTCCAATGGCCAAAGTAGTAGTCAGAGATTAAAAATACAAGACAGCCTAATGGGTGGAGATATCACAGGGAGTAATAAAAGCTGCTTTTTGCTATTGGGACAAGGTAAGAGAGAAATAAAGAATCCCTGGACATAATCTAGAGGTAGAGGTCTGAATATAAAACTACGTTATTCCTTTATTCAAATCCTATAACAGACATAAAGTGCATCAAATAAGTACAGCGCAATCAAAATCAAATCAAATTTTTTATTTTTTTTTTAAATAACAAACATGTTCTACATACCTCCTCTGTGAAAGGGTTTTTTGCACAGAGTGGTACCGATCCCCCTTTTCTTGGGTCCCTCCATGGCGCTCTCGGCTCCTCCTCTTCTCAAGTGCCCCCACGGAGAGCAGCTTTCCCTTGGGGCACTCGTGCGGGCGTGCTCCCGAGTCCTGCTGCTGTGTCCATTTACACAGACAGCAGGACTTAGCCCTGCCCCCAGGCCCCGGTGTCACTGGATTTGATTGACAGCAGCGGGAGCCAATGGCTTCTGCTGCTATCAATCTGTCCAACGAGGACCCGAGACAGCGGCTGGAGCTGCTGTGCTCCTTCCCGTCGCTGGAACGATCAGGTTCAGGTAAGAAAAAGGGGGGCTCTAGGGGGCAGCTGCAGCACAAAAGGTTTTTCAACTTAATGCATTAAGGTGAAAACCTGAGAGGGTTTACAACCCCTTTAAATCATTATTTTGATAACAAAAATGTCAAATGAAGAAGTTCATGAAGTGGACGTAACGCGTACGGGAGGAGTGTTGCCATTTGATATCATTTCACCAATTTCTGTGTGAGCTGATGATGTGTGTTTTTTTTCTCCTATGTTTTTGCAAGTGTTTTTATCCCTAGTTTATTTTAATAAATACATATATAGCAGAGAGCACTAGGGTGTCTCCACTTCTATTTTCATGATATATCACGTGATCATCGAGAGTTAGAGGTGGAGGACTAAGATTTTGGGCTGCTACCAGAGGGAGTGTTCCAGTACCATCCAGTATTATCTTAAGTGGAGGACACCAAGGCTGATTTGACTCTGTGTGGTGGGGTCAGATACTGGAGGTGAGCAGGAATTTGGCTTGAAGGTAGTGGGCACCAAACACGTTGGATACAACTAGTGACTATATTTACACTACAGTGGAATTTTATGAATGGGACTTTAATATTGACATTTTTTGTTATCACAATAATGATTTAACCTGATTTTGGATTTTGTCATTCATATGATTTTGATTGCGCTGCACTTTGTTTGGTGAGTGGACACACTTTGATAGTGTTAGCGGCAGTCGTAGTTTTGTCTGATTTAGCACAAGATATTATTTAGGATATCCACTACAGTTTAGAAATTGGTTTTGCTGATTTTATATTTTTTATAGACTATAACAGACCTAATCGTGCACATGAATGGGCATGTCATGCAACTAGCCATTCAGAGTGCTAGAAAACCTTTATGGATCATTCAGAGAACCACAGTAGTTTCACATATGCCAGTGTGGTTTGTCGTGCAGTAAAATCTTCTATGTGAGAAAAAAGTGTAGCGCTAAAATGTGTCTAGATAACACCAATAAAGCAGAATGGGGTTCTGAATACGAATGGAGTTGTCTAGATATTAATGAAAAAAAATCCCTTACAGGGAGTAAAACATATATTAAAAGTATAACATATGATACAACCTAAATAGGTCTACTATCTGGTGAAACACAATGGCGTGCAACTTCACAACTGTATACCTGTGTTCATACACTGGAAAAGAAAAAATACATGCACGTGCATAAATAATAATCTACAGTATTAGTGTATGTGAGAAGTATGTAAAATATATATGACCCTGGATGAAACAGGCCAAAGAGATGGTCTAAACAAAAATGTATGTTATCTAATCAAAGATATCACTGGAACGCAAATGTGACACCATAACGTAGTGTGAAGAAACCCATCTCAATACATCAATTATTAAATGTGAAAATAAAATACAATCCAGTGTGCCTGATACCAAACACAGCAAATATTCAATATTCAACAACTAAAACATTAGAAATGAAATAATATTGAAAACGGTGTGAACCACAATGTGACTATAGATAAACTGTCCGTGACAATCAGAAAAAAGTTCATATATGCAAAATATATGTGCAAATTTCTTATAGGTGGTTGTGTTGTATTCTGATGTTTTGTCTTCATTCATTCAAATGGCATCTTGTACAATGGCATATGGTGAAGACTAGGTGCGCTTACCGTCAGGGGTGGACCCACAAGCCAGTAGCTGAGGGTCAAAAGTGCTTTGGTGGACCGACAATTGGTGCCCTTGGATAAGACCAACTTGGAACGTTGAAAATGGGCAAGACTGTGACAGCGCACCAGTCTGTACTCACCGACCACTAAGTATTTAGATGGTGGGACGTTTGGAACTCTGTTAATCGATGAAATACTTCCGGAATCCTCAAGAGGTCAGGAACATGAAATAAGAGAGAGAGCCTCCTCTCTCTAAAAATTTATTTGAGGAGTATAGCAACTTCCAAAAAATATTTCCCATAAAATAGTAAAATCAGATAAAACTGAAAAAAACGCAGTGTAGGTGGTGCAGCTGGCGTATTCACCCTACGCGTTTCGTCTACACAGACTTCTGCTGGGGTAGGTTAATATCAGTATTCATTAATATCTAGACAACTCCATTCGTATTCAGAACCCCATTCTGCTTTACTGGTGTTGTCTAGACACATTTTAGCACTACACTTTTTTCTCACATTTTGATACACAATTAGTCTTATTGTTGTGTTGGCAGCTTTTTTAGGGGAGGCGCAGTTATATCCCCTACATTCCATAGTAAAATCTTCTATCCTGCTGACTGTGTTTTTACATGGACTTTTTTTCTTGAACTTCCTTGCTTCCCTTCTGGCAGCCAACGAGTACACGGAGGACGACCACTGCTCCATCCTTCTGCTGAAAGGTTTGTGTCTGAGACATCGAGGGAGGTTGGCACAGGCTGAGCAGTGCTTCAATCACATCTACCAGAGGTGAGCAGGCTGGTATAGACACGGCATAGTGTGTCACAGATGAGCATGTATGAATTGATGACCCCTAATTGATTTCTGATCTCCTTTGTAGTGAGAAGAAGATAAAATATGATCATCATTTGGTTCCTAACTCCCTGCTGGAGCTGAGCCTCCTCTACATACAGCAGCGCAGGGGAGAAGATGCCATTCCAGTTCTACGTCGTGCCAAGTATGTCAAAAAATGATAGTATTAAGGTTTATATCTTCAGTTTGGAGGTATATTTCCAGGCCCGGACTGGGAGAAAAAATAGGCCCGGGCATTTTAGACTGAGCAGCCCATGGCATATTTACCGGGCCTTCCCCAATCTCCATCCTTATGGAGGTGAGAGGGACCGGGAAAGAGCACGGGGGGGTCGTAGAGCATGGGGAGGCGGAGCGCATGAGGGGATGGCAGAGAGCATAGGGGGGGTCTGGAGAATGTGGGGGAGTGAAGGGCACTGTGGGGGGGATGTTGAGCACGGGGGGGCTGGAGAGCATAGGGGGCGGAGAGCATGGGGGGCTGTGGAGCACTGGGGGGGGGGAGTCTGAGAGCACAGGACTCGGGGCTGAAGAGCATGGGGGGGGGGAGCAGAGAGCACAGGGGGGCGAAGAACACAGGGGAGGGAGCCTGAGAGGTGGGGGGAGTTGAGAGCATGGGGGGCTGCAGAGCAGGGGGGAGCACTTGGGGGGGGGGGGGTGGAGAGCACATTGTGGGACCTGAGTGCACTGGGGGGTGTGGTGGAGAGCACATGGGGCTACCTGAGAGCCCGGGGGGGTCAAAGAGCATTGGGGGGGGGGCTGAGAGCCCAGGGGGGTCAGAGAGCACTGGGGGGTGGAGAGCACATGGGGGGGGGGACCTGAGAGCCCAGAAGGGGCAGCAGAAAGTAGCCAAATGGGAGGATATAGAAGAATCAATCTCTCCATCTTCCTCCTGCAGCCTCTGAATGCATTCGGGAGAGAGAGGAGGAGAAGCAAGTTTTAAAAGCAAGCCGCTCCATCCTCCTCCTATCCAGGCACACAGGGAGCTTACCTTCTTTGTGGTCCGGTGTCTCCTCCAGATTCCCTCCCGCGTCATGGTCACAGATCACCTGACTTGTAGTTTTCGCCCCCCTCCCTCGGCCTGACGGCGGAACGGAACTGGCAGGAGCGGCGTGGGATCAAGGAGCAGCCCAGCTGCTTTGGCCAAACCAGCACATGTGGCTTGGCCCACCGGGCAAGTGCCCTATGGCCAGTCCGGGCCTGTATATTTCCCTCCAACAAACAGTATTTGACTTTATACTGTACTGGAAATGGAAACAAATGTGCCACTCTAAGTGCAGTATTAAAATGGTAATTTTAATGGAGACTTTACAATTTAGTACTCACAAAGGTACAATGTTCAAAGGCATGTGATCAAAAGATGAGCCGGGCATCCATAGAGTTGGTACATTCCATGTACTGGAGAGTGTGATCGTTGGTGAATCAGGCTGAGACATCCACTGCTGACACTTCCGGTCGGTGGAGCGCACGCCGACAACCAGGGGAATAACGTCACTTTCAGGGGCTGGAGCCGGTTTGACGACTTTATACTGTAGGAGAAGTATGGCTAAAGCTCTTTTTGGCCATAATTCTCCTGTGAATCAAAGGAGAGCACTTAGAGCACTTAGTTCTGCTCTCCTGTGATCTGATCCAGATTCAGCTAAAGCCCACTGTTGGCTGACGTCACAGAGCCAGGTCAGGCTCTGAAGGGACCCTGACAATATTGTTGGGATTCTCCCAGATGTCTGACCAGCAGCTGGCTCTGTCTCTCAGCTCGCTGCTGAGAGCCTGATCCAGCTGCTCCCACCCCCTCCACAGTCCAGCGCTCCAGTGGTCACTGGAGGGGAAGAGCACAGAGCTGGTGACTGACAGTCACCACTCTGTTCAGAGCTGACCCAAGAACTGAGCGATTTTTTTTTATAAAGGGTATGTTAAACTTTTATAAACATTACAGCAACTACTTAAGCTTAGCAGTAGTAAAACAAAGCAGTTCTAGGTGTAGGGCTGGTGGGTGGCAGCTGTAGCTGCAACCATCTAGGTGAGTATGTGTTTATTTTTTTTTATACATTCCTACATGTGGCAAATGGCAAAGTACCTTTATGAAAATGCAGTATATGGGAGCTGTTTTACCTTCCAGAAGATTTGGAAGGGACAGGCCAGGAGACCTGATTTTTCTCTGCTGTACAGCCGTGGCCAAAAGTTTTGAATGACACAAACCTTCATTTTTTCACAAAGTCTGCTGCCTTTTATGATGAAAATTTGCATCTACTCTAGAATGTTATGAAGAGTGATCAGATGAATTGCAATTAATTGCAAAGTCCCTCTTCTAATTTTTTTTTATTGTTTTCAATAACACCTATAGTATTCAATAAAACATACAATGAGCCGTCCCAAAAAATAAAACAAAACAAATAGTACATAAAAAAAGAAGTGCATAAACTTAGACATGTACATGAACATTACCTGTGAAGCTTGCCAACCTGACCCACACCGCCTTCTCATAAGAGAAGGCTGCTTGACTCATGTGACAGGCTGCAGTCTGATGGGGCTGGAAGATGGCAGCCTGCAGGAGAGACATGTGCTGTGTTGCTGCTAAGTGCCACCAAACCACCACCAGACCCTGCATACACCCAGCCTGCTTCTGTCACCACCCATCACACCCCTCTATTGTGTACAGTCACACCTGATACCCTTCAGACCAATGTACACTCCATTATATCCCACCATACCCTGTGTGCACTCATTATTCCCTGCACACACCCATTACACCTGCTCAACTACAGACCAATGCACAGACACCCACTCCTTACAAAGTCCTGACCCCCCCTAACACTCCCCATTACACCCTATTATACCCTGCATATACCCATCACACCCCAACACCTCTCACCACAGATCCCACCCTACTATACTCTGCATACACCAGTCACATAAGCCCTCTTGCACCTCTCACCACCCATCACACCTCACTGTTCCTACGTACACCCATCACACCTTCCTACAGCTATGCCTCCCCCCCCATCACACCCTGTCCTACCCTGTATACACCCATCACACACCCCATTATACACTGTATACACCCCTGCTTCATTGTCACCACCCTTTACAGCCTAGTTGCAACCATCACCATGCAACATACCACCCTTCCCTAAATATACAACACCCAAACCCTTCATACACCTGTCCACCCTCCAATGTAAAAAAATAAATAAAAATTTGGTACATACTCCCTCATACAATCCGTCATTTAAATCTGCTATTCCCCTAGGTTACTCATCCTTCCTGCGTTGGCCTTCTCTCACCATACCACACTCCATTTACAGCCTGTCCTCATTTGTCCCAAGCTTCTCCACCTACTTTCTGGACTTCTCATTCCCCTGTCACCCCTCCTGGGCTCCTCCTACTACTTCCAGGGCTTCTTCCTGAGCTCCTCTGTATTCCCCCATCACTCTTCCTAAACTCCTCCCCATTATGCACAACTTCTCCAGCTATCCCCATTCTTCCTCAATTCTTCCCAAGCTCCTCCTCCATTTTTCCTGAGCTCCTCCTCATTCTTCTCCAGTCTCACCTGCGTTCCTCTTCATTCTGTCTCAGTTTTTCCTGAGCTCTTCCTCTTCCATCTCCAGTTCCTCCTGAGATCCTCTTCATTCTTCCTAAGTTCCTCTTCATATGTAAGGAATAGATAGATACATTTGCCATATGATTTAGGCTGGCCATACATGATTTTTTTTTTTCGAAATGAAGAAAAAATGAGCTGATTTCCCCATCCACCTCTAATCCTTCCCGCTGTAGTATTGTATTTTGACAGTAGGGAGCGTCCCCCACTGGCAGAATACAATGATCAATGTTTCCAGTGGTAGCCAGCAGCACGGATTGTTCAGGAAAAACCCAACAGGTCCAAGAAAATGTTTGCCCAGGGTCCAATCAATATTAAAGACTGCTGGGACTGGGCAAGTGAGTGAGCTGTGACCAGTCCCTTCACTCTTTTCCCTCTCTTCCTTTTTACTCTGTCTCTGACAAATTCCTCTCCCTCTCCCTTAGCCTTTTCATTTAACCACTTGCCTTCTGGGCACTTTCACCCCCTTCCTGCCCAGGCCAATTTTCAGATTTCAGCGCTGTCACACTTTGAATGACAATTGCACGGTCATGCAACACTCTACCCATATGAACTTTTTATCATTTCTTTTCACACAAATAGAGCTTTCATTTGGTGGTATTTAATGACTGCTGGGTCTTTTTTTTATTTTTTTGCAAAAAAAAAAAAATTAAAAATTAAACAAGACCCAAACATTTTGTAAAAAAAAAAAAAAGTTTTTTTGTAAATACGTAATTTTTCTCCTTCACTGATGAGGTGGCGCTGATGTGGATGCATTAACATGCTGTACTGTTGGGCACTGATGGGTGGCAATGATGGGCACAGACTGGCGTCACTGCTGGGCACTTGTGAGTCACCTGCCTCCTCACAATGCAGTAAACGGGAACCTTAACCCCTAAAAATAAAATTATAATAATACAATAATAACCACACTAACCCTAACACAAAATTAAGAAATTATTATTAATAATAATAATAATTTAATTTTTTTGTTTGGGAGTAAAAATAATAATTTATTTAATATTTTTTGTTTTATTTTTTTCATTTAGGGATTAATGATTTATTCATTTGTTACTACATAGTATTCATTTTGTTTGTTTATGATGATTTTTTGTTATTTGTTTATTCATTTTACATTTATTCATATATTACAATTTTTTATTTATTTTTTGACATTTAAGCAAAAAATCGTGCAAATCGTGCGTTTACATATACTTTTATGGGACTAAAAATGCAACAAGAATGCACAAATCTGCCCAATTTGAGCTACAAAAAAAGCGCCAGAACGTTTTTTTGAGCTTCAGGCGACATAGAGAATAATACATTTATTTTATTTATTTTTTTTCTCCCGCGTTTTGAAACTTCAAGCTACAAATTGCTGAGGTGTGAATGGGGCCTTAAAGGTTCTCTTTTGTGCTTCAAGATACTGAAATATTATCACCGTAGTACCCGCTACTAAATGTTGATGGTTTATTTCTTGTGCACTTTGAGCCCAAAGATGCCCATGCAAAAGTGAAATATCTATTTTTAGTGGAGGGGAACTTACATTTTTGGCATTTTTTCTTTCTTTTAGGAACAACTACAAGAATTACTCCATGGAATCCCGCACCCTCTTCAGGATACATGCAGCTTTGTCTAAGCTCAAAGCACCGGACTCAGAGGAGAACAGTGTAGATGGAGCCAGCCTCTCCTGACCAGTTGTTGGGGGACTCGCACTAAGCATTTAGAAATTATGATGAATTGTGTCCGCATAGTTTACCTGTGTAATATTTTAATGCCTACTGGCCGGTAAGGCAAACATTGCATTATTGTCAAACATTCTTCTGGGCAAAGTAAAAGGGTCACTTAAAGCTAAATTCCAGGTATGGCAATTTTTACATTGGTCCAGCTTGGACCAGTGAAGTATCTATGTGCCATACCTGTAGGATCCCCATGGAAGCTGGAAATCAGTGTAGTAGGCACCTGTTCCGAGTTTTCAAAGCATTGGACGAGGTGGGGGATGACGTCACAATCTCCACCTGGCCCAATCAGAGAAGAATTTGCATCCGTTGAGAAAATGCAAAGTGTTCTCGAAATGGTCCCCGTATTAAGACCCCTTTCACACTGGAGGTGTTTTCAGGCGCTTTAGCGCTAAAATTAGCGCCTGAAAAAAGCCTCAGCTGCAAACCCAGTGTGAAAGCCCTGAGTGCTTTCACACTGGGGCGCTGCGCTGGCAGGGAGTCACAAAAAGTCCTGCAAGCAGCTTCTTTGCAGCGCTATAGGAGCGGTGAATACACCACTCCTATAGCGCCCTTCCCCATTGAAATCAATGGGCAACGCGTTTTGCTGGCGGTTTTAACCCTTTTTCAGCCAATAGCGGGTTAAAACCGTCCCGCTAGCAGCCGAATAGCCGCCGTTAAAATGACGGTAAAGTGGCGGTAAAAATAGCGCCGCTTTACCGCCGACGCCCGGACGCTTTCAGTGTGAAAGGGCTCTAAGTAAGAGACCTGTGTTCACAATGCAGCAGCAAGGCCGCTCGGCACAGGACCTGAAAGGCAGCGGCAGTCACGGTTGTGGGGTTGCCTACTACAGTGAGTTCCAGCTTCCATGGGGTATGGCACAAAAATTGCTATACATAGACTTCAGCTATAAGATTTAATAAATGTCGTAATGTACATTGGCTTAACATGACACCGTCCTAAAAAGGAATCGAAGATGAACGGCACTGGATAACATGCCATAGGGGTCCTGACTGCACAAGAGGAGTTGTCTTGCCATAAATGCCACAAATACCTGAAACTTCCAGGTATGGCAAGAAACGACAACCACCACACTTTGCACAGTGTCTGAGCAGCTGTCAGAGTTGTCAGGTGAGGGGCGTGTCTATGCTTATGCAAATACTGACTTTCAGAAAGCTGGTGTGTGTATAGGAAATTCTGAGGGGTGCAGTAACACAGGCAAGGGGGATTTGTCTGGTAAAAAAAAAAGGTATAAATGGGCACCTTTATGGTTTATGTCACCCAGCTCTTGTCTTCAGTTCTTTATTTCCAATGTGGGTTTCCTTCAGTGGCCTTCGAGGACAAGGGTCTGTAACTGATAATTAAATCCATTTGTAAAGCCAGTGCAGGCTGAAAACAGAGCAATTTCTGTGGTTCAATAAATACAAAGGGGTTGGTTTTCTAAAGGCAAATAGACTTTGCAAAGTGGAGTTGCCCCATAGCTTAGAAAATGAGGTAAAGCTTTGCTTTGCAAAGAGTACCCAATCACGTGCAAGGAAAAGTAAAAAAAATTAAATAAAAAAATGCATCTTTGCTTGCACATGATTGGATGATAAAAGTTGGCAGAGCTTCTGCTCATTTACTAAGCTCTGGAGCAACTGCACTTGCAAAGTGCGCACAGTCTGTTTGCCTTTAGTAAATCGACCCCTAATTGTCACTAATCATTGACATTAAAAAGGTAAAGTTTTCAATAGAAAAAACACTTGGAAAAAATACACCCAAGTACATGCTTGCCTACCGGTCCACGTTGGGTTTATAAATGTTGCAATGTTTTTTTTGCCATTTTTTAATTCCGCTGTTTAAATCCAATGTAATTTCTGTATTTATTTCAATTGTGTTTCTCAAAAAAATATATATATATAGAGTGCATGCGTGGAGGCTCCCGGGATGGCTGTGTAAGCCTGGAGCTCCACACAGCGCTAGCCATACAGCTTTAATAAGCAGCGGGAAGAGGCTGACAGGATTTCCCTAAATAACAGGAGAAGGCAGCAGATATCACAGGGCTTCTTCTTATGCCGGGAAGACATTCCAGAGGAACCCCGGGTCCTGAGTTTGAGCTTTTTGAAAAGCGGGACATATCTAAAATGGCGGCATTACCTCAGACAGGTGCACAGACTGCAGCTGAAATCTCCACAGCAGCCAGGCAAGTTGTTCTCCCTGCGACCCTCACATATTTACCTCAGTTACAGAGTGCAGCTACCTCTCTCAACACTTCATTGCCTGAAAACACAGTATCCCTTACTCACCCAGACTTTGCTTCTACACAAGCAGCACAGGCTCTTGATGTTCCCTTCAATGTTCCTGACCTGTTTTTTAAACTTTCTGAATTGTTGGATAAAGGTTTAACCCTGAATGCTGAAAGGATCACAGGGGAAATCAGGGCAGATTTCCAAAATCTGGGAACCAGGATTGATCATATAGAACACAAGTTGGATGTTACCATTTCTAGGGCAAACCAACATTCTGACCAGTTGCATTTTATGCAAGAACAGCTTGACACAGCCCAGACTCGGATCGACGACCTTGAGAATCGCCTGAGAAGGGACAATTTTCGGATTAGAGGGATACCAGAAACTGTTTCTGACGTACAGGCTGCAGTTCAAGAAGTTATCAAATCCCTGATACCTTCGGTCCCGGCACATAAATTGGAGTTGGATAGGGCACACAGATCCCTAGGCCCTCTCAGGAAAGATGGATCTCCGAGGGATATTATAGTAAAACCGCACTTTTACTCAATAAAAGAAGAAGTAATGAAACGTTCCCGCCAACAGGACCAGATACAGTACCAAGGGAAAGTCATACAAATTTTTGCTGACATTTCCCCAAACACCATCCAAAAAAGACGATCCTTGAAACCCCTTTTGACAGCCCTCACCAAGAAGGACATTAAATATCGCTGGGCCTTTCCATTCGCTCTGAAATTTACTTATAATGGTAAACAACAGACATTCCGCAGTTTTCTAGAGGGAGAGCGCCTGTTACTGGATCTGAAGATCATTACCCACGATTCGGAGATGGATACATCTACCGCACAGCAGGGATCTGCTAAACGCCAATCTCCACTAAGCCCAACCTCTCAACTATGGAATAAGGCTAAACACAAGAAAGTCAAGGATAACTCCCCTCCCTGATGTGGGGACGTATAACACACCTGTATTTAAATCTTCTTTTCTTTGCCTTGTTACTTAGGCAGAAAATGTTGTTTGATCTTCAATCTTGAATTTGTACTGACTTTTTCTTCTCACACATGACAGTTGATGGAGTTTAGTTTAGAGGTCTGCACAATGTTTCTATACCAAGAGTGCACCTGATACTTAATAACCTTGTCAGTTTGGCCTCACCCCTATTTACTTTATCTCCCCCAGTTTGTTCTTTTAGAATGCTATATAAAAGATGTTACTGCGATTTCTGCACATTTGAATGTTCTAGGGTTTTTTTTTTTTTTATGTGCTGTCACTGGCTGGAGCTGATGCATTGCGCTCCCACCTACTACTCAGGCAGTTTTTTTCTGCTCTGTGTGGTGGGGATATAGCCCTCTGTATGGGCTATGCAATTATTTTTGTTATGAATGAGGGGAGGGAGTCTTCCCCCTCACCTCATTCCGGGCCGGGTTATGGCCTTATGGTATTAAGCAAACTGCTGATATTTTATTTTTTTTGTTTTTTCTTCTTCTCTTTCCTTTCTATCTTCCTTTTTCTCCTAGCCTGCCTGTCAATGAGATGTTGCTTCAGGATGTTCTCGGATATATTGACCCTTATAATAGGGGATGATCCTATTATGTATTTAGTTACTCCTTTATGTACTCAGGGAAGTGGATATAGGTTGGTCATCGCTCTCTCCCTTTTGCTCCATGGCTAATAATAATTCTACTTGTTCTCCCTTACGCATAATATCTCATAACACTCAGGGGTTAAATTCCCCAGTCAAAAGAAGGAAGGCCTTTCAAGTCTATCGTACTCGTCGTATTGATGTGGTCCTCCTTCAGGAGACTCATTTTCCTCAGCAATTTACCCCCTCGTTTTTACATGCACACTTTCCCACATTTTATTTGGCAAATGCAGAAAATAAAACAAAGGGGTGGCGATACTATTTTCCAAACACTGCAAATTTCACTTTAAAATGGAACACAGAGACCCAGAGGGAAGGTTCCTACTAGTTAAAGGTATGATTGAGGATAAAATATATACATTTATTTCGTACTATGCTCCTAATAGAGGACAGCTACAGTTCTTCCGACAGATGTTCAACATCCTTGACCCATTTATGGAAGGTGTCATAATTATGGGGGGTGACTCGAATACAGCCTTTGATACTAGTCTAGATAAATCTAAACCACTTAAAGTTCAATCAATTAGTCCTAGGAAGTCTAGTGTACAAATTGCACGATTGATCTTTCAATCGAGACTAACGGACATTTGGAGGGAACTAAATCCAACTGCACGAGATTTTACACACTTCTCAAACCCACATTTATCTTATTCCCGTATAGATCATATCCTGCTCTCAACGCACCACATTCCATTGGCTATTTCATCATCTATTTTAGAAGTTTCCTGGTCAGATCATTCCATGGTTCTATTGGTTTTGGGTAAAGATAATCATGGACAACAAGCCTCTCATTGGACTCTCAATCAGTCTATTTTAAGAGATCCCGGCATGGTATCGGAAATACAGGAGTCTCTGCGGGAATACTTTCGCCTTAACGATGTGGAAGATGTTTCGGCAGAGACTCTATGGGCTGCACATAAGGTGACCATTAGGGGTAAACTAATTCAAATTGCAGCAAGACGTAAGAAAGAGAGGATGAGAGACATAGAAAGAATGGAGAGAGACTTTACTTCTCTGAGCAAATTGCATAAAAGTGATCCCTCCAAAGTTTCTAGTTCTACTCTAGATGCTGCTCGAGTGGCTCTAAATTTGGCTCTCACAGCGAAAGCTGATAAATCTATTAGGTGGACTGGGGCCAAGTTTTATCAGACAAAAGATAGAATTGGTCCCATGCTTGCACACAAATTGTCCCCCAGGTTTCGTTCTCATGCCCTACCCAAAATTAAACAAAAGGATGGCACCTTTACCCTGAATCCACAACGAATAATGAAGGCTTTCCAGGAATTGTATGCTGATTTATATAAAGCAGATAAAAATTCTAACCCCACTAAAGTAGGAGAATTTCTGGATAATTTGCATTTACCAACACTGACGGACTCTCATAGAGCTGAGATGGAAGCTCCTTTCTCTATAGAGGAGGTGTCAGAAGTTATCAAAACATTAAAGGGAGGTACAGCACCGGGTCCTGATGGATTTTCCTCACCCTATTATAAAACTTTTTCTGAAATACTACTTCCATACCTTACTAGATTTTTCAATGACATGACTAAGGGCACCCCGTTAGGTAACCAACTCAATATGGCATATATAACAGTAATCCCTAAACCAGATAAAGATGTCAGTCAGAGAACTACAGACCTATTTCCCTAATTAATAATGACCTAAAAATATTGACCAAAATATTAGCAAACCGATTAGCGTCCTTTATAGGCATTTATATCCATAAAGATCAGGTAGGGTTTATCCCTGGTAGGCAGGGTCCTGATCAAGTGAGAAGAGCGGTGGATCTGATAACAGTTATGCAATCGCAATGGGAGGGAGGTCATAAACAAGAAGGCATGCTATTATCATTGGATCTTCGGAAGGCCTTTGATTCCGTTTCATGGCCATATCTCTTTGCGGTTCTTAGACACTGGGGATTTGGGCCGAATATTTTAGGTATACTGGAAGCCCTATATTCTACACCTAAGGCTAGAATCAGACTTCAGGGACTTTTCTCTGACCCCATAGAGATAGCCAGGGGCACTCGTCAGGGATGTCCCCTATCTCCCCTGATATTTGCAATAATGATTGAATCTTTGGCGATAGCCATTCGTAATGACCCAAACATCAAGGGGATCCGTTGTGGTCCAGCAACTCATAAATGCGCACTGTTTGCAGATGATTTATTGCTTTTTGTAACATCCCCAACTTCCTCCTTACCAGAAATATGTACATTGCTCGATAAATTTGGGTTAATATCAGGTCTTAAGGTGAACATGTCTAAATCTCAGGCTCTTATTGTGTCTCTCCCAGACCCTTTAGTTTCTCAACTACAGGAGAAATATGAATTCAGTTGGAGCATGTCCTCCATTAAATATTTGGGAATTAATATTACTCCCAAGATTGAAAATCTCTACCAAGCAAACTATCCCCCAATGTACCAAAAACTAGAAGCTGACCTTAGGAACTGGGAGTCACATAATATAGCTTGGATGGGCAGAATTAATTCAATTAAGATGACTCTCCTACCTAGACTCCTATATCTGTTTAGATCCCTTCCAATCCCGATCAGAAGGGACCATCTAAAAACCTTTCAAGGCAAACTTACCAAATTTATATGGAATAAAAAAGGACCACGCCTTTCACACCGTACCCTGTTTAATCTTCCCAAACAAGGGGGGCTAGGCCTACCAAACCTTCTTTGGTACTACCAAGCGGCTCGGTTAGCACAGCTCTCAGCTATATACCTTAAAACTGAACAACCGGACTGGATAAAAATTGAAAGTCAAGCAGCTCCTACATTTACTTTGGAAGATTTATTATGGTGTCCTCCCAAGAGTAGACCCCCCATTCTATCTCCAACTCTCTCTCAATCTCTCTCTATGTGGGATTCACTTAGGAGGCTTCCTTCCCTGGTCTCTGAACTACAACCATTGGCTAATTTGTTTTCCGAAATCCCCTGTACAATCATGGCATGGACATTGATGACTTCAAATGGTGGCTAGACAAGGGGATATATCGCTTAGGACACTTTTTATATCTTGCACGGGCCCTCTACCTTTTAAACAATTTGTGGAAAAACTGGAGCTCCCTTCTTCGGAAAGGAGTAGATTTCATCAGATCTCCAGTTTCATACACTCCATATGGAAAAATAAATTGAATCCTTTGAGAATTACAGCTTATGAAAGCTGGTGTGAACAAGCCATGGGGCGGAAGGGGGGGATTTCTGTGATCTATGAGTCTCTAGCGTCTAACTCTGATAAACTACCATACATGCTGGCCTGGGAGAAGGATCTACATACTGACTGGGAACTGGTAGACTGGTATGAGAACTATTCTCGATCGATCAAAGGCATTTACAATACCTCTCTCATTGAGGCTAACATCAAAATATTTACAAGATGGTACTTAGTTCCTACAAAATTAGCGGCAATGTATCCTTCCACTTCGCCTCTATGCTTTAGAGGTTGCCAAGGACTGGGCTCTATGATACATATTTGGTGGGAATGTCCCAAACTCCGGGGATTTTGGAATAGGGTCTTCCATATTATTAGAAAAGTTACGGGTTATGCTGTCCCCCAAACACCAGCGATTGCCTTGCTCAATGGATTAGTGCCGCACGTGCCTAAAAACACTAGAAGACTGATTCTATTTATATTAACGGGAGCCAAATTAACCATTGCAAAAGATTGGAAGAAGCCCTCGGTATCTGTATTGTCCATGAAAAGGAAAATTTCATGGATAATGGAACAAGAGAAAATGGTCAGCTCCCTATTGGATAAGACCACACAATTTGAAATCATATGGGATCCCTGGGCTCAGTATCTGGGTATTTCACTGAGGTCAGGCACAGATAGCAATATTAATCGCTGATCTTTGGATCTTTTATAGGACATAAAGGCATCATCTCTTCTTCTTTCTATCTCTTTTCTCTCTCTTCTCAGATTTTAGTCTTTTTTATTTTTATTTTGGATTTTATTATTTTATTTTATTTATATATATATATATATATATATATATATATATATATATATATTTTTTTTTTTTTTTTTTTTGACTAGAGTATCTTTCCTTGAATTACCTAGGAATTGACAGGTTTTTTACATTAGTATGTCTTACTAAATATAGGATTTTTTCCTGGGCTTAATCCAGTGAGAACATGATGTTGTATCCATGTTAGAATCTACAATTTTATTTTGTCTGGGCAACTCGAAAAGTTAATAGTATTATATCTTGCTTCTCAGAAGTTATATAGTAAATTCTATTCGTTCGAGGGGGGGGGGGGGATCTGCACCTCCTTGGACACAGCTTGATCCCGGTTGGGGTGTCGGAGGGGATGCGGAGTTCCTACCCTTCTTGGAGTGTTCTGGGATATAGCATACAAATGAGTTGTCACAGCTTAAGTTACATACTTATTTCTTACTTTGTTAAATTCTCAATGTCTCATTGGTATGTTAACTAGTCACATTTGTTAGATTTACTGTGAATTCTTCTGTAATGATTTTACTTTGTGAAAATAAAAATCTTAATGAGAAAAAAAAAAAATGCCCCCTCCCCCTTCTTCCACAGTCCTCAATCCATCAAAGCCTTTGGAGTCACTCTACACATGCTCAGTTTCGTGTATATTGCTAGAGAGTTTTCTTAGGAGAGTGCATGTGATCAGAACAGGGCCAATCGGCAGACGGAGGGTCAGGGGTCCTGCAGCAGGACAGTCAGAGCAAGCTTAAATCGGACACTGGTAGAAGTCACAAGACTGCTATATACTGCTGATGAGAAAAGGTATTTAGCCATTTATATTTATAATTACATTTTCATGTTCTGTGGGAAACCAGATCTGGTGAATGCAGGGTCCTGGGTTTACTAACACTTTAAGTATGCCAGTGTAAACAAGGCCTACGACTTTACTTGTAGTTAGTTGGGTCTGTGGGTGGGCCATGTGCAGATAGGGGTGGCTAACTTGTGCTAATTGCACTCTCTAAGTGTCAATTGGAGAGTAGGGGGCAAAGCTGCTTTCTTCCCTAGGGCCCTTATATTTACCTAATCTGTCTCTGTAAATATATAAAAGAAAAGGTATAGTCTACTACCCTGAAGCACACATTTTGAGTTGTTTAAAGTGCTTTCTATTTTGCTCATAGCGTTAGCGTTTTTCCTGCCAGTTTGTATACAGATCTTGCCTCCTGTTATGCCGCGTACACACGAGCGGATTTTCCGTCGGAAAAATCTTGGATGGTTTTTCCAACGGAATTCGCTCAAGCTTGCTTGCATACACACGGTCACACAAAAGTTCTCTGAACTTTCGACTGTCAAGAATGCAGTGACGTACAACACTACGACGAGCCGTGAAAATTAAATTCAATGTTTCCGAGCATGCGTCAAATTGTTTCCGAGCATGTGTGGAATTTTGCGCGTCGGAATTTGTACAGACGATCGGAATTTCCAATCTGAAGTTTTTCCAACCAAAAAATTGAGAACCTGCTCTCAATCTTTTGCTGGCTGGAATTCCGCCAGCAAAAGTCTGATGGAGCATACACACAGTCTCATTTTCGGACCAAAAGCTCTCATCGGACTTTTGCTGGTGGAACTTACGATCGTTAGAGTGACAACGCTGTAGGCAGCAATTTAAATTCACTCAGCATTGTCACTTTTTTTTTTCCCCCTCAGTGCTGCTGCTGCTTGACTACAAGGTTGTGCTAGCTGTGTGATGGTGCAGTCTTTTCCCCCAACAGTATAGCATTTTACCCTTGAACAAAGATGTCATGCCCACACTACTGCGTCACAGCGGGTCCCACCCCTCGTACTTGGTGATTGACAATCTCCCTCAATCATGGCCAGTCCCGCCCCTCCTCCCCAGTGATTGACATACTCCTCTCTTAATCATGGCCAGTCGCGCCCCTCCTCCCCAGCGATTGGCATACTCTCTCTTAATCATAGCCAGTCCCGCTACTCCTCCCCAGTGATTGGCACATTCTCTCTTAATCATGGCCAGTCCCGCCCCTCCTCCCCAGTGATTGGCATATTCTCTCTTAATCGTGGCCAGTCCCATTCCTCCTTCTTGGTGGTTGCCATAATCTTCCTCCCAGTACAGTCCCAGTAAAACTAACCGCTTGACAAGTATACATGCAGTCTCAGCTACTGGGAGTGTGTTTAAATACCCCTTGCTGCTTCCGCCGATGTAAGTCTTACATCAGTGGCAGTATAGGGGTTAAAAACCCTCTGATTTTTTTTTTATTAAATTTTTTCTCCTACTGGTTGTAGCCCATTAGGGAGATTTCCTGCCACTTCCTGTCCTAGAGCCACAGCAGGACAAGACAGTGCATCTCTCCTCCTGTAAAAGCAGTTTAAGGCCCTGAGGGACAAGGTGTAGAAGTTGTCGTAATGCAGATATCGCATAGCATAAGTTGAAATAAAACAAAAAAATAACCCATTACAGGAAATATTTAGACCCTGCAAACACAAATATAAGTCATCAGATTCCAAAAGTAACACTCATAGTGTACAACACCGTGTAGACAGAATAAAGAGTTCTGCATATATTGCTATTACAGTGCATTTGTTACAAAAATACCATATTATACGGTCTACTGGCAAGGCAAGTAGGTAGCGTACAGCATCCAGCCCCTGAGGTATAGATGAATGTGTTAATTCATTAGCCACAGCGACCAAATTTTTTTTTCAACAAACCAAGTATACAATGTATAAAAGCATGGTACAGTACAATCAAAAAACAAAGGGGGATAAAATAAGGGTACAAAACAGTGCAACTGAACGGTACAAAGTTCTCAAGTGTAACACATCAGTCTGGATGGACTTTTTTCAACCTGACTATGTAACATCAAAGGAAATATGGAGAAAGTGCTGATATCACGAGCCATGCAAACTCTGGGAGTAGACAGACAATTCACAAAACTAGGTACTGGGAGATAGACTCCACGTGAAAAAAATCCTATGACCCCATATGAGGTCATGAACATGGAATTGGTCATCACATGTGTCAGACTGCTCCAACCACCTGTCTCAAAGTTTGTTATACTTGGAAGGACAGCCCCTATTGAGCTAGATCAATGTCTTGTGTTGCATTTATTTCTGAGATCCAAGCCTGAAAAGTAGGGGGAACCGCCTGCATCCAGTGACACGCCACAAGCTTCCATGCACTGAACCGCTTCGTGCAGGAAGGTGGAAAGAAACGTATCCACGTCAACGTCTGGAACTGGAAGCAAACCTAGTATGCATGGTTTAGGGCAGTGATGGCAAACCTTGGCACCCCAGATGTTTTGGAACTACATTCCCATAATGCTCATGCCCTCTGCATTGTAGTTGAGCATCGTGGGAAATGTAGTTCTAAAACATCTGGGATACCAAGGTTTGCCATCACTGGTTTAGGGTCTAGTGGGGAACCCATGCATTCATGTAGGAACTTGATGATTTGTCCCCAGTAAGCCTGAATATCTGGGCAACTCCAAATTCAGTGGAAGAAAGTACAAGGTTCAGTAGAGCATTTGGGGCACAACGGGCTTTGGTTTGAGCAGTATTTGGATATTCTTATTGTAGTTAAATATGCTTTGTTTATAATATACTGTTGCGTCAGAGAGTCTAGGTGAGACTAGCTTCCAGCACTTCATCCCATTCTGATTCCTCTAAAGGCCCAATATCACCTATCCAGCAAAATTTTGCCCTGTCAGCTACTTGATTAGTGGTGGGCGAACACAGAGCCTTATACAGTGCTGATGTCCGTGTTTGAAGGGTTCTGAGCTAGTAATAACATCTATCAGGGATAAAGTGCGCAGGGTGGGGATGGTCTCCGGGAATTGTGTCTGTAGGGCGTGGCATAACTGCAAAAATCTAAATGACATGAAGGTGGGGAGCGTAAATTCCTCTTTCGGGGATTGAAAGGGTCTCACTCCTGTGGGGGTGAGCACCTGATGGAGGCATATCACACTCTTGGAAGCTCACAGGTCAATACCTGAATGGAGGAGGGTTTCTGCAAGTGGGAGTTGTGCCACAGGAGAATGTGTGCTTGGTAGGGTGGTGCGTTGAGTTTCTGAAGAGCTAATTCCCAAATGTGTCTGTGGTGTGCAGCGAACAAATAAAAAAAATTCCTAGGGCACCCCCCTGTGTTTATACGTTAACTCCTCCGTAGATTAAGCGCCACTGATTATAAGTATATATTCTGAATGAGTTTACAGGCTAAATATAGGGAACGTGTCCACATTAAATGTATTTCAGCAGAAAGAATATTTTCAGGAATTATTCCTAAAATAGCAATTTTTGGATCTACGAGCACCTGTGTAGAGCAAAGGGAATTAAGGATCGGAAAGACTCCAAATAACGATGGAGCTTGGGACAGCGCCACACCATGTGTAGGAGAAAACCTGAGGCCGTATTACACCTGGGACATTGTGGAGATGTCACCCCCCCCCCCAAAGCATAACGCTTCAATGGGGTATAATGTACTCTATGAAGGATGAACAGCTGAGTCAGGCGCTGCAAAGGGGATAAATAGAGCTTCGTTAAATTTTCCTGTGCCTGGGTCCATTCCTCGTCATCCAGAGAATCAACATCCTGTTGCCATGACCGAAGGCTATTTACCTGTATGCGAGCACTGACGGTGGTTTGTATAGTAAAGTATAAGTCTCTTATGATTCCCTGCTTGGTGTAAGAGGTGGAGGTTGCCATAGTTAAAATTACAGAGGGATTATATTTGAGCAGATAAGTAGACGCTTGTGGCTCTGTAAGGCGTGTCATATTTGAAGGTAATGGAAAATAATATATTAGGTAACTGATAACGTTCTGTCAGCTTTTTAAAAGGTAGTAATATATGTTTGTCATATAGCTGATAAAGAAATCTAACACCAGCCTTTTTCCACAAGTCGAAACCCTCTAATTTATTCAGCTCCGGCAGCCCATTATTATCCCAAATTGGCATATAATGTGTGTAACCTTACATAGTACAGTATAGTATAGTAAGACTTTGCACCGTTTCCCATATCTTGTGTAATAGAAAGCGTGGATAGTATGTTGGCCCTACCCTATTACTGTCAGGGTAAGCATACTCCAAGTTTTATCCAATTGTTTAAAACGGTGGTTTTCAACTCCTATCCACAGGACCCACTAACAGGCCAGGTTTGCAAGATACCGTATATACTCGAGTATAGGCCGTCCCGAGTATAAGCCGAGGCCCCTAAATCACCACAAAAAAATGGGGAAACGTATTGACCCGTGTATAAGCCGAGGGGCAAAAATGCAGCAGCTATTGTAAGTGGAAAAAGGGTCAGCAATGCCCATCTGCATGTCCCCTGTACAGACCCCTGTGTCCCCATTGCAGCCTACCTGTGCCGATCCGCGGGTCCGGGGTCTGGGGTCCTGGGTCCGGGGTCCTGGGTCCGGGGTCCGTGTAGCCGATCAGGTCCCGCTCTGTCCCCCCCACAGCGTGTATGGCGTACGGCGCCATTACAAATTTAAAAGCCGCGCCTCCTTCTCCTCCTCGTCCGTGATAGGAGGAACACTTTTTTCCCAGCAGTCAGTGTGCAGTGTTCCGCCTATCACGAACATTCTCTCATCCTCGTTCATGAGATGAGAATGACAGGCCATCCGTGATAGGCGGAACACTGTACTGCTGGGAAAATTAGTGTCCGCCTATCACGGACGGGCGGGAGGAGGCGGCGCGGCTTTTGAACACCGCCGTCTGTCTGCATGACAAGCTGTTCATGTAGGCAGACAGCGGTGACTCGAATATAAGCCGAGGGGTGGACTTTCAGACCTAAAAAAGGGTCTGAAAGTCTCGGCTTATATTCGAGTATATACGGTAACTGAAATACATCACAGGTGATATAATTTTCTGCTCGGTGATTGCAGTATTCTAGTCTGCATCTCCCCAAGGTAATACTTCAAATCTGGCCTGTTAGTGTGTCCTGAGGACAGGGGTTGAGAACCACTGGTTTAAAATGTGCAAGTAGGGGGTCCAAATTTCTCTCCACATAGTCTTGGACTTGTGCGGTAACCATAACACCCAAGTATTTAAAAGATGTGACCACTGCTATTTGAGATGCTATAGAAGGGAGTGTTGCAAGAATAGGATCTAGCGGCAATTACACGACGTGTCCCAATAGTGAACCCTGGATAGGAGCCCTAGGTAGTACACAACATGTGTCAATGTGGGACAAATCTATTTGTTTAGTTTATTGAGTTTACCAAGCATCACACAGCAAACTTATATGCATGAGTGCATAAAGACTAAAAAGGAGAGAAAAAGGAGCACGGAATAAAAACTCCCATAATTTACATCAGTGCTCTTTAAACTGTAGCCCCTTTGCTTGCCTTTATTTGTCCCTTTTGGCACTATTCCACCAATTGAGACCAATGATGGGGCACTATACTGCCTACTGACATCATCAGTGGGACACTATTCTTCTCATTGATATCAACTATGGGGGTATTATTCCTCCCATTAACACCAATGATGGGGCACTGATGCTGGGGCATTTTCTACTGGCACTGCCCACAGTCTTACCACTTAAAGCCTGAAGGACAGTACATTGGCCCTTTGATTAGAGCTGCACCATTAATCGTTAAAAAAATCGATCTCTCTACATATGGTTTGGTCCTGTCCCAAACTTCTCCCTTACTGGACCCAAATAGCTGACGACTTGACGGGAATGTCGGGAACTCGTGTCCCTTGGGACCCATTGACTCTCCTCCTCAGTTATTTGGAGGAGGTCCAGGGGGATAGATACACCAAGCTGTTTCTTACGTTCTCTCTCTTCTATGCCAGATGAGAAATTCTCCTGAAATGGAAGTCAACTGACCCCCCAACTCATGAATCCTGGTGCCGCTCCATTATTGCAGTCCTCCCCCTTTACAGACTTACTTATGAAAGCAGACAGTGCCCATAAAAATTCGACAAAGTCTGGGCTAGATGGCTGGATGCACATGGCTGATTGTGAAGGTCTATTGACACCCCCTGTATCTGTGTGATATGCTGCCCCCTCCCATTACCACTAGGCCCCGATCCTCATCCATCCCCCCCCCGCTCCATCTGGGATCATCAACCAGCCAATCTATCCGGATGTTACATCAGATGGGGTGATAGGCTAGAGATATCTTGCTCTGTACTATAGCTAGGGGAGGAAAAGGTGTTTTCGTGTATGAACTTATTACCCTGTTTTGATGTGCTGGATTGTGTAAGCTCCTCATGTTCCCACTGTTTGTATTTGAATACAAAAAAAAACAGGTGAAACACCGCGCTGATCCCTACCAGAAACCTAAACAATCCCTGGTGATAATCAAATAAATGTCATCATCATATAGGATTATAAGTATTAAATACAAGTGATAATCAACATTGAAAACTAAGCAGCAGCTAAAAAATTGTGAGATATACACAATAAATGAACAAAATAATACAAAAAGCCGCGCTGTTAACTAAATAATACAAGAAATAAGTGCAAAAAATAATAATGAAGGACTAAGACAATATCATATAATAAAATCTAAATAGTGACCGTAAAAGTCCAGTGAATAGGTGAATGGAGACCTAAACAATGTGAGTGATATGGTCTAATGAATAATCAAGAAAAAGTCCAATATAAGTAACATAAATCGCAAGAAGGCAAAGTGAAAATCCAAAAAATAGTGACTGACGTGATCCACCACCATAAGTTGAATGTGCTTACCAGAGGGCAAGCTCAAATGGGCCCATAAGTGGATGTTATGATGAATCTCAGCCTGATGGACTCCAGATGCGGTCTCTTTCACAGGGATAACCAGGAACGGGAAAAGCACTCACAATCCTCCTTGGAACCGATCGTACCAAGGACAATCTCCAGTGGTACCAACAATCACTTAATGGCCAAAAGGACATGTAGAGAAAAAAAGGGATGCTCCCATAGTGTGATATCAGAGTAACAGGTTTTATTGAACAACAAAAAGCTCCTACTTACATCAGAAAAAAATGGATGGGCAGGAGTAAAGAATAAAAACATGTGCCGGCCGGCAAATCGTACACCCGCTCAAACGCGGAACGCGATGACGTCAGCGCGTCAGCCTCCCTACGTCGTTTCGTCCAATGACGTCTTCTGGGGAACCAGAAGACGTCATTGGACGAAACGACGTAGGGAGGCTGACGCGCTGACGTCATCTGGTTCCCCAGAAGACGTCATTGGACGAAACGACGTAGGGAGGCTGACGCGCTGACGTCATCGCGTTCCGCGTTTGAGCGGGTGTACGATTTGCCGGCCGGCACATGTTTTTATTCTTTACTCCTGCCCATCCATTTTTTTCTGATGTAAGTAGGAGCTTTTTGTTGTTCAATAAAACCTGTTACTCTGATATCACACTATGGGAGCATCCCTTTTTTTCTCTACATGTCCTTTTGGCCATTAAGTGATTGTTGGTACCACTGGAGATTGTCCTTGGTACGATCGGTTCCAAGGAGGATTGTGAGTGCTTTTCCCGTTCCTGGTTATCCCTGTGAAAGAGACCGCATCTGGAGTCCATCAGGCTGAGATTCATCATAACATCCACTTATGGGCCCATTTGAGCTTGCCCTCTGGTAAGCACATTCAACTTATGGTGGTGGATCACGTCAGTCACTATTTTTTGGATTTTCACTTTGCCTTCTTGTGATTTATGTTACTTATATTGGACTTTTTCTTGATTATTCATTAGACCATATCACTCACATTGTTTAGGTCTCCATTCACCTATTCACTGGACTTTTACGGTCACTATTTAGATTTTATTATATGATATTGTCTTAGTCCTTCATTATTATTTTTTGCACTTATTTCTTGTATTATTTAGTTAACAGCGCGGCTTTTTGTATTATTTTGTATTTGAATACCACTGCTTTTCTATTTTAATGTAACTGTAATCCTGTTTTGTTTTTCAATAAAACATCTCTGTTAAAAAAAAAAAAAATGCGATCTCGATTCACCCACCCTGACGATCTCTCCTGCTGAGAGTAGGCAATTCTTTCACATAAACAAGCGGAGAGATTATCTGCTTAGAGTCCATTCACACAGCCCCAAGTCGCGCAACAAAATGAATCAATGTAAGTGAATGAGAGCCTTCCCCTTCTGCACACTACTGAAGTCTCTCCGACTTCAGAAAAGGTTCCTGTACTACTTCAATCCGCGACTTGTACCCATTGATTTCAATGGAAGTTGCCTCCAAGTCGATCTCCAGTCTTAACTGAAGCAACTTTAGAACTTTGAAACATTGTAACTAACACTTCTTAGATCAAAGGGATAGAACTTCTTGTGTAAACAAATAATCTGGGCAGTCTGCCAAGCTTGCAACCACCTGTAAATGCAGGAAGTTTAACCACTTAAAGTCTAAATCTTTTTCTGACACTTCTTTCTAAAGTTAAAATCAATATTTTTTTGCTAGAAAATTGCTTGGAACCCCCAAATACACACACACACATATATATATATATATATATATATATATATGTAACATTTTAGCAGAGACCCTAGGGAATAAAATGACAATTGCTGCAATATTTTATGTCAAACTGTATTTGCCCAGCAGTCTTTCAAATGCAAATAAAAAAAAAAACTAAACAGTAAAGTTAACACTTAAACAATTTTTTTTGTTTTAATGTGAAAGATGATGTTACGTCATGAGAATGGTGATCTATCTTCTAAGCAAAAAAAGTGTGATTCTCATTTTAGCCAGAATTGTGCAGCTCTACCATTGATTAGAAAACTTGGAGACCCCTGATCTGCATCAAAAATCACAGCCATAAAGACAGATAAGTCCTCTAATATAGAGGATTCACAAAAGCAAATATGAAACACTTTGGTGAAAGACATTTAATTCCATGGATATTTCTCATTGACAGGGCCAACAAATGTCACTGTATAAATGGTAGGAGGAAGTTTGCGAGCACATAACACTTTAGGATGAGGTGGTGGAAGAGGAAAACAGAAGAATGATAGAAAGGGAAAGAGGAATAGAGTGAACGATAGAGAGGAAAATCTGGGACAGTGCAGAGGAGGAGGGAGAAAGGGGGTAATTAAGGGAGATCCCATGAGGCCCAACCAACCCGTCTAGCTCCATGTGGTCAATCACAGCAAAAGAAGGGAACGACCTAAAAGTAAGTGATCATTATAATCTAACCATGTCCCCCCCAAACCTTAAAATATTTTGTATGGGTATCAATAAGTATGGATATTAGCTTCTTGTGTATCATTGTGCCTATGGGTCTGTTTGACTAGGCTTTAGCTAGTGTGTGCCAGGCTGCCATAAACACAATTCCCACCAGCTTTCTCTGATGTTTATCAAGCGGTGGTACACGCTTATGTAATGGGGCTTCCCATAGGTCACAGGTGAGCTTAGTATGTAGAACCGACCAAAGCGTATTATAGACTTGTATCCAAAAGCAGGAAGCCTTGGGGCAGCACCACTAGATGTGCAGGGGAGTACCGCAGTCATTGCAACCTCAAAAGCAGAGTGGGGCGGCTTTAGGGACAAATCTGGATATGCGGTCAGGGGTCATGTACCAATGCTAAACTAATTTATAAGCATTTTCTTGGGCGAGCATTTGAAGGCTCTACTCATGTATTTGAGGAACACAAAGTATTCCTGCTGCAATTAAAATCAAGCTTTTTTCTTTTTTTTTATTCTTTATTTTAAAAGTTTAAGGAATTTCACAAAATGTCATTGCATAAGCACATATCAGATACAAAATTAAACCAAGATACTTCGTAGCAGTGTACACATAACTACTAGACATGTGCACACTGAAATATTTCGTTTCGGAATTTCGTTTTCGTCCGAAAAATTAATTTATTTAGTTACTCCTGAAATTCGTTATTATTTATTTTGTTTTCCGTTAAAAATTGCATTCGTCCGAAAATTCTAATGAATTAAGGTCGAATCTGTCATTGAAGGCTTATGGTGTCTGTCGAATGTTCAAAGAAGATTCGACAGAGCAGCTAAACTGTATGACTCTGTATACTTTAGCTGCAATTCCACCCAATTCCAGCAGCAATCTTTCCTCTCTACGTCGAATCTTTCCTTTCTACGTCGAATCTTTCCTTTCTACGTCGAATCTTTTCTCTCTATGTAGAATAATCTTGGACTAATAGAGTTAAGTTTAGGCACATTCGACCACAGGTTCAGCGGACACAGATTGTTATTGTCAGCGTCGAATCTCCTATCTATATCGAACTGTTGTTACAACGAAAATAAAGCATTTGTTTATGTCGGATCTTTCGTTTTTCGGATTCTGCACTTTCGTTATCGTTTGTTAAAACGATAACGAAAATACCTGAAATTCGGACGAAAATGCATTCGGACGAAAACGAATGCACATGTCTAATAACTACTAAGCGAAAAGCATATTCAACGTGGATGCCCATCGTATCATTCCGCATGGGTATTCCTGGATTTTGGCAATTTCCATGAACGTTTTTTTTGTTTTTACTATAACAAAGCAAGGTAACGGTCAAAGCGACTGACCCCAAAGAGAGGAAAATAAAAAACAAAGTTCAAGAGAAAGCAAGAGAGAGAAGAGCGGGGGGAAAAAAGGGGAGTAGGGAAAAGAGGAGGGTTGAGTAGCAAGAAGGGTGAGGGTTAGGCAAGCCCTTGTGACTAGATCACTCCACCGGGTGCTCCATTGGCTGGGAGGCCAACAGCGTCTGGTCTCTATAGATAAGAGTCCAGATCTTCCAGCATCTTTCGGTTTGCTCTTTTAAGGTCATGGTACGATTCTCCATCACCTGGATGTCTGCCACTCTTGACTTCCAATGAAAGATTTTAGGGGGCCTCGTATTTTTCCACAAGGTCGGAATGCAGGCCCTATCGGCCATCAGCAGATGTCTCAGTACAGAGTTCTTAAATTTCTTGTTGGACATTATGGTGTCATTCAATAAGTAAGCCGCCGGGTTCCAACAAAGGAAGACTCTGGTCAGCGTTTCAATAGTAGATTCCATCGCAGTCCAAAAACTGTTTAAGTTTGGGCATTCCCAAAAAAATATGTAGAAGGGTCCCCGCAGCGCCAACACATGTTTGGAACCTGCGGGTATATTCTATGCAATTTGGCTGGCATTCTATACCATCTTGTGAGAAGTTTATAATCTCCCTCTTGGTATCTACTAGCCAAAGAGGCCTTGTGAGCAAAGAGTATTATCCTGTTAGAGAACGTAGTTTGAAGGTCATTTTCCCATTGATGTAAAAAGGTGAGATCAGAAATCTCTACTTGGTTCGTTAAGAGAGCATAAAAGTGTGAAAGTGAATGGGGGAGCTGCCCTCCGTCCATGCAGATCCGTTCAAGCGGAGTGAGCTGGCGTAAGGTTTGGTGATCTGTTGGCAGTGACCGAAAAGTGAGCATTCAGTTGTTTTGAAAGTAGCACGATTTCAAAGCCACAGAACTGTTCTTCATAATAATTTTTTTAAATTGTCACAACCTTAAAATTGGGTATCAGTAATTGATATCAGGGAGTACTTGAGAAAGTATCACTACTCGTACTTACACTTCTGGGGTGCCCTGTCTGTGGTTCTTGCTCCTCCTGTCTTCAGAGTGCCCCTATAGCAAGCCGCATAGTATAATATAAGTTTCCTTATAGCAGTGATAGCCTTGGTACCCCAGATGTTTTAGAACTACATTTCCCATGATGCTCAACTACACTGTAGAGTGCATGAGCATCATGGGAAATGTAGTTCCGAATACAAGTGGGGTGACAAGGTTCGCCATCACTGCCCTATAGCAAGACTAAAAAAAAAAAAAACTTCTGCCTTTAAAATCACTTCAAATTACTTCCTTCTGCTTGCCAGGACTACATGTCCCATGAGGCCTTCATATAAAATATGCAGCACTGTAGTGAGAAAGAAAAAAGTGCAAAAAAAATGTAACAAATGTTAATTAAATGTCCTCTTAAGTATGTCCAATTGCAATACAGAAAATATCTCCAATAGTTTGACTTAATCAATGCCAAAAACTATTCAGCCACTGATGTGAATGGAGGCTTACCAAAATGAATGGCTACACAATTAAGTGCAGCAGACTCGCATTAGGGCACTTTCACACTGGGGCGGGCGTCGGCGGTAAAGCGCCACTATTTTTAGCGGCGATTTACCGTAGTTTTTGCATCGCTTTTTGGCTGCTAGCGGGGTGCTTTTTACTCCCGCTAATGGCTGAAAAGGGGATAAAGGCGCCCGCAAAGTGCCACTGCCCATTGATTTCAGGGCCTCTGTAAGATGCTGCTTGCAGTACTTTTTGAGTGTGCTTCCAGCGCACCGCTCCAATGTGAAAGCCCTCAGGCTTTCACATTGGAGTGAAAGGAGAGGCGCTTTACAGGAGCGCCTCAGTGTGAAAGGGGTTTAAGTATCATAGGGAATTGCTGCGTCTTTCTCCTTTTATTCTTGCTGGTAACACTCCGTATAATGATGATGTGACAGAAAGGTTCTTTAACCTATTCCCATCCGCACTATAGCCCGATGACGGCTACAGGGCAGACCTACATTGGTGCGCGCTGTGATCACGAGTCAATGAGACTCGGGTGATCACAGATCGGAGTAAGGGGCCGATCCGGGCCCCTTACCACAAGATCAGCTGTCAGCCAATGACAGCTGATCACATGATGTAAACAGAAGATCGGTAATAGTTTTTTTCTCCTCACGCTGACAGTGTGAGGAGAAAAAAAAAGCCGGCTTCTGTGTAAAAGGACATCGGTCCCGAAGAGGAATAGGCACAGCTGCCTCATCTGTGCCAATCAATGCCTCATCAGTGCCACCTAGCAGTGCCCTTCAGTTCCACCTATCAATGCCCATCAGTGCAGCCTCATCAGTGTACATCGATGAAGGAGAAAAAAAGTTAGCAAAATTTTATAACAAAATATAAAGCGGTTTTGTATTTTTTCCCCCAAATTTCAGTCTTTTTTCATTATTTTTTTTTTTTTTTTAAACAAAAAAAAAAAAAAAAAAAAAAAATGTAAAACACAGGTGATCAAATACCAATAAAAGAAAGCTCTATTTGTGGGGAAAAAAAAAATTATAAAAATTTAATTTGGGTACAGGGTAGCATGACCGCACAATTGTCATTCAAAGTGTGACAGCGCTAGGGCTGGGAAAAAAAAAAAAAAAATCTATTTAAATCTTGAATCGAGTGGAGAGGTCAAATCGATAAAAAATTTCAGCAAATCGATTTTTTTGATTTTTATTTTTTTCACCAGGACCAGCGCTGACACCGCGGCGGTCCTGAGGTGCTGCGGGCAGGAGTTTTTAGATTCACGATTTGAATCAAGTTTTTTTTGTTTTGTTTTTTAATGGACACCGCTTTTTTAGGCGAGGCCGGACGCCGCGGACTAGGCCGAAGCCGCGGCCTCTCCTGAAAAAGCGGTGTCCAAAATAAATAAAAACTTGAGTCGAATCGTGAATCAGGGTTTTTTTTTTTTTATGTCCACCCGCTCCAATGTCAGGGATCCTTCACACACATGCAGGGTAGAACTCCAACCATATGTGCCCAAAATATTAAAAGGCAATCAGACAAAAAATGTCCCATGAGGCATTGCTCCTCATATATTCACAAGCACCCAGGCACTTACTGACATGTATGGATGGTGCACTGAGCTGTATGTGTGCTGCACTGTATTTCCTGATATGTAAACAAATAATGCATTCTGTATGCAGTTCACCTAATCAGCTGACCAACTAAATCGATTATATAAATAGCTGTTTCATCCCTACAAATCACCAATGTTTCATTGCAACATTCAATAAGGTGTCCTTTTATGAAGCAGTGATCAGCGGAGATCCCGAGGATCACCACTGATCACAGCCCATAAACAGTTTATGATCCAGAGATAATGGGGGGGGGGGGGGGGGGGGGAGAAGTGTTTGAACTTGTTCTCCCGCCGATTATCTCTGCACATGGAGAATCCTCATAGAATGACACAGTAACGGCCAGTGTATGAAGCTGCGATCTGAGCGCTTCACTGGCGATCTGTGTCAGGATTCACACTCCCGGATTCACCATCTCAGAGGTGGAGAAGCGGGGAGTGAAGAGAGAAACCCGGGGGATCTGAGGAGGAAAGAGGAAGATTATTAACTTCCCTATGCCTCGTTCAGACCCCCCAACACTGTAAAAATGTCCCACTGTCATTGTCATTATTATATATAGTGTGTGTGTATGTGTGTATATGTGTGTGTATATATATATATATATATATATGTGTGTGTATATATATATATGTGTGTGTATATATATATATATATATATATATATATATATATATATATATATATATATATATATATATATATATATATATATATATATATATAAATATAATGTAGGGGGGACTCTTTATTTTAATCACACTGTCTGTCCGTGTATTGAGCTGTGATAATTTATCACTGCTTAATAAATGGACATCTCAGTGTTTCAGTGAATTTCTGGTGCTGTAATCTCGTAAAGTCTCACGAGATTCCAGTATCAGGGGCCGTTCTCCACCGTTTGAAGCGTTTGTAGATCACTCCACTCCTCCAAGGGTGAAGCGATCTACTCCGCTTCATAAACAGGCACACAGAGGAGAAAGATCTCCTCTGTGAATGCCGGAGAATGAAGCAGTGAATAGATTTCACTGCTTCATAAAAGGACACCTCAGTGCTTAGAGAAAATGTGAATCTACAAAACAGGCACATCACCATGAATTCAGCAACAAAAGGAAAAAGTCAGCTGAAAACCATTTTATTAGAAACTCTCTGTATAGGAACTATTGCATATATTCACGTTAAAAGAAACCGCACAAAATGTCACCCTATACACATTCAGCTCTTGTGTTCCATTCAGTTATAATAGAGCCAGTCTATAAGTACTAGAAGAGCCTGCATGAAGCAGCTGACGTGCTTCCAGAGCAGTGTAGAAGATAATGGGACAGCTATGAAAACATCCATCTTTTCCTTTGTACCAGTCTATAACATCGCATTCATTATACAGGACTGCCACTGTCTGGCTCTGCGGGTGGTTTTACAGCGAAGACAGCCGCAATGGCCGCCCTCTCTTCCTCACGCTGCATTCTCTTCACAGCCTTTAGCTTCCTCTTCTCGTCCTTCTCTAGATCCTTCATCATTTCCAGAAACTTAGGGCTGCGGGGATCCACGGTGACACCAAACTTCTCACGGGCGATCAATAACAGACGCTGCTTTTTGGCTTTTTCGTCCTTCTCCTTCTGCCGCGCCTCGCGCTTTTCTCTGCGCCAATCTTCCACCATCTTGGGCATCTTTGCCATGTTGCCAGCAATCAGACGTTCCCTGTTAGAAATAAAAAAGTTGTTGGAAATGAGTTCAGTCTTTAGGCCTCTTCCAAAGTCACGTGCACAGTGCAAGCAAACAAAAAAAATACACATTTTTAGCTGCTGACTTAATTCTTTTTTATTTTTTAAATGTTTTATTTTTTTTAAGAATGACTGAAGAAGCACTTGAAAATGTCAAAAGATTGAGAAACTGCAGTACTACAGGTTTTTATTCACTATACCAGTGAAGGCGAACCTTGGCACCCCAGATGTTTTGGAACTACATTTCCCATGATGCTCATGCACTCTGCAGTGTAGTGGAGCATCATGGGAAATGTAGTTCCAACACATCTGGGGTGCCAAGGTTCGCCATCACTACACTATAGCATGTGATACACTAATATTCATCACACCCAGTAAAATAAATCCGTATTTTAGTACCTTAAAGTGAGATGTCCCCCATAAAAACTTGCTAAAAAAATAAAATACGCACAGCAAGGAACATACATTCCACATTAATATGTATGCTACCAAAATGAGAGTGCGCTGTCAATTGCCTCCAGCATTGCACCCATTTCTACCTGCTGGAGGCTGCTATTATGTTGGAGCCCAGAGCCCCTGAGCAGCAGAAAATAATAAAGCAGAACTAAACCCATCGATTTAAGTTTTAAAAAAAAACAGTTACATTCCTGGAATGCCAGCATTGCCAACTGTCACATTTGCTTGTGTCCTCAACCAAACCATATTACAATCCACAGCTCCACCCTCCATTATTGCCCCCCCCCCACATTACGGTCCTCAACACCCCCCCTCTCCGGTCCTCTCCCCAATACTGTTCTTAGCACCCCCCCTCCAACTGTCCTTAGCGCCCCAACCCCCATATTACAATCCTCAGCTCCACCATCCATTATTGCCCCCCACCCTTTCTTCTCCCCCTTTACGGTCCTCAACACCCCCCCCCCCCTCAGCTCTCTCTTCCCCCATTACTGTCCTTGACTGACATTTCCCCCCCCCCCCACCTTACACAGACATGGCTGAGGACGGGAGGCAAAGCAGGCCTGCACAGAGGGCGGGAGCTGCGAGCTAGTGATTGGCTGATAGGACCGCCCTGCATCCTAGCAACCAATCACCTGCTTGTTAACAGCCCCCCACCCTCCACCCAGGGCTCCCGCTGACGGCTCTGTGAGAATGACAGCCACGGCAGTGATGGCAGAGGGGATCCTAAGTGGCTGGCGTGGGACGGTCCGATTGGGACAACGGCTCATTCCAGATCTGGACCACGGTCTGCCCATTAGTGATGCCCGCTATATACCCTTTATACAGAGCTCCCAGCAATACTTCACCTCAGTCTGACAAAGTTATCTGGTCATCCAGCTGCAAATCCTGGGAGCCAACACCGGTCCGCTGAGCAAGAGGAAGTGATCGGGCAGCATCGCTCCCATTGGCTACAATACACCTCCCTATGTTACGGCGAGGTGGAGGGGTCTTATAGCCCCAACCTACTCCTATCATTGGGTGACACAGTTATAGTTGTCACTCTGGGTTGTCACTTCCTATTTTGGCGACGGGACAGGAAGTGAAAGAAAATCCCCTCTAAGGGGACACAGGTGACAGAAATAAACCCCGGCAGGGGGTATAACCCTCCATTCCTCTATAGAAAGGCTGGGATGTCTCACTCACCTCTCCTGCCTCTTCTTCAGCTCTTCTTTCTCCTTGGCCTCCACTCTGCTCAGCATCTCGCCCAGACTCGGGTACCATTCCTTCTCCTCCCCCTCGATCCTTTGCAGCTCCTCGGGGCTCGGCCACAGCCGCTCGGGGCTCACCCCGGAGGCGCTGCCATACTTGCCGTACAGCTTGGCTTCAAAGGCCGGGCCCTTGTGCCACGCCTTCGCCTTCGGGTCGGCGGGATCCGGGATGTAGAAGCCGCTCAGGTTCAGAGGCACCGGCCTGGCGTGATAACCCGCCGCCGGCCACGGTAAGGTCACAGCCCGCAGCCTACACCAGCACCGCTGTATGGGCAGCGCCATGTTGGAAAACCCCTCTCTGACAGAAGGTGGGAGCCCTCAGAGTGTGGCGGAAGTGTAGCGACAGCGCTGAACTCTATGTGGGACTTAATTGAGGGGTCCTGTGCGGTGCCTGCGTTAGACAGGGGGGAAAGGTGTCCTCGGCTATGCCTGTTGTGCACACCTGTGATTGGTGCTGATGACACTGATTGGGCTATATAGGGGGAGACAGGTGTGAGCAGGTAGAGTGTGTGCTGAACAGCCTGGGATCACATTGTGTGAGTACTATGGGGGAGGACACATGCTTCTGGTCACCAGCAGGAATTCTGAAGGGGGCTGTATGGGGGGGAGTGCAAGTTGATAAGAAAACTAAACTTTTTTTTCTTTTCTTTTTAAATTTTTTTATTATTATTATTTTTTTTTTTGAAAGGTCAGTTTTAAAAAAAAAAAAAAAAAATGAGAATCCTCTAAATCCAGGGTCTCAAAACTATGGCTTGCAGGACTTTAAGTGTTTTAGCTGTTTCTACTGGGAGCCTATTGTAATGGGGCCACTGATGGAGATGGAGGAGGGAGACTCTGAAGAGACCCCTGATGTAAGGGGCAAGACTTGTAAAGGGACCCTAATGTAAGCAGGGGGCTCCATTGAGGACCCTGATGTAATGGGGAGCTTGATGTAAAGGAGGGGGGGGTGTCTGATGGGGACCCTGATGTTAGTGAGAAACTCTAACAGGACTCTGAATTTAAGGGTAGGTGTGGAGGCTCTGAGAAGGACCCTGATGTAATGGGGACCCTCGTGTCTGGGGTGCTCTAATGGGGGCCCTGGTGTCTGGGGTGCTCTAATGGGGGCCCTGGTGTCTGGGGTGCTCTAATGGGGACCCTCGTGTCTGGGGTGCTCTAATGGGGACCCTGGTGTCTGGGGTGCTCTAATGGGGGCCCTGGTGTCTGGGGTGCTCTAATGGGGGCCCTGGTGTCTGGGGTGCTCTAATGGGGGCCCTGGTGTCTGGGGTGCTCTAATGGGGGCCCTGGTGTCTGGGGTGCTCTAATGGGGGCCCTGGTGTCTGGGGTGCTCTAATGGGGGCCCTGGTGTCTGGGGTGCTCTAATGGGGGCCCTGGTGTCTGGGGTGCTCTAATGGGGGCCCTGGTGTCTGGGGTGCTCCAATGGGGGCCCTGGTTTAAAAGAGGTGAGGGGTTCCCTAATGGGGGGGGGGGCTGGTGTATGGTAGGGGCACCCTTGTGGGGGCCCTGGTGTACAGAGGGACCCTGATAATGGGGGGGGGGTGTTCTAATGGGGACACTAATATAAGAGGGATGACACCAATGTGGGCACTGTAAGGGTTCCCTTGATGTAAAGGGGGTCTGATGAGGACAGAGGGGGGGGGGGGCAACCCAACCTAGGATGGCTTGAAGATTTCATTGGTCAAGAGTTAGTTTCCCATTGGTGGTCAGCAGTGTCTTCCTGTATAATGTTGGTAGTCAGTTTGTCCCCCTTTATAGACCATATGACTCCCTGCGCCCCCCCCCCCCCATGTACACACTTGCTCAATGTATATCCTTCCTTGCAGCTGACACTGGTGTAAGGGGGATGGACTCTACTGGGGACACTGATAATGGGGGGGGGGGGGATTCTAATGGGGATCCTCATATAAGGGACAGACGCTGATAACTTTAATGGTGACCATAAGGACTTTAAGCGGAGTCTGACTGAGATAAGGGGGGGGGGGGGCACCCAGGACAGTTTGCAGATGTTGGTGCCCCATTAAATGTTGGTTGTCAATATGCCCCACCACTTGTACCCATTTGCTGCTCATTGTATCTCCCTTCCTTGCAGCTTTCATTGATTTTCAATAGGAACAATGGAAAAAAGTGTGTGTGTGTGTGTGTGTGTGTGTGTGTGTGTGTGTGTGTGTGTGTGTGTGTGTGTCAGAGCTAAAGGCAAAACCTTTTTATTTTTTTATTGGATAGAGTAAGGGAGGGTTATAGCCCCTGTCAGGTTTTTCCCATCTGAACCTTAGCCATAACAGGAAGTAAGTGAAACCGCAGGTTGTGTTGTGTCCCCTCTAGTCTTGTTCTGATGACGACCAAATCTTTTGTGGGTTTTTTTTTTTTCTCTGCTCGTGTGGTTTTTTTTTTTTTTTTTTTTTTTGTATCAATGGTTAACAGGCCAAATAAAGGGGGCCCAGGCAGCAATAAAGCTGTCAGGGATTCTAATCCCTCGCCATGCTATCCAAAACTGGGGAAAGTGTTTAAAAAAAAAAAAAGTGATATGCATTTGTATTCAGTCCCCTTAAAGCTGGCCATACACCATACAATTTTCTTCAATTTCCTTTAGATTTACATTCAACTGTGTAGTACAAGGGTCGGTCTGATTTGACCTCCATGTTATCTGCTTTTTGGTAAATCTAAAGGAAACCTATAGCTGAGAACTATGTAATGTATGGCCAACCTTACTCTGATACCATTTATCTAAAGTCTAGTGGAACCAATTGCCTTTGGAAGTCACCTGATTAGTAAAGCATCCACCTGTGTAATTTAATCCATATAAATACAGCTGTTTTGTGAAGCCCTCAGAGGTTTGTTGGAGAACCTTAGTGAACAAAGAGCACCATGAAGGCCAAGGAACACACCAGACAGGTCAGGGATAAAGTTTTGAAGTATAAAGCAGGGTTAGGTTATTTAAATAAAAAAAGAAAAGAAAAAAAAAAAAGCTTTGACCATCTCACGGAGCACTGTTCAATCCATCATCTGAAAATGGAAAGAGTATGGCACAACTGCAAACCTACCAAGACATGGCCGTCCACCTAAACTGACAGGCTGGGCAAGGAGAACATTAATCAGAGAAGCAGCCACGAGGCCCATGGGAACTCTGGAGGAGCTGCAGAGATCCACAGCTCAGGTGGGAGAATCTGTCCACAGGACAACTTGGTATTGCACTCCACAAATCTGACCTTTATGGAAGCGTGGCAAGAAGAAAGTCATCGTTGAAAGCCATAAGTCCTGTTTGCAAGAAGCCATGTGGGGGGGAAACATAGAGTTGCCACCTCATCCCTTTAAACCCAAACACATATGAATTACACAATTTCTGAGGCCAATTTAGTGCAGATAAGGCACCAAGTGAGTTTTAATTACCACCTTAATCGGCCACAGAACCTGTGTAATATGTGTTTGGTTTTAACGAGATGGCAACCCTAGGGACACAGAAAACATGTGGAGCAAGGTAATCTGGTCAGATGAGACCAACATTGCTTTTTTTGCCTAAAAGCAAAATGCTATATGTGGTGGAAACACTGCACATCACCCTGAACACACCATCCCCACCGTGAAACATGATGGTGGCAGCATCATGTTGTGAGGATGCTTTTCTTCAGCAGGGACAGGGAAGCTTGTCAGAGTTGATGGGAAGATGGATGGAGCCAAATACAGGGCAATCTTAGAAGAAAAACCTGTTAGAGTCTGCAAAAGACTTGAGACAGGGGCGGAGGTTCACCTTCCAGCAGGACAGCGACCCTAAACATACAGCCAGAGCTACAATGGAATGGTGGGTCGGCAACCTGCGATCTGGGCTTGCCAACTAGCCATCCCTGAGCAGGAGGTCACGGGCCACATCGGAGGGCTCCACGGGCCACTGGTTGGGCACCCCTGGTTTAGATGAAAGCATATTCATGTTGGAATGGCCCAGTCAAAGTCCAGACCTAAATCCAATTGAGAATCTGTGGCAAGACTTAAATTGCTGTTCAGACCCTCCATCAAATTTGACAGAGCTTGAGTTGCTCTCCATCCAAACAGAGGTTGAGCTATTTTGCAAAGAATGGGCATAAATGTCACTCTAGATGTGCAAAGCTGGTAGAGACATCCCCAAAAAGACTTGCAGCTGTAATTGCAGTGAAAGGCAGTTCTACAAAGTATTGACTCGGGTCTGTGAAATGTTTAAAGCTTGGGATATTTTTTTATAACCTAACCCTGCTTTAAACTTCTCCAACTTTCTCCCTGACCTGTCTGGTGTGTTTCTTGGCCTTCATGTTTGTTTGTTCGCTAAGGTTCTCTAACAAACATCTGAGGGCTTCACAGAACAGCTGCATTTATATTGAGAGAAAATTACACACAGGTGGACTCTATTTACTAATTAGGTGACTTCTAAAAGTAATTGGTTCCACTAGAGTTTAGTTAGGGGTATCAAAGTAAAGGGGGGGGGGGGGCTGAATACAAATACACGCCACACTTTTCAGACATTTATTTGTAACAAATTTTGAAAACCATTTATTTTCTTTCCACTTCACAATTATGTGCCACTTTGTTGGGTTATCGCATAAAATCCCAATAAATACATTTGTTTTTGGTTGTAACATGACAAAATGTGGAACATTTTGAAAGGGGGTATGAATACTTATTCAAGGCACTGTACCGTAATACTTTTTTTTTTTTTTTTTTTAACAGAAATAAGTACCATAATACTTTAAAGAGTATAATTTTAATCTGGTATAAAAAAAAAGTAGAAAGTGAAGGTATCCCTCCTGTAAAATAGTGAGACTGCAGTATAGGGGGGGGGGGGGGGGGGGGGGGTTCTGTAATTGCTAAAATATATATCAACATGCATACATGTCCCCTATTGGGTAATAAAAGAATATATAAATTATTTCTGTATAGTAATTGGTCATGTAATTATCTATCCTGCCCTGGATAATGGGGGGGCTGAGTTGTTGCCTTCATTTCCATGGACAGACAGTTGTTCCCTCCACCCACTGCAGACGAAACTGTCACCTACTTGTCTATGGGCTGTGTATACACTGCCACAGGCCGGAGTGTCGCCTCTCTGCACACTTGTGTTTATTGTCCTCTGATCTTCTCTACACAGAATTGGATTGTCCGGTTTTCTGAGTATCTACCAGCTGACATGCTTATGGGGAATAAAGGATCTCCATTGCTATGAAATAAAACCTACAGGGTAATCATATCAAAGTAACTTTAAACTGGCCATACATGGCTCGAGATTCAGCAGGGACCGGACAAATTTTTAGATGCATGTATGGGCTAGTTGGCCAATCGCTCGACCTGTGTACAACCAGCGTGTGAATTTATTTATATTTTCCTGAATGATCAGGGCTAGTGGCATTGAACATTGTATTCTGAAAGGCTCCCCGCTGCCAGAATACAATAGTGCAATGGGGAATGAGGGCATCCCTTCATTTTTGACTAAAATGACTAGTGTTACGGCCACCCTTAGGGCTCAGTCACAGTATCAGTGGTGACCAGCACTTGATAAACACAGGGCTTCACTAGATAGGGTTGCCACCAGTCTGGGATTCACCCAGACAGTCTGGGTATTTGAATCATGTGTCTAGGTTTCAGACCACCTGGAAACAATATTCAGAATGGACTGTGGCTCACCAAGTACCACAATCGCTGAGTGCACATGGGCCCCATACACGGACAGGAAAGAGGGCTTGATCTGCACCTCCTCCTACCCCTCTGTCTGTCCACCCACACTCCAATGCCTGGCATTCTGGCCCTCAGGAAAGGGATGTGTGGGCTGGAAGTTTGGAGCTCAGCAGCCGGCAGATACATCATGGAAGAAAGGTGTCGCTGCCTGAGCCTCCATCCTCGGGTGAGGGAGCCTGCCCTCCAATGTCTGATACTGAAGTCCCCCCCCCCCCCTTCTGTCTCCAAGAGTACACTAAGGTAAGGGGTGCCCTGTGGACTCTGATGTAAGGGGGAATGCTGGAAACTCTAAGTGGGAGGTTTGGTGATCAGAAACCCCCTTGCATCAGAGTCCACAGCGTCCCCTCTTTAAAAATAAAATTTTGAAGTTCGCCTCTAAAGTGTTCAGGTTTGGCTTGAAGAAAAGTTTGCAACCCTACCACTAGTGCATGTGTGTGCACCTTTTTTACACCGCAAAGCTGGTGTGAGCTGCAGCATGGGGCTACATTCAGTGGCCTGTACAGTAAACGCAGCATTTTACAATGCTGGGTTTTGCATGCACTTCGCTGCACACCACTTTTTTTTTTTTTTTTTTAACGCAACTTTATTTGAAATGTCACTTGGTGTTGTGCAGTGACATGTGTAAAGTCAACTGTGCTGTGCTAACCAGTACAGTGTATATAAATCTGTCCATGCTGCATTTTTCTGCACTGCACATTGCTCCAGCGTTGATGTGTGAATGGGGCACATTGAAAACCACTGGTGACCCAGTGTTTTAGTACAAAAAAACCCTGGTCTATAGTGTGTGTGTGTGTGTGTGTGTGTGTGTGTGTGTGTGTGTGTGTGTGTGTGTGTACAAATTATAATTTTTTTTTTTTTGGTAAAGCACTGTACAGATTCAACAGGGGAGGAATCAGAGGGCCCTGCTCATAAAGGAAAGTGAAATAAAAATAAAGTTTGGCAACTTTGACATTTGTTAGTACAACTGTTGGGTTTTCGTTTGGTAAATGTAAATGCTTTCAATGCGGGCGCGCTCCCGAGTCCTGCTGCTGCGTCCATTGACAGACAGCAGGACTCGGCCCGACTCCCATATCACTTGACTTGTTGGACAGCAGCAGAAGCCAATGGCTCCTGCTGCCATCAATCTATCCAATGAGGACCGGAGACGGGGGCTGGAGCCCCCGTCGCTGGAACAATCGGTTTCAGGTAAGTAAAAGTGGGGGGGGGGGGGGGGTGCATTTTGGGAAGGCTGCTGCACTACAGAAGGTTTTTCATTGGCTCTGTCCCACTTGCACCAAAGTGCTGAGCATCCAATAGGAAACGGCCAATCAGGAAACTGGTCTCTCTGACCTGCCTCCAGATTGGAAAGGAGGCAATGCGGTGTGAAAATAGTGATTAAAAAAAATACACCCCCCCCCTATAGGAGTCAATGCGTCCGGCTTCCTGAAAGGGGAGGGGTGCATGAATAGGGAGAACAGCAGAAGGGAGAAGGGCCATGTTTACCCACATGGGGATGCACAGGTGTTCCGTGTATCTCTGTAGGCAGTCCCAGCAATGTCTATTGAGATGCAACAGTTGCATGGACAGACGCTGCTCCCAATATGACATCCATGTGAGTGCGGGTGTCCATGAATTCGCACTGTGTGCATTCAGGGGACGCACACACCCATACAGAGTCCCTATTGAGACCTAAGGGACTGTCCCTGCAGCTGCTGCATCCTATTGCCTTCAATGGGACTGCCTGCATGGAGATGCACAGAACACGATGGTACACCCTGTATGAATTGGGCCTTATGCTTTCCAGATCACTTATCTGCGATTTGGATGGTCCTGCTTTAGACTGGGTTCACACTAGTGTGGTGCCAGACATTGCATGTGATTTGCACTGCAAGTCGCATGCGATGCAAACTATAGCTGAAATCGCATTACATTTGCACCAAATGTTTTTTTTTTTTCCCTTCACTGGAATAGGATTGCTTGGGTGTTCACACTCATGTGATGCGATTCCTGTACCATTTAACAGTTCGCTCTGGGGGGTGTCATTGACACCCGCAGCGGTTTGGAGATGTCAGTGTGAACCGCCTGCGATTCAGGTGGGATCCCACATAAATCGCAAGGCTTCTTGCATCGCACCAGTGTGAACTGAGACTTGAAGCCCATTTAGCTGTGTTTACAGCGTCTAAACAGCCTGGATGCACGGAGTTCTATTCAGGCTAAACCGACTACACCTAAACGGTGTGAATGGCACAGTTGACAAATCATTGCTTGCATCTATATGCGTCTAGGAATGTCCTCCTTGCATAGAAGTCACATTTAAGGTGATGAGGGTTGCCTTATGCGTTATCCAACAAACTAGAGCAGGGGGTCTCCAAACTTTCTAATCAAGGGGCCAGTGCTCAGGTCTTCAGTAAAAATGGGCAGTTGAGCTGCAGTTCTACCATCCACCTAAAGTTTAAGGGCACCTCCTAAGCAGGAGGTCCGGCTGTACTGTCTTATTACAGACACCAATCCTCTCCTGCTTCCCCTTGCAGCACTGCCAGCTTCACCTTTCTCCCTCCGGCTGCACTACAGGGGGATTGGTTCTATCACATGCACCCCTTCCTTCTGCTGTCCGGATCCCCTGTGCTGACTTCCCCCCTCTCTTGCCGGCAGCTGCAGGGGGATGTTTCAGCATGGTGGAAGGGGCCAGTAAACTTCATTTACTGGCCCCTTCCATTCCTGAATGAACACAGTGAGCAATCTGTACCAATTCCCTCCTGTGTCCATTCATCACTGAAGCATAGCAAAATGTTTACTATGATTCAGTTTGGGAATGAGCAGGAAGTTTAGGAGTATTTCCTATTCATCCATCTGTGCAGCTGAGGCTACAGAGAAAAGGACTGATTAAATCTATGTCCTCCAGTCACTTTCAGCCGGGGGGAGGGGGCCCTGTCAGGTGGGCTGTATTGGGCCCAGTGATTTCTAACTGCAGCCCTTCCCAGGACCAGTGAGATCAGTGAGGGGCTGGGAAGCACTGCTCAGTCTTGGTAATGAAGAGTCGTATGCACAGTGCATGACCCCCCCCCCCCCCCCATCTGCCACACCACATTTGTTTCCATGTAAAGGTGTGGGGGGGGGTGGGGTCTGATATAATGGGGGAGATCAAAGCGTATCACTTTGATCTGCAGATGCATGGAACGGAGTAGATGGCAAAAGCAACATTTTTACTTTTGGTATCTCTCACCTATGAACAATGTTACTTCAGATGGAGAGAATATAGCACTGTTTATAAACATTGTTCATAGAGCTACAAATTAACATTGTATCTCCATCTCTCTCTAGCTCTCCTATGAGCAACGTTTATAAACTGTGTTATTTTTTATCTCCCACCTATGATAAATGCTTATATAGGCATCCATAGTGAAGATTTGAAGGTAGGATTATTTGTGATGTGGGCTTTGGGGGGGGGGGGGGATGTTTGTACTGTGACAGTGCATTTTTGGTCAATTTATGCCTTATGCGCACGTTTTCCATTCCAGGAGTATCGTGTGCAAGAGGCCTTATTTGATCAGTCCTAGACTGGTCCATACATGGCCATCCCACCGGAGCATAGGTGTGGATCTAGGCTTGCCTACAGCCAAATGATGAGAATGGTTAAGCTGGCCATATACCAGTAGAATTTTTTTGTTAGAAAAATTTCATTTTTTCAAAGTTTGTTTTAATGTTCTTGGTCAAGGAGGTCGGATAACTTTTGACTATATAAAAATTCAAAGGATTTTTTTTATTTTTCTGACAATTTTTTACTTTATTTTTTCCTTTGAGAAAAATCTTGCATTGTAATGAAGCCTGTTTCACATGTATCGAGTCTAGACAGTTTTAATCTTTCAAACAATTGGGTCTGATGTGTTGATGCATAAGTGTTCTTATTTTTTTTTTTTTTTTTCTCTGTAGACTTAGTAGAGCCTGATGCACACTGTGCGCTTGGCCTGTGGGCATCCTATCCTGGAATTTTCGTGAGCCTGGGGGGGGGGGGGGTACAGGGGCAGCATCCAGCTCGACTGCCAGCAGCCTGCACCCTTTACCAAGCCCTACTTGTGTTTTTAGAGCTGTATGCGTTCCAGGACATATGCCTGGAATGCAGGGATTCTGCCTCACCCAATGTATGCAGCTTGATACAGGGTTCGCTTATTTCAGATGGTCATAGATTTTGACAGACTGCTGGCAGCAGGGGCTGGACACTGCACTTGTGCCTCCTGGGTACCCAAAAACACCAGGATTGGACATTGACTACATGCACCCTGTGCGCTTATTTAGACTGCTTGGCTGTACCAAGCATCAGAACACTCTGCAGGTGGCACAAGCATCTGGTAGAAACCTGTATCTACTTATGCTTCTGTAGGCCATTCTGGGTTCACATCTTAGACATTTGTTTATGTACAGACATTGGGGTTGATTTGCTAAAACTGGAGAGTGCAAAATCTGGTCCCGCTCTGCATAGAAACCCATTAAAGTGGTTGTAAACCCTAAAAAAATTAAAATAAAAACATGCAAGACATAATGAGCTCATATGCATAGCATAAAACTTATACAATTATTTCATGAACTTTTTTTCTGTTTTTTTTTTTTTTTTTTTTTTTTTTTTTTTTTTTTGGTTTTATATCTTCTAAAGACATTTATATATATTTTTGGTGACACACACATTGTACTCTACCAAGGAAGAGTTTTTTGAATTATTTGATTTTTTTATTTTTTTATTTTTTTCATGTCAATTATATTGAAGGATTGATATCCTTTGCGGGAGCACATATCACTGTTTAATATATGTTTATTTGTTTTTATGTAAACACATTTACTAGCACCTAATTAGGCCAATGGGCCAACATTGGTGATACTTAATCTCCAGATTTATAGTATTAATATTTGTACACAGTGGAGTTTAACATAATTTGATAGGTTCACTGGAATTTGACACTATCTTAGGAACTATATATAATTTATTATTTAATAATTGTTATTATGGCACATTAGATGGTCAATTACTATTGATTTCGTTCTCATGGTTTCCGTAGTGGGGACACCTACACCAAAATAGAGGCACGCACTACTCACTTGAGAGGTCGATCTAACCAGAATTTATTAATATACAATTATATTTAGATACAATAGTTTTTGTAGATCTAGTAGCGCCCCGATATACCAAACCACACCATGCATAGCATACAAGCTCATTACTTGAGATCGAAGCCCCCGCGGGCGTCTGACATCGCTCCCAGAGTTACTTCCAGGTATCGCGGGCTCTGGCACTGATTGGCCGGAGCCGTGAAGATTTCACTCCCGCGGGAGCCGTCGGTAATGGTACAGTCTCACTGAAGCAACAGCACGTATGTGCCTTTGCTTCAGTTTTCCCGATGATGTTGGCACTCGCAAATACAGGGAATATCTCCTTAACCGTGCAGGTTTAGGACCTATCCAGTGTAGCTACAGGTAAGCCCAATTATAGGCTTGCCTATAGCCAAAGTGGTAAAGGGGTTTTTTATTTTTTTTAGTCAAAGCATAATTGAAGAAACTGAAGTTAAAACCTGATTGGCTAGCATACACAGCTGCTCCCAGATTTTTGCACACGTTTTAAAAAAAAAAAAATCAACCCCACTGTGTCACCTGTCATTCATGAAACTCAAACAGGACTTGTTGTATGAAACCATCCAGCAGACCTCAGTAAAAACAAACCTTTTTCTCTTGCTCCTCTTGTAACAGGTGTGACGAAGGTGGCAATTTTCTCTCTACGTCGAGTCTTGTTTCTCTTCAGATTCTTGCTTCATCTGGGTATATAAAGCAGAGCCTCCATAGTATCTGAGGAAAGAACTTGAACCTACGACCGCAGGGCTCTTCAGGCCCTTGACCCAGCTAGACGAAAGGGGCTTTAACCCTAGATTGAACAATCGTAAACCTTCCATACCCCAAGAAAGATGTCCTTTCTACAGTTTGTAATACTCCTGCTTCCTGCTATAGTTACTTCTACTCCATTCAGCAAAGACGTGCCAACTTTGATCCGATTGGATGCCCACCATAGTAGATCTCGCTTGAATTCTAAGGCTGAGGCACATGGTGGCTCCCCTCTTGGTTTCTTAAATTCCCCTTTTGTCAGGAGAGTTAAGACGGATTCCGAGAAGCCCTTGTTCCAAGGAATGCCAGGTATGGGGTCCAGGGACATGATCGAAGCAGCCTTACGGAGAAAAATGGTGTGGGAGAACCAGATCAAGAAAGAGAGGCCCAGAACCTATCCAGACCAGGTGCTGCCACTGGCACAGGAAGCACTGAAGAGATCAAGATGTGATGCTATGCCCTTTGTCCAGGTAAAAAAAATTGTCTGTTACATTGTGATCTCTGATATGTAGAATTATTTCTTATGATTAGTCTTGTGTGGTTTGGTTACAAACCTTTTCTGAAGATTGCAGACTGGGATATCTTCTCTGTAAAATATCCATCTCCATGCTGGTTCTGGGGCAGTGGTGGTTGTCTATACTGTATTCAGTGCTCCAGAACTGTGCCATCCAGGTGGTTTGTTTAGTTGACTATTTTTAAATTTAGAAAAGAGCTGTTTTAATCTGACCGGTTTATGAGACATGGGGGGGGGGGGGGGGGGGCTGCCATTGTTCCTTCTCATTCTGCATTCTTGAGGCGATTCAGTTTGCAGTTGCAGCGCTATACAAGTCATTCATGCAGGTTAGCCTCTTAACTAACTTTACCGATACTTGTTCCAGGTCACTGAGAACCTAAAAGCGTATCTAAACCCAAAAACGTCATATATTGCAGTTTTCCTAGTTCCTGAATGTGGTGGCGGCTGCATTCATTTTTATTTTTTCTCTACTTTAAAGCCCTGTTCACCCTGGGCATACTATACCATATGCCCATGCAGGGCTGTGTTTACCCACATGGAGATGCAGAGATATTCTATTCATCCTTGTGCAGGCAGTCCCATTGATGTCTGATGGGACACAGCTGCTGTGTTCCAATATGACACTGTGCATTTGGGGACCCAGACTCTCACCCACACAAACATTGTCATATTGGGACCATAGGCATGTGCACATGGGGGGGGGGGGGGGGGGGTGCCAGGTGTACATTGTATCTCCCCTGCCTGACTTCCCAAGAAAGGGACTGGGAATCTGTCCCTTTCTCAGCCTCAAAGTTTGATATCAGGGGTCTGTTTATACCCCTGCTTTTTCACTTAAGCCCCCAACACCCCCCCCCCCCAACAAAATTTTTATAAAAGTGTAAAAATTATAAAAACGATCATACAATATAGTGCATGCTTTTTGAATGAAGCCTTAAAGACCAAGCTGTCCAGAAAAAGTATCTGTTGGATGGTTGAGAAACCATTTTAAAGCGGAACCAAAGTCAGGTATGCTTGCCTCTGGTCCTTATTTTTTTTTTTTTCCTCCTGTGTACTGGTCTATGGCTGTCTTAATCGACTGGCAAATGGAGACTAAGAACATGAAAACGGGCAGGTAGGTTTTTTTATCTTGTGGGGGTGATGTACTAAATCTGGTGCAGCTGTGCATGGTAGCCAATCATCTAAGACTAGCCATACACTGAACAATTTTTATTTTTCCTTTTAGATTTACCAAAACCATATGGGGTCAATACTAAACGCTTGCAATTTGTATGCAATTGGGCAGGCCCTTGAACTATGTAGTTGAAGGTTAATCTAAAGGAAATTGAGCAAGAAAATTGTATGTGTGGCTAGCATAACTCCAGCTTGTTCAATTAAGCTTTCGCAACACAACCTGTAAGCTGATTGGTTTCTATGCAGAGCTGCACCAGATTTTGCACTCTCCAGTTTTAGTATGTGAATTCTGCAATAAGGTTGGCCCTTTTTTTCTTTGCAAATTCTTTATTTTTTTGTAATGGTTTCGTTTTCTGCTTTAACATTGCCGGGGGCAGTTTTTATTCAATATATATCTTTATTCCCAAATGGTAAAAGGTTGCTGAAACTGAGTTTGTTGGCTTTGTTTGTCACTGATGTAAAGTCCACCTAACTCTACCCTTGCTGTAGGTTCTCAGTATTACCAGTGGTGGCCCGAGCACCGCCCCTCTCTCCACGGCTTTGGATGCACTATATTGAACCTGGTTAGTCGGTGTACTAGCCATACAGCTAGCATGTTCAGAAGGGGACTGGCAATGAGAGCCCCCATTCTTTTTTTTTTTTTTTCTTTTTTTACATATAATCTTTAAAATATTTACAAATTGCAAATCTGTAAAGTTACTTGCAATCCATCCTTGAACTTGCTAGGAAATGCAACTGCTCCAGGAGGGGTCAATGTCCTGCCACAGTGACAGTCCCCCCCTCCTTCCCGCCACATGGCCCCTCCCCCTTCTGAGAGTCTAATTACTGTCTGTGCTGGCCCAGCTCTTCCACCCCCCCTTCCTAACAACAAAACCGTTTTAGCTGCTGGGGGGAGCAAAGGGGCTTTTGGCTGTGTATGCAAGGGAGGCTTTTACAGATAAATATGCATAAAATATATTGTCTGCACATATAACTTTTTGAAAAAAGTGCTAACAGGGTCTCTTTAATATTACACACTAGACAATTCATCAAGCAAACATTCATTGTGGTAAAGAAAATGTTATCTTTTTGGGTTTTACTTAAGACGGCTCCACCCAAATCTGATTTTTATTTTTTAACTAGTATGGCCCTAGTTGGTGATGCCTTGTATTATAATAGTTTGCTAATTTTTTATTTTTTTTGTTACAGAATGTCTTCAGGGAAAACTGCGCCCCACTGCGTATCCCCAACAAATTCTGCTTCGGCCAGTGCAACTCCTTCTATGTCCCTGGCTGGCCAGCCAGACTATCCCAGCCTTGCACTTCCTGCTCCCCTATAAAGTCCAGACGCATCTCTGTTCCCCTGCAGTGCCACGGGGGCCGGCTTTTCTGGGAGGAGTTGGTCCTGGTGGAGGAATGTGGCTGCGAGACCCGGTACGAGCGTGACTTTGGCAGTGGTGAAGGCTTCCTGCCTGTATTCTAAGATGGATGGCGGCCTTGTAGACTGAGCAACTCTGACACAGGGCCTTAGTGATGGCCTCTGAAAGAATCCTTTGCCACAGGAAAAGTGGGACTTCTTAACGACCCCAAAAAGGCGACCTTTTTTTTAGAATGTGTTAGACACAATTTAAAAAAAAAAATTGAACTGAAATTTGTACATGGGATTCGACGTACCCCTCTTTACGGAAGGGGGCAAAATTAGCGTAAACTTTGGAACTGATGACCTTTTGCAATTCACTTTTTGCGATGGCGATTTTTGCACATTCCCTCTTGCAACCAGACTTCTCAGAACGGATGGTGGGCCCTCTAGTGTCAAATATGGGTAACGTGTTTTCAGAGGCCAGCTCCGTATTTTCGAGAAGTCTGAAATTTTATATTTTTAAGAATTTTATTTTTTATATGTTTTGTGTGGGGGTTTTTTCTTTTTTCTTTAGTGTATTGTGTGTAGATCTCTAGGTTGGGTTCTAAAAGAAATTGTATTGCTGCTTTAGAATTTTTTTTTTTTTTATTTTTTTATTTATTTTTTTGTATGGTTCTCATCCTGAGCATCGATCTAAGCAGATGGTTGCTGAGGTCATGAGAAGCACAAGGAGAACCTTTTTAGCGAACAGAAGTCTATACTTTCAAGTGTCACATGGGGATTGTGTAATATTGTGCTGGGGTTATCCTTGGTAGCCAATCAGATCATTCCTTCTTCTGTCCTCTAACCTGGACTGTTAAAGTATCAAACATCTGATTGGTTAGTGTCATTATCTCTTACCCACTTATACTTGAAGCCTGTTGACAGTGACAACTTCATTATGTGTTGAAGGCTTGGAACCCTCTGGCAGGTTCTAGCTATCTTCTCTTGGGAGATTTCCACTTGCCTTCTTTTCTGGTGACCTATTTATACTATTTTTAGATTTCCCTTCATTCCCTGTCTTGACAATGGTGACCAGGATTGCAAGTGAGAACTAATCTCATTCATTCAACTAATCTCCTCCTAAACTGGGGCACAGACAGCAGTGCAACCCCAAGAGCTTCTACCCCCCCCCCAAAAAAAATAATTGTGAAAAGGTTTTAAACTGTCGTGAGTTCCAAGAATTTACCTATGTTATCACTTTATTGTGCTCATCTTGACCTATTCATTTGGGTATATTGGGGAGGGGTTGATTTGTCACTTTATTTTTATTTTTTTTATTAGCCAGTCTTGAGTTGTTTAATAAGCTGCCTAATGACCAAATGTCTGACTTTTATCTGAATGTTTTTATTGACAATAAATCTTTTAGTCAAATCTCAGTCAATGACTCTCTAGGTAATTATTTTTTTTTGTACACGTCATACTACACATCCTGGGGGTCCTTTCCAGCCAGGGGCAGTGATAACAGGTGGCTGAGCCACCATTTGACCTCCCTATGGTCGGGTAGATACAAACGGATGTACTTGCATCAAAGTCAGTTTGAAGAAAAAACACAGGTCTGTGCTCTTCAAATTTTGTGGATATAAACAGATGTAAATTGATGCCCATTTACAATTGACCCTTGTATGTACACTGGAGTTTTTGCGTTAAAAAAAAATAGAACAATAAAAAAAAAATGGAACACATAAAAAAAAATCCACTTTTAGGAAAATACTTTTTTTTAGATTTGTCACCTATGACTTGTGTTTAAAAAAAAAAAAAAAAAAAAATCCTTTCACACAGGTATCGGCAGTTGTTTACTTTTTTGCACTGAGAAAAATCTAAAATGCCAAACTGATTTAGGCTACATCAGTATGCACATACATCTTCAGTTCACATCTGCCTTTTATTTTTTTTTTTAAGTCTGTCCCTTACCAGCATGTTGCCGAGAAGGCGCATTGCTTTCTGTCTGGGAGCGGCAGTCTGCGCAGGTTGGTGCATCCTGGCCCTGCATCTCCTCTCAGCCAATCGGAAAAGGAAGTGGGTCCTGAGACCGGATTGGCTGGGGGAAGCCACCCAGAACCTGAATGGGGGGTTAAGTGCAGGGCTGGCAGGGGTTTGTTCACCGCCCTTGCGGACAGCTTAAAAGACCACTGGCGTGATGCTTTGGACTATGACAGGTGGTGTTGACCCTAAACTTTGCAGGGACTATTAGATGGGAGGTCAGTCAGCTGCAGCTCAAGCAACCCCTGGAGAAACCCAGGTGAAGGGTGGTTAAGCCATGGGGTAAGTACAGGACCAGTATGACAGCTGAGGGCCTATACAAAGTCCATGATGACCAAAAACCTAATTTTACTGTAAGAATTCCTTGGAAATCCTGAAGTATCACTGTACAGTCCATACACTATCTTTAATTGCACAATGCATATTTTGCTTGTAATGTTACAGCATGTTGTGGTGCGATGCAGGTACATTGGGACAGGCATGTGATAATGGCACCCTAATGCATGTTACTGCAGCACAACAGTAAAGATCTGCACTAAAAGCTGGCACAGTCTGCCATACTTTAGTCAGTCTGTGTGTCCTTTTGACCTTGGGATCTGTCTTTTTAATTAAAAGGCAACTACACTGCTCAAATAAAATTAAAGGAACACTTTTTAATCGGAGTATAGCATCAAGTCCATTAAACTTCTGGGCTATTGATCTGGTCAGTTAAGTAGAAGAGGGGGTTTTTAATCAGTTTCAGATGCTATGGTCTACAAAATGACCTCCAGCAGGCCAGTGGTGTGCATGGGCAGCACAGTGGTGTAGTGGTTGGTACTCACCTATAGCAATAGGGTCACTGGTTCAAATCCTGACCATGACACCATCTTCCTGGAGTTTGCCTGTGCCTGCGTGTGTTTCACCCCTACACTCCAAAGACTTTCTGGTAGGTTAATAAGATGCTGTCTTTAAATTGGCCCTAGTATCTGTTTAAGCTATATCAAGATGCAACTCAACTTATGTCTGACCAGACGATCAGAAACAGACTTCGTGAGGGTCCGACATCCGCCCTGTGCTCACTGGCACCATGGAGCTCGATTGGCATTTGTCATTGAGCACCAGAATTGGCAGGTCTGCCACTGGTGCCCTGTGTTCACCATGAGCACATGTGACAGACGTGAGAGGGTCTGGCAAGGCTGTGGAGAATGTTTTGCTGCCTGTAACATCGTTCAGCATGAACGGTTTGGTGATGGGGGGGGGGGGGGGGGGCAAATTCATTGAGACGCACAGACATTTACAGGCTAGACAATGGCACCCTAACTGCGATTCGGTATCGGGAGGAAAGCCTCATTCATTGTCGGACCCTACGCTGGTGTAGTGGGTTCTGGATTCATCCTGGTTCACGACAATGCCTGGCCTCATGTGGTGAGAGTATGTAGCCAGTTCCTGGAGGATGAAGTAATTGATACCATTGAATGGCCCCTACGCTCGCCTGACCTAAATCCAATAGAAAACCTCTGGGACATGGTTTTGGTCCAGCTGACACCACCAGGTTGCACATCAGTCTGTTCAGGAGCTCAGTGATGCCCTGGTCCAGATCTGGGACAAAAATACCCCAGGACACCATCCATCGTTTTTATTAGGAGCATACCCTGACATTGTATGGCTCCCACATGCTTGTATGCGTGCCTGAAAAACGACTGAGTACCATTTTGAGTTCCTGCAATGAAATTTCAGCAAAATGGACTAGCCTGCTGCATAATTTTTCACTTTGATTTTCGGGGTGTCTTTGAATTCAGCTCGCTATAGGTTGAAAATTTTCATTTTCATCCAATGTGGCATCCTTTCATTCCTAACACATTACCCAGTCCATATCAGTATAGATATACAGCATGAGATTTTTCCCTATTGAGATCTGATGTGTTTTCAAAGTGTTCCTTTCATTTTTTTTGTGAGCAGTGTATAATGGGTAGGGATGGGCCCGGTGTTCGCTTTGAACCCATGTTCGAATCTAACATCGTCCGCTCATCGAGGGCAGAACTTAGGGCCGTTTGCATCAAATTTGTTTGATGCGAACGGTCCACAATGCACTGCGCCAGTCGCAGTGCATTGCTGGCTCTGATTGGCCAAGCATGCACTGTGACCCCACATGCTTGGCCAATCATAGAGCCAGCGGCAGGATGCCTGTGGCCAATTATAGCTCAGGGGGGTTTAGTACACGCCCCACACTATATAAGGCCGCCGCGCCGGCGGCCTCGTGTAGTGTGTTCCGGCTTGAGGAACAGTGACAGTGTACTGTACATGTACACACTATATGTGAATAATTTCTGTGTAGGGAAAGAGGAAAAATAGGCAGGGATAGTGTGTTCTTCTCAGTGCTGTTCTCTACCAATCCAGCCATCTGCAGGAGTTGGTGTGTGTGAGTATAGCACAGCACACTAAACCACCTTACCCTGTATCTGCCCTGTTGTCATCTAAGACAGCCATCTGCAGGAGTTAGTGTGTGTGTGTGTGTGTGTGTGCGACTCCAGCACAATATACACTACCCAATTGCTGGTTTTCCCATCTCCCTGTAGACCATTACAATGTCTGGAAGACCAACAAGGAGAGGCAGACTGTCACGAGCCAAGAAAACAGGGCAAGCGGGCTCTGTGTCTAGAGACAACAGTGATGGTCGTGGACGCGGTGCATCTTTATCAGCACGTGGCCATGGGACACACTTGTCCTTATTTTCGGCAGCTGGACATGTTGAGCCGCATCATGCCGAAGGCTTGGTAGAGTGGATGACCAAGCCCTCCTCATCCTCTCACCCAGGCTCAGGGTACTGGCAAAGCAGCTGCCAACACATACGTAATGTCATCAGGCACCCCTTCCCTAGACCCACCATGTCCTCCTGAGGAGTCCCCCGAATTGTTTGAGCACAGTGTTTGGTACATGCTCCAGGAGGATGCCCAGCGTTTGAAGGCTCCGATGATACCCAGCTAGAGGAAGGCAGTAGCGTGAGCGCAGAGGGGATGCTCAAGGACAGCAATATGGCAGTCATGTTCCACCAGCTGCCGCTTACTGCCAGGTTTGCTCCAGTGGTGAAGAGGGAGGGGATGAGGTCACTGACTCCACGTGGGTGCCTGAGAGGAGGAGGAGGCACATCTCCAACGAGGCATGATGCTCTCCGGGGGCCAGCACACCAACTGAATCACAGCGCAGAGCTCCGCCTGTGCAGGGCGCTGCCTCTGCACGTTATTACAAAAGTTCTTTGGTGTGGGCCTTTTTTTGAGACGAGTGCATCAGATCGCACCGCTACTATTTGCAACATATGTCTCAAGCGTATCTCGCGTGGTTCAGAACATCAGCCGCTTGGGCACCACAAGCATGACCAGACATATTTTGACCTGCCATGCAGCTCGTTGGCAAGCACACCTTAAAGACCCACACCAAAGAACAAAGTGGACCTCTCCTTGCTCCTCCATCAGCTGGGATCTCCAACCCCACTATACTTTCAGTCCTCTCTGAAAGCTGCACTGAGAGGAATGAAGGTGTAGAATTAGGTGTCACAGCCAAGTACTTGCGGGCACTCTGCTAGCAGTACACCGACATCTGATTGTAACAGGCAAATTTCCCTGCCCCACCTGCTGGACCGTCGAATGAAGTTCACTCCCAGCCATCCACATGCCCAGTGGTTGAATGCTAGCTTGGCTAAATTGCTAGCACTTCAACTGCTGCCTTTTCAGTTGGTATACTCGGCCCCCTTCCGTGAGTTTGTTCAATGTGAGGTTCCTCAGTGGCAGGTTCCCAAACGCCACTTTTTCTCACGGAAGGCGATTCCGGCATGTGGAAGGCAATGTCTTGGCCTCGCTGGACAGGGCGGTCAGCGGTAAGGTGCATGTTACCGCTGACTCATGGTCCAGCAGGCATGGACAGGGACGTTACCTATCTTTCACGGCCCATTGGGTCACTCTTTTGGCAGCTGGGAAGGATGCAGGACAAGGTGCAGTAGTGTTCGAGGTTGTTCCGCCTCCAAAATGCTACTACTGGTTGTGACACACCTCTCTCCTCCACCCCCTCCTCTTCTTCCTCCATGGCCTCTTCAAGTGCTCTGTCCTCTGAACCAGCGGTGCTCCGTAGGCTTCCAAGGGGCTACGCAAGTACGCAGGCAAAAAGATGCCATGCTTGCGTTGGTGTGTTTGGGGGACAGGAGCCACACTGGGGCAGAGGTTCTGTCAGCTCTGCAGGGGCAGGCCAAGAGGTGGTTGACGCCACGCCAGCTTAAGCCAGGAATGGTGGTTTGTGACAATGGCACCAACCTTCTCTCCGCCCTGCGACAGGGACAGCTGACCCATGTGCCCTGTATGGCTCATGTCCTTAACTTGGTGGTGCAGCGGTTCTTGGGCAGGTACCCAGGCTTACAGGATGTCCTAAGGCAGGCCGGGAAAGTCTGTGTGCATTTCCGCCGATCATATAATGCCAGTGCTTGGCTGGCTGAGCTGCAAAAGGAGTTGAACCTGCCCAAGAACCGCCTTATATGTGACATGCCCACCAGGTGGAACTCAACGTTGGCCATGTGGCAGCGACTGCACATGCAGCAGAGGGCCATCAATGAGTACCTGTGCGACTACGGCACCAGGACAGGGTCAGGGGAGCTCGGATTTTTTTTCCCCACGCCAGTGGAGCATGATCAGGGATGCATGCACTGTTCTGTCAGCCATTTGAGGAGGCCACGAGGATGGTGAGCAGTGACACTGTACCTCTTGTCCACCTGTTTGAGCATATGCTGTGTGGAATAATGGACAGGGATCTTGAGGCAGAACAGAGGCAGGAAGAGGAGGACTTCCTTTCCTCTCAAGGCCCCCTTTATCCAGACAGTGTTCCTTCTCTCCCACCCATGGAGGACGAGGAGGAAGGAGGATTTACAGTCCCAAGAAACCAGTGGACTTGTGCGTGGTTGGGAGGAGGTGGCTGCGGATCATGTCGTCCTCAGTGACCCAGAAGACCGAATGCCTCAGCTAACCTATGTTGTATGGCCTCCCTGATCCTGCAAAGCCTGCGGAAGGATCCTCGTATTCTTCGGATCAAGGAGAGGGACCATTACTGGCTGGCCACTCTCCTTGATCCACGGTATAAGGGTAAGGTTGCGGACCTTATCTTGCCGTCGCAGAGGATGAGACATCTCCGGGAGGCTTCGGTCAGTAGCAGAAGGAGCGGTGGGGAAGGTGGACATCTGACCGATGCGTTCAGACAATTTTTTAGTTTGCAGCCCCAAAGTATGATCAGTTCCAGCGACCATCGTCAGCGTCTGATATACATGGTGCAGGAATACCTCGGGGCAAGGTCAGACTTGGACACCTTACCCACCGAAAATCCTCTGGCTTACTGGGTCTTGAGAAAGGATCACTGGCCAGAGCTAGCACAGTATGCAATTGAGCTACTGGCCTGTCCTGCATCCAGCGTTCTTTCGGAACGCACATTCAGTGCTGCTGGAGGCTTTGTCACCGATCACAGGGTGCGCCTGTCCACCGACTCGGTTGATCGACTGACCTTCATAAAGATGAATTAGTCTTGGATCACCACCAGCTACCAGGCACCTGAAGCTGATATAACAGAATAATTTATTTTGAAATGTCACATCCCTTCAAGGCTACCTATGCTGATGCTGAGTGACTGTCCTGTTATGTTGACTGACTATCCTCTTCCTCCTCAATGATCCTGATGATAGCTTGGAAGAACATTTTTGTTTCTGGGTGCCACCACCAGTGGCTAAGGCCTAATTTTTCAGCCCCTGTTTAACAGGGGCTTGTAATTACAATTTTTTATGCAATGCTTTGCAACAGGTCCAATTGCTGTGCTCCAAGTACAGTATCTGTGAGGGGTTGCAGTGTTGTGGCACCAGCGCCTAAGGCACAATTTTTCAGCCCCTGTTTAACAGGGGCGTGTAATTACAAATCTTGATCTAATAATTCATAGCAGGGCCCATTCCTGTGCCCACCAAGAGTAACTGTGAGGGCTAATGCCCCGTACACACGGTCGGATTTTCCGACGGAAAATGTCCTATCGGACAATGTTGTCGGAAATTCCGACCGTGTGTAGGCTCCATCTGACTTTTTCCGTCGGATTTTCCGACGGACAAAGTTTTATCTCCTGCTCTCAAATTTTCTGACAACAAAGTCCTATCGGACTTTTTCCGATCGTGTGTAGCGAATTCCGACGGACAAAGTGCCACGCATGCTCAGATCCCATTACAAGACCAAAGCTATTGGCTACTAGCCTCTACGTAGTCCCGTCGTAGGCAACAAACGTCACCATGTTCAGAATGATCGGATTTTCCGACAACTTTGTCCGACCGTGTGTATGCAACACCAGTGTCGGACAAAATCCGTCGGAAAAAATCCGTTGGATTTTGTGGTCGGATTTTCCGACCGTGCATTACAGTGTTGTGGCAACACCGTCCACCACCACCAAAGGCCCAATTTTTCTGCCCCTGTTCAACAGGTGCATGCAATTACAATTCTTGATCTAATAATTCACAGCAGGGCCCATTCCTGTGCCCACCAAGAGTAGCTGTGAGGGCTTACAGTGTTGTGGCTACACCAACATCTAATGGGGCAAATTTCTGCAGAGTATATACGGCAGGCCCCTACTTTCAAACATCCAACTTAGAAACGACTCCTACTTGCAAACGGAAGGAGAAAACAGGAAGTGAGAGGAAATCTACCCCTAGGAAGGAAAATTCGATCCTGTTAGATTTAATTTGGGAAAAAGGTATCTCCTCTCTACTGATGCTTTATCACCAATCCTTGTTTCAATAAAAAACACACTTTTCCAAAAACATTTGTCATTGGGACGGAAAGTGAGGTGAAATGTTCTGAACAGGTGCACAAATATTACAGGGGCAAATTTATCTGTTCAAAATTACAAACAGATTCTACTTAAGTGTAGCCCAGATATGACCCACTTAGCTGGAACCATCTTACTCCATATATTTTCTTACTTAATAAATAAGAGACCACACCAGTTATGGAGTTAAATGGCCATAACAGCTAATTTATTAAAAATACCAAAATACCAAATAAGAACTCCAATTTTCTTATTAAAATAAATAAAACATAAATAACATAAATAACACCAATAACATTAACCCTTTCAGACCCCTGCTGAAAATAAAACAAAACAGGTTAAAACCCCCATATTTATTGGTCAGTGACGGAGCAAACAGTGTTTAAAGCACAAACCTGATATCACTGATATCAACAACAGGGGGCACTGCGGGAGATAAAGAAACCCTTGGGTCTCAACCGTACCACCCTGATAACCAACATTCCCGCAGTGCACGATAACCATAAACATCAACAACGTTTGATGTAACAAGGAGGGGCCATCTATTGATGAGCCCCCCACACACTTACCACCTCTATAACAGCTGCCGTCACTGACCAACAAAATAAACAACGCCAACCCCTTTAAGCTGTCATGACGAAAACAAAACTCTTCCCGTGACCTGAAACGACAATAAAAAACATTAACACATCCAATAACGTAATACCTAAGAAAACAAGGGAAGGGTGGGTGGGAAAAACCTGCCTCCTCGTGTCTCGACGCTCCCGCACTGCCTGGCTAGCTCCGCCCCTCCCTTTTATAAGGCCGCTCCCCCCTTGTACATTACAGGGCCCTCCCCTGCCCTGTTAACTGTTTACTGTCCGGAGTGTGTCTTACTTGACACACTGTCATGGACGGCCCTCCATTAAGTTCCCTTTCTGTCCACTGCACTACGGTCCTTTCTTGACTAGTGTAGCCCAGATATGACCCACTTAGCTGGAACCATCCTACTCCATATATTTTCTTACTTAATAAATAAGAGACCACACCAGTTATGGAGTTAAATGGCCATAACAGCTAATTTATTAAAAATACCAAAATACCAAATAAGAACTCCAATTTTCTTATTAAAATAAATAAAACATAAATAACATAAATAACACCAATAACATTAACCCTTTCAGACCCCTGCTGAAAATAAAACAAAACAGGTTAAAACCCCCATATTTATTGGTCAGTGACGGAGCAAACAGTGCTTAAAGCACAAACCTGATATCACTGATATCAACAACAGGGGGCACTGCGGGAGATAAAGAAACCCTTGGGTCTCAACCGTACCACCCTGATAACCAACATTCCCGCAGTGCACGATAACCATAAACATCAACAACGTTTGATGTAACAAGGAGGGGCCATCTATTGATGAGCCCCCCACACACTTACCACCTCTATAACAGCTGCCGTCACTGGCCAACAAAATAAACAACGCCACAGCCTGAAAAGGGAGACCCCTCACCCTTGATGGCACCTCCACACCCGCAGGGCCGCCTGGATTCCCTCCTGCAATCCCAATGACCATAGGTCTATCCCCACATCTGTCAGATGTACACCATCCCGTCTCAGATACATCCCCACGTTAACCTCCAACTCCCGGTGGCGAATTACCAGGCCACCTTGCCATGCTATAAACCGTCCCACCACTTTATTAATCCTGATCCGGGCTTTGTTCAGCCTGTACACGGATCTGGCCATGCGCCACGACGTCCTTGCCACCATATCGGACCATATCAACATGGTCCCAGGGAAAGTGGCGCGGAGGAACATAATGTCTGCCTTAATATCCGCTATTAAGTCCCTCACCGTCCTCACCCCCAAATCATTGCCGCCGGCATGAATGACCAGCACATCCGGTGGTCGATCCAACCAAGCGTATCTCTCCACCTCCGGCACCACCCTGCCCCACATCATGCCCGGCCTACCTAACCACCGGATAACTGCCTCCCTCCTGGAGATACCCAGCTGTCTCCCACCTGGTCTCACGTCCCCCCTCCTGGCACCCCAGCACACGTACGAATGCCCGAGGATCCATACGAGGAGCTGTCGCCCCGCATCTGTAATAACAAGCACAGCATTACCAACACAACCCACACAATAATTCAACTTTATGCTGCACCCCCCGAACTGCCCCCCGCCTCACCCCAAACTTAAACCTTTTTTTTTTTTTTTTTTTTATTTTTCTTTTTATTCATACACCAACTGTGGCCGAATATAACTGCGGAACCGCTGCGATTCCCATCTCCCCAACTTTTGCACATCCACCTCATCCAACCCGTACCTGGCAGCTTCTGTAGCTGCCCCAATACGGAAGGAGTGTGAGGCGTAGGCGTGACTGTCCAAACCCAACCCCCCCAAACACTTTCGCAGCACTGCTACGAATTGAAATCTGGATAAGTACTGTCCATCCTCATGTAATAACAATGGCCCTTCCCCCCCCGGTCTTTTTGTCATAAACTTTGTCACCGTCAGCACCGGGCAAACTCCACAACCTTGTATTGCGTACAAACTCACCTGCGTCCCTTTTCCACCTTGGTCCGTTTTTGATCTTCTCAACCTGACATTGATCCTATCGTCCCTCAATTCCACATCCTGAACCAACAAACCACCCGCCACCTTTTTTGAGGGACTGACCAACTCCCCAATCCTAAATGCCCCAAAGAATGCTAAAGCAAACGCTGCTAAAAACAAGCACACCTCGTATCCCGATTGGCACACCCCCATAAGCTGCCCCCTTATGTCCACCAAGTTATTAAATGTGATAGGGCGCCGCTTATCCTTACTCTTATGCGATTTCCTATACCCCTTAATGGCCTGCTTCACCCAGAAGTCCTTTGTCACGTCTTCCTTTCTCCTCAATTTGAACCAAAACGCGAGCCCCGCCATTCTCTTTTCAATCGCAGATACTGACTTCCCACCTTCCATGTCCCTTGCCACCAGATCAAGTAATAACAACCTGTCCCCCGGATCCTCCCCCCCGGACTTTGCTACGGACTGCAGGTCAGTCCATTCCCTCCACACCTTGGAGTATGCAGACCATGTTGACTCACTTACAGACCTCCGGATCCAATCCGCCGTGGTTCCAATGCTAACTCCCACATCCAGCCCGGGCATGGAACACCCTCCGCTCGTGCTGCCGGTGCCAGCTCCCTGAACTTGTCCCACTGAAAGCGAGACAAGGCATCAGCCAACGTGTTCTCTCTACCCGGAATATGAACAGCATACAGAAAGATGTTCAACCGCATGCACCGCAGCACCAGCTGCCGCATCAACCGTATGACCGGCGGTGAAGCTGCCGACATGTTGTTGATCACCTGTACCACCCCCATATTGTCGCAATTCAACCTCAACTTGAGGTTCCTGCAAGATTCGCCCCACAACTCTAACGCCAGAACCACCGGGAACAGTTCCAGGAGTACCAGGTTTTTCTGAAAACCTAGCTCCACCCACGACTGCGGCCATGGTTCCGCGCTCCATTGTCCCTGAAAGAAAGCCCCATAGCCTGTAGATCCCGCGGCGTCTGTCACCAACTCCACATCGAAGTTACTTACCGGTCCTGACATCCAAACAGCCCTACCGTTGTACCCTTCTAGGAACTGATCCCATATCCGTAGATCCTCTTTATGCTCCTTGTTCAACCTAATGAAATGCGTGGGCGCCCTCACACCCCTAGTCGCTGCCGACAACCGTCTACAAAATATCCTCCCCATAGGAATAATTCTACACGCGAAATTTAACTTCCCCAACAAGGATTGTAGCGTGCGCAACTGAACCTTTTTACACCCATAGGTTTTTTCCACCAAATTCCTCAGATCCACTACCTTTTCTTCCGGCAACCTACATTCCATGGCCATGGAATCTATCACTATGCCTAAAAAACTGAACTCTGTACGTGGGCCCTCCGTTTTATCGGCTGCCAACGGCACCCGAAATTTGTCCGCAATGTGCTGCAACGTGGACAACAATATCGCACACACATTGGAAGCCGGAGGACCCACGCACAAAAATCATCCAAGTAGTGGATGACGGAATCAATCCCTGTAACATCCCTCACTACCCATTCCAAAAAGGAACTAAACGCCTCGAACATGGCGCAAGAAATGGAACACCCCATCGGTAAACACCGATCTACGTAAAACTTTCCCTCCCAACAACATCCCAACAACCGAAAACTCTCCGGATGCACTGGTAAGAGCCGAAATGCTGCCTCCACGTCAGATTTCGCCATAAGCGCCCCCCTTCCATACCTCCTCACCCAACGTACCGCGGCATCAAATGACGTGTACGATACCGTGCACGCTTCCGGGTCTATAAAATCATTGACCGAACCCCCTTTGGGAAACGATAAATGATGAATGAGCCTAAACTTATTCAGCTCTTTCTTGGGTACCACCCCTAACGGGGACACTACCAAATCTTCCAACGGCTTGACCTCAAATGGTCCCGCCATCCTGCCCAACCCCACTTCTTTGGCCAGTTTCTCAGCCACTACTTCAGGGTGTTGCAAGGCAGATTTCAAGTTTCTGGCCAGCGGTGGAACCGCTGACAATGAGCATGGTATCTTGAAACCTTCCTTGAACCCCTTGCTCAACAATAACGCCGCCGCTCTATCCGGGTACCTATTTAGGAAAGGCTGCATCCTTTCCCAAATCACCGGCGTCGTCCCTCTTATGCCCAAAGTCTCCAGCCCGCTTGCCCTTTTTAAAACATCTGGCGAGTGTGTGGCCCCCCCCGCAACCTGAGCATTCATGTTTAAATTTACATGTTCCCCCAAATTTACAGGCCCCCTCATTGTACTGCCAACACACTCCCCACTTCTTTCCGGCCGGAGATCCCGAGGAATGGCTACCTCCGGCCCCCCCTTGAAATGTCTGTGCCGGCGTCTTGGCAGACGCCATCAGCCTCATCCAAAGGCTGATATCTTTGTGGTCCCACCGTAATGCCGGCCGGACCGCCCTGCGCTGTCGGAACTGCTCATCGTACCTTAACCACGCCGTTCCCCCGTAAACCCGATATGCTTCCCCGATGGCGTCCATGTAACAGAACAACGCCGAACAATGTTCGGGGTTCTTCTCACCAATCACCCCCGCCAATATAGCGAACGCCTGTAGCCAATTGGCGAAAGTCCGGGGAATCAGCCTATACCTCCTCTTTTCTTCATCGTCTTTTTTACTGCTATCCGGTTTAACCCTATCAAGGTTGAATTTTTCCAGGGGCAGCAAGGAGAAAATCTCCACGTACTCCCCTTTCCAAATCTTCTCCCTGACCTCCTGTTTTAAGTGAGCCCCCAGGGGGCCCTCGAAACAGACGTATACCTCGCATTTTGCTGCATCCGCCATGCGCACAATATCGTCCCTCGCCGTCAGTTCTTTCGTCCCCTTTTCCGTCTCACTTACCTTGTCCGTTCCCCCTTCCACCGAGGCAGTCTGACCGTCTGACGTAGCGTCAACTACCACCCCACACCCGGCGGCCGCCCCCGCCTCTGTTCCACCAGCTCTCGAATTTACCCCACCTTCTGGTGCCTCACCCCTATTACCAAAACGGCCTATCAACACCCGCAAACCTTCTAGCAATTCCTGTATTTGCCCCGACCCACTCTCTGCCCTCCCACTCACCGCTCGCGGTTGGTCCGTTACTGCCAACGACGGCGCGGGAGATGGCCCTGAGCTCTCCCCACTAGTACCTGCACCCATCAATGACTGTAAAACTTTAACAAAAGCACTGTTGTCAGTGGACTTACCGGGCTGACCGGGCGGGGGTCCCACAGCCGCTGCACGAGCCTCCACCGGCGGGATAGGGCGACCGAGCTCCTCCTCTTCGGACAATTCTCCTTCCGACCGAGATTCTTCCTCCTGCGCACAAGACAAGGAACGCTCCCTCGGAGAGGGGCTCCGGTAAGTAGCATGTCTCCTTCCACCCGCACCACTGTCTCGCTGCACTCCGCTTCCCCTCTGAGCCGCATTCCCCCGTGCAGGTGGGCCGGTACGGGCTCCGCTCCTGCTGCCCTGATTCGCTGCTCCGCTGGCTGATGGTGCCCCGCCATCCCTCCCGCCCGCTGCCATGTGAGACCCCCTCCCCCCTCCCGCCGGTGCTCCTCTGGCCCTTCTGTCCTCTCCCCCCGACTCGTGCAGAGCCGCCGGGGGATTCGCTGTAAAGGCACGTCTGGGGGCCGATGCCCCCCTCCTGGCCGTTGCCCGAGTGGCCTGTAAATCCACACCCCCCTGCTCGTGCAGAGCAGCTGGGGGGGACGCGTTCCTTGAAGAGCCTGTCGACTCGGCCATCTTCTTTCCTTTTCCAGCCCTCCCCCCACCCCCCCTCCCCCCAGTGTTCCTACTTCCCCCCATCTTGTGTGGCGATGCTGGGGCAGTTGAGGCTGTTTCAGCACTGCTTCCTGGGGATCCTCTCCTTGGTGGGCCCCCCTCCCCCCCCCCCCCCCCCCCCCAGGCCTGCTGCCTGTCTGTCTGCTGGCCTGTCCTGCATCCTCCCTCTGTACCCGTTTTGCTGGAGGGGTGGATCGGTCCCCCCTGGGGCTCCTTACCATGCTTGAAGGTCCTGCTGTGGCCCCAGGGGAGTACCGCTTCGGCGGCCTGGACACGCGGCCGCGTGGCGCCGCGCCGCCATCTTGGATTTCTTCAGCTGCATTCCTGTCTTCTGTGGAGCTCCCTGCTCCATCCAGCAGCGCTTCAATCTGTTTCCTGAACCACTCGGGTCCTTGTTCCGCCGCCGCCGCCCGCACAAGTGACGCAAACCCGTCGGCCATGATAGCTGTGAAGTGAGGAGCAGAGTAAAAACCTGCCTCCTCGTGTCTCGACGCTCCCGCACTGCCTGGCTAGCTCCGCCCCTCCCTTTTATAAGGCCGCTCCCCCCTTGTACATTACAGGGCCCTCCCCTGCCCTGTTAACTGTTTACTGTCCGGAGTGTGTCTTACTTGACACACTGTCATGGACGGCCCTCCATTAAGTTCCCTTTCTGTCCACTGCACTACGGTCCTTTCTGGACAAGACATGACATTAAAGCCGCAAGCAGTTTTAAATGGCTTCTTTTTTTCCTTTACAAATGTCATTTTGTGCAAGGACCGAACACGGGGGTGTTCGGCTCATCTCTAATAATGGGGGAGATTTACCAAAAAAAAAGTGCAGCTGTGCATGGTAGCCAATCAGCTTCTAACTTCAGCTTGTTCCATTAAGCTTAGACAATGGAAGATGATTGGTTTCTTTGCAGAGCTGCACCAGATTTTGTATTGTAGTTTTAGTAAATCAACCGTTTTACTTATTTAATTTTTTTTTTTTTGTAAGTAAATTGATTTATTATAGGAATTTAGCGACAATAGTTTGCACAAGGCTTTACATATTATATATTCACATCAGTCCCTGCCCTCGGAGCTTACAATCTACGGCCCCTACCTCACATACATAGGGCCAATAAACCTACTGCCATGTCTTTTGAGTGTGAGAGGAAACCCACACAAGCATAGGGAGACCATGCAAACTCCATGTAGATAGTGTTCTGAACAGGATTCAAACCAAGGACCCCTGTGCTGCCAGCCAGAAGTGCCAACCCCTAAGCCACTCTGCTGCTTATAAAGATTTTGGGTGAGTGCAGACTAAAATAGGTGATTTTAATAATTTGCAGATTTGTATCGTGGGTGAATTGCCCTACACTGTAACCCTGCTAGAAGTGGGATCCCGCAGATGATTGCCATGCTCCAATGATGCTTTTAAAAGGCCTGCACTCAAATGCTTTAGGGCCATGTGGCAATTTATTTTTGTTGTAGTATACAATGCAAATGAAAAACAAAATGTAGTACCAAGGGGTGTAAAACCTTTTTAAAAATTGTGCTGCGCCAAAACACATGGTACTTTATCATACGTTTTGCCGCAGGTGTGTGGTTGTGCCATTAAGACTTCACGGCACCACTGCACACCTGCAAAAGGGATGTGTGTTTTTGTGCATTGCAGGAATGCACACAATTCTGTGCACATTTCTGCAAAGCAAAAATGTCTATCTAAGGCATGGGTAATAAATTGAAATTCAAGGAGGTCCCGCTGCTGAAATTTTCTTCCAGCCGAGGTCTGTATTGATCTCTAATATAACATAAAAGTAGGCTAATCACATCCATATTTCAAGTAAAATAAAATAAAACCAACTTGCATCAGCTGCTTATATCGGAGTGCCCCCTTACATCTGGTGCACCATCAGAGTGCCCCCTTATATCTGTATCCCTGCCAGAGTGCCCCCTTTCTTTCTGGTGCCCAAACACCCCCCCCCTTACATCTGTGTCCCCAGTAGAATCCCCCTTACATCAGGTGCCCCCATCAGAGTCCCTCCACACATCAAAATCCCCTTTACATTGTGCCCTTATCTTCATCCCCCTGACATCTGGTGCTCCCATCAGAGGCCGCCTTACATCATTTGCCCCCACCAGAGCCCTTAAATCTGTATCCCCATCAGAATTCCCCCTTGCATCAGGTGTGCCCAGTAGAGTGCCACCTTATATTAGGTGCCACCATCAGAGTTCCCTTTACATCTGGTGCCCCCATCAGATTCCCCCTTACATCTGGTGCCCCCATCAGATTCCCCCTTACATCTGGTGCCCCCATCAGATTCCCCCTTACATCTGGTGCCCCCACCAGAGCCCCCCTTACATCTGGTGCCCTCAGGTGTCCCTCCACACACTTCCTTGTACTCACAGATCACAAACTGCAAAGAAGCTCTTTATTCCTCTCTTCAGGCAGTCTGTCTTCATTCCTCAGCCGTGCCACGTGCTGAGACTCAGGTGAGTTCTGTGTCAGCTCTCTATCGCCCCCCTGCAGGCTGGAGGGAGGAGAACGCCTAATCGTCTCTCCAGCTATAAGCCACAGTTCGGTCTGAATAATGTGTACAGGAGGACTTACGACCGGACAAATGATTCAAAACCCGGACTGTGCAAGTGAATCCTGGACAGGTGGCAGTGCACATAACTAAAAGCATTTCATCACATGATCCCCACTAGGGGTAGGAGGGTATGGCCCAATTGAACTCTGATCCTCCACTTTAGCAGTGATCACATGACTTAGGCGGCTAGCCCGGGTCTTTGTCCAGGTAATGTGAGCAGTACTGGAGGAACATCGCAGCATTTTTTTTTTTCCTCCCCCAGAAAACCAAAGTATTCCAGCCTATCTCTTACTCTTTGGCCTCATTCACACGGCCTTACCTATCTGTGTACCTGAGCAAAGGGCTCTATTTCCTTATTCCATGCATCTACATGCAGGTCATTTATGTCTATTGGGATGCAGCAGCTCAACAGACACAGATACTGGTCCTAATTTGACAGCATTGTGGGTGCATGTCCCCGAATGCACACTGTGTTTGGGGGTAGGGTTGCCACCTCAACCCTTTAGACCCAAACACATATGAATTACACAGGTTCTAAGGGCTAATTAAATGCAGCTAAGGCTTCAAGTGAGTTTAATTACCACCTTAATCAGCCTCAGGACCTGTGTTATTAACCACTTGCTGACCAGTCGCCGCAGTTCAGAGGCGGCTCTAGGCTTTGTGAGGCCTTAGGCAAACCTTAGACATGAGGCCCCACTCACTCCCATTATGGAAAAAATTATTCAAGCGATAGAAATTACTGCAGAAAAGAATGCAGACGTGATACAGGGGATGGTCAGAGACAGCAGACATGATACAAGAGATTGGCTAGCTGAATTCGATTGACAGCAGCGTGAGCCAATGACATCACTGCTGTGTCTCAGCCAATAAGGAAGGAGAATCAGGACAGCTAAGACACTCGTGGACATCGCTGGACAGAGAGGGACCTCAGGTAAATATTAGGGATGCTGAGGGGGGCTGCTGCACACAGAAGGCGTTTTATCTTAATGCATGAAATGTATTAAGATAAAAAAACCTTCTGCCTTTACAACCCCTTTAAAGGCTCTGAGGGCACCGACCAGGGGACGTTCACTCCAACACACGATAGGAAAACTAGGTGGCCGCGAGGCCCCTAGGAGTGCGAGGCCTTAGGCGACCGCCGAATGACACGGCTTGGGGAGAAACAATGTTATGTTACGTCGCTTCGCCCTGTGGCAACTAGGGGCGCACGTGCGGACGCTGCTCGGCCCCGGAGCCGATGCGAGTGCCCAGCGGTCATGATCACCGCCAGGCTCCCGCGATCGCTGCTGACACACCGAGAACCAGGATCTGTGTGTGTGTGTGTGTGTGTAAACACACAGTTTCCAGTTCTCTGGGGGGAGAAGTGACAGATCATCTGTTCATACAGATTATGAACAGCGATCTGTTATCTCCCCTACACAGTCCACCTCCCACCTTCAGTTAGAACACACATTAGGGATCACAATTAACCCCTTGACCCTAGTGTTAACCCCTTTCCTGCCAGTGACATTTTTACAGTAATCGGTGCCTTTTTATAGCACTAATCGTTGTATAAATACCAATGGTCTCAAAAATGTGTCAGATGTGTCCGCCATAATGTCGCAATCCCGATAAAAATCGCAGATCGCCATCACTAGTAAAAAAAAATTAATAATAAAAATGCCATAAAACTATCCCCTATTTTGTAGACGCTATAACTTTTGCGCAAACCAATCAATATACGCTTATTGCCATTTTTTTTTTTTTTACCAAAAATATATAGAAGAATACATATCGACCTAAACTGAGGAAAAAAATATATTTTTTTATATATTTTTGGGGGATATTTATTATAGCAAAAAGTAAAAAAATATTGTGGTTTTTTTTCAAAATTTACGCTTTTTTTTTGTTTATAGCGCAAAAAATAAAACCTGCAGGGGTGATCAAATACCACCAAAAGAAAGCTCTATTTGTGGGAAGAAAGGACGTCAATTTTGTTTGGGTGTAACGTCGCACAACCGCGCAATTGTCAGTTAAAGCGACGCAGTGCCGAATCCCAAAGGTGCTCTGGTCAGGAAGGGGGTAAAATCTTCCGGGGCTGAAGTGGTTAATATGTGTTGGGGTTTAAAGGGATGAGGTGGCAACCCTAGTTTGGGGACATGTGCCCGCGCAACTGTCAGATTGGGACCACTGAATATGTCCATTCAGCTACTGCATCCAACATTAGCGACTGTATACAGGTCTACCTTAACCTACAAGCTACATTATATGAACTTGTATTGTAGATCCCTTGATTTCTTGTTTGGACATTGTATAATATTCTGACAGTGTTGTCTTTTTTTAAATGGCAGACATTGCTCATGTAGCACCTATACTTTCCACAGGGTGGCGCCAGGGCACCACAAAACTCATCGCTGACCTCACACCGGCATTGCTTGTCCCATTAGGAATGACAGACTTCCTAGCTGCAGGCTCACTGTAATGCTTGGAAACTGGAGGCAGCTCTGTGTGTGTTTTTGTATGCGTGTTAGTGATGGGGTTCCCATGTGTGTTGGTGGGATATCACACATAATTGCAATCTTTAGGGGAGTTTTTCGTTTTTTTTTCTTACAAAAACAAAAAAAAATAAGTTTTCATATTGCAATTGTTTGGATGTCTTACGCTGTTTTCGGCATTCTTTGTAAATTCCTATAAGCCTAATACATTATATTGGAAAATGTTTGCATATCTCCTTGTGCCAATAATAGCTGTGTTGGCTGTCTAGTCTGAATCCATTCAGAGTCCATTCTTCTTCCCTTTTTTTTTTTTTTTTTTTGCATTTATAGTTTTTATTCCGCTCTTCAGCAAAGCAAATAGTACAGTACAGAAAGTAGTGTGCCAAACATGGGGAATCAATAACAGTCAATAGTACATAACAGTAATAGAAATTAAAAAAATCAATGCACATTCGGGAACCGTGTCATCTTGTACATCTCTTAAACCATTAGAAATCCGGTTACATGGAAAAAAAAGTGCAAAACGGGCCCGTAGAACATATAATTCGCGACCACACCATATAAGTGTATAAGCGGGGGGGTCCGACCCATGTATCGGTACTCATACTCGCCGATAAAAAAACTGTATCGATGCAACCCTACTTTAGAAGATAAGTTCACCTTTCGTAACCTTTCATATTTAGGGTGTAACGTGGTAAGAATGGACCAGCCCCTGCACACCCCCTCCCCCTACTCCTAGATTTGACAGCTAGCGGGGGATCTTCTCCCCCTGCTAGATGTCACAATTTAAAAAAAAAAAAAAGTGGGCAAGCGGGGCTCTGCCCGCCCAGCCTCGTCACACATTCACTGTGTCCTGTGAGTGGAAAACTACAAGGTCCAGCAGCCTTTGTGGCTGTCGGCTTGTAGTTTTAAATGCTCTACCATGGCGCTCTGAGCACTGTGGTAGTTCATGCATTCTTCCTGTCGGCATGTATCAGCTTTCTTGTATGAGGTACGAGCAAGCCTATACACTGACAGTCTGCAGGAGACCTGCATGGCACCAGCAATCTACTAATCGCTGGTGTAATGCTTTACAGGCTCCAGAGTCGGGGAGAGCTGACATCCCTCTTGATAGAGTGGGTTACAAGGCATAGTGGGTGTAATACAAGCTGGAGTGATGGGCGCCAGACACTTTTTGAATGCAAAGAGATTTATTGTCTCTTCAACAAGAACTGTAGGAGAGAGGGTTAGGGCCAGGACACCCTTAAGTAGATGCAATGATAATTGGCAGACTCCGAGACTTCTATAGGTAGACAGCTATATAGTGGAAGGCCTCCAGCCGGACACCACTTCTGTATAGGTAGGACCGCTGTCCAGGGGCGGACTGACAACTCATGGGGCCCACGGGCAATAGGAGATTATGGGGCCCCCAGGCAATCAGAGATTATGGGGACACACTCACACTCTCACACAGTATACACATACATGTACACACAGAAGGTACTGGAGATGGGGCAGCTATAATCTCGGGATTTTTAGACCAAACGGATGTCGATAAGGGACATTTCAGAGACAGATGTAAAACAAACACAGATTGTTACATACTGTCCCTGGTTTTACTGAGGCTGGCAACCCTGATGGGGCCCTAGGGCAGTACCCGAGTGGCCGAATGGTCAGTCCGCCCCTGCCGCTGTCTCCTAAGGGAACAAATCTTGTAACAGTCACTAATGGTAATGGTACTTAACTATTGGTAACACAGAATAGTTCCCCTTCGCACACTACAGTCTCTCACTGTAGATCTTCACTCACTGAGCTCCCAGTCTCTCATTAGACTCTCAGACCCAATCGCCACTGGATCCCTTGAGCGTCACCCCCGCTTCCCTGCTGGGTCCCTGGCTTGGCACTCACAGATACTCCTCAAGCGTCACCCCTTCTGACCCGCTAGGTCCCTGGCTTGTCACTCACTGATGCTCCTCAAGCGTTACCTCTGCTGTCCAGTTGTGTCCCTGGCTTGGCACTTGCTGAAGTTTTCCCACTTCTTCACTGTCCCCGGTTGGGGAGAAGACTGCTCTGGTACTGGCTGGCCAGCTTACTCACAGTGGTCTCCGGGAACAACGTGGATTGTCCCTTATTGGCGACAGCTTCCCCTCTACCTCCAACCACAACTGGTTCCCCATCCGGCAGAACCGTTACTCTCGGTTGAACTCCAATCCTGCAGTTCCAACCCTGCGCTGCTTCTCCTGCTTCTGGATAGGCCTCAGACAGCCTAGCAGCCAGATGACCCCAAGATAGGCCTCAGGCTTCCAGCCCAGGAGCCTGGGGCAGCATAACACACGTCCACCCAGCTGGCCATCCAGGTGGCACAGAACCCCCGATCACCTGACTCCACCCAAATAAATAGGCTCTCCAGCAGGCCAAGGGACTAAAGAAACCTCTGCCAATTGGCGGAGACACCCATCCATTCATAACCTGACCTTGCTAAGCCCTTGTTAATCTAATGTCACCAGCATAACGCCACCTAGTGACAGAAGAGAGAAGGTGCAGCAAGTCCAGAACTAGAGAGGAATCAGTGGATTTACTAATAATTAACCAGGGCAACTATTGCCTGGCAAACTAAATTTACTTAGCAACCCTGCCTAAACACCAGGGTGCTACATCAATAAATGCACATTTTGTAAGCTGAAAAAAAAATGCATTTATTTTTTTTTAAAACAAGTGGTTCTAAAGGCTGAAGGTTTTTTAAGCTCTCTGGATGCTGTGTCAACCACAAAAAGCTGAATCTTTTCCCAGGTAAACAGATCTCAGAATGTCCTCTATATTAAGCAGAGGATACCTGCAGCAGAAAGCTAGAGTGGTCCACCTGATGACAAGCCAGGGAGGCTAAGGACTCTCCAGCGCCAAAATTTAGCTCACCGCTTAGGATCTGAAGTACACCTAAGTGCGCAAACCTCTCTTCTCAGAGTGGAGGCTACCAGTTAGAGAAATACAATTTTCAAGGATCCATCCTTGGAAACTGGATCTGCTCAGAACTCAAGTCAAAGGCGCCAGAGAGGGGGACTGAAATGGGCCTAAAGATCATAGGCGAGAGGGAGGCTGCCCAGTGAGAGAGTTCCCTTAACGCCCCTATGCTCTGGCAATGAAGTAGAAGAGGTTAGATCTAAGGGCACACTGGGTGTGATCCAATTTGGTGAGGGCTTAAGTTGAGCTGCCTTGCCTACTAGTAGGTGTTAACCCCTGAGCCTGTCAAAGCCTAAATGGACCCGATCTTTCATATGGTAGCTCCTTTTTTTAAATGCTGACTACAATGCTCAATAGAGCTGACTCTCTTAACAGGAGACCACCTGAGACTCCTCAATGAAGATGCCATGAAAAGGCACTAGACTGATAATGAGGGCTAATGCTCTGACAGGTAGCATTAGTGCCTGAGCTATCTAGAGAGTCCAGAACCTTCCCGGGGGACAGAGACAGCAAAAGCTGGCCCAGTTTGATGCTATGGGTCAAGTAGTCCTTCTGGAGAAGAGAGAGGTATCATGTACCATGAGAGACTTTTCATGTCCTAAGGACAGGGGATGTTCTTGAGAAAGGGAATGAGGAATGGGGCACATCACTAGATCCCAGGTCCACACATGGACTGGAGGAATGGGTTCAGGAGTGGCAGGAACCCAGGGAGACTAGAGAATGTGCTTTGTACTGTGCAGTAGCACAGGGATGATACGAAGGGGCAACTCAAGAGTCCTCCAGTGGCCAGATATAGCCTGTGGGCTAAAAGGGGGGCTACCTGCCTCTTAGTGTCGGAAAGGCAAACTACTCAAGAATCTGTTAGGATGCGCAATCAGCTCCCACTTGTAGAAGGGTTTGCGGAGGGAATAGCTGAGATTGAGCCCTACAGGCTGAGTGGGAATGAGGCTCAGAGTCTGAGGGCACCTTCTGCAGATGTAGATGAAGAAAAAATGTAGGATTCAGCTGACCTTTTCCTAGAAAGTCTAAGTTAATGCAGGAGCACACACACCAGCCTCCCGTGACATGACTAATTACTGTATCAAGTGCAGGGCCGAAAAGACATGTCCCCCAAAGGCCAGGCAAGTCAGACATTCCTTGGATTTGTTATTAGCATTTCAGCAGCACAACCAGAGTTCTCTGAACAGACATCAGACCTATGTGAGACATAAGCTTGGACACTGGTAACAAGCTAACATAACTGAAGTTTAAGGCTCCAGACACTTGTCCCACATACTCCATGAAATAGGGATCTATCCCAGCAGGGAAGAGATCCCTTTTGATGGAACTAACCCAATCTGACACGGTTTGAACAGATTAATGTCGCTGATAAATGAGCAAACATTTAGTGAAAAAGTGCTACCATATGATAAATAGATTCAATAAAGTGTGAAAAGTTAATTCAATTAATTCATCCCAAAGTGCTCTGAAAAGTTCTCAGTGGAAAGGGTCATGATTTTGCAGTCTTCAATTTAGTGAAAAAGCAGCATCAGGTAATTTATAGGCAGACAGTAGATACAAAGTCCAGAAAGAGTGTAACACCGCTCAGAATGTGCGGAAAAAAGATTTCCTTGTGGGTGCTCACCACCGTCAATAGTAATTGAAGAAAAAGAAAACTGGTCGCACACCATGGAAGGAAGAACTTCTGTAGAATAGTTACTTTATTGTCAAGGTGCCATAGGACGTAGACAGGACGTTACAGGAACATTGGTAGATCGGTTTCACATGGATAACTCGTGCTTGTTCACAACATAAAGTAACTATTCTACAGAAGTTCTTCCTTCCATGGTGTGCGACCAATTTTCCTTTTCTTCAGACAGTAGATACAAACTATTCAGGTGATGTGACCCATTATTTAAAGAAGCAGTTCGAACTGTTAAAATCAATGCTCCTTCCAGTATCTCCGGTCACAGACTCTGGGGTACATCATTCCATGTACAGTAAAACCAGGCAGAAACAGATGCAGATCACAGGATAAAATGGTGAAATCGTAGCATTAAGTAAAAAGCATAAGAACCTTCACAACAGCAGCACTTCACACAGCACTGAGGATGTGAAAGCATAGGTTTGCATAGGGAATGGAACCCCACTCTCTACAGATTTCTACAGAGTACAGTACTTCCCCTCCAGTACGTGATGACACCAAGCATTGATACGCCCTACATGTTTTGTCACTGATTGACTTAGTCAGAAGCAGTGACACACATTCAGGTGAGGCCGAGGACCTTTCAGGTACCCTCAGTCCGCATAGAGGTGACGGCAGGAGACTGTGGTGCCTGTCTACAGTCTCTTCTGGAATAAACAACTAGGACTCAGAATCAAAGATAGTCACAGCTGTGGCCCAGCCTGATCTAAGGGTTTAGAAGGAACAAATATAGACTCTGCAGAGAAATGTGCTGGAGAACGCGTTTGAAGCCTTTGCATTCAGTGTCTACAGATAAAAGATCACCAGTAGGGATGAGCCGAACACCCCCGGGTTCGGTTCGCACCAGAACCTTCGAACGGACCGAAAGTTTGCGCGAATTTTCGAACCCTATTTGTTACAATGGACGCGAACGTTTGAAATCAAAAGTGCTAATTACAGCGGCCAATATGCATGTTAATGTCATAAAACAGGTTTGGGGACCCGGGTCCTGCCCCAGGGGACATATATCAATGCAAAAAGAACTTTTAAAAACTAACGTTTTTTCGGGAGCAGTCATTTTAATGATGCATAAAGTGAAAAAAAAAAAGTGAAATTTTCCTTTAAATATGGTACCTGGGGGGTGTCTAAAGTATGCCTGTGAAGTGGCATGTGTTTCCCGTGTTTAGAACTGTCCTTGCACAAAATGACATTTGTAAAGGAAAAAAAGAAGCCATTTAAAACCACTTGCGGCTTTAGGTTTGTTCTTAAGTAGAATCTGAACAGGTACATTATGAAGTGTAGCTCCATCCCAAAAAAATATATTTTTAAGCTTTTTGGAGAACATAGGGAGGGGTTATCACCCCTGTAACATTTGCTGTCTTTGCACATCTGTTCAGAACATGTCACCTCACTTTCCGTCCCAATGACAAATGTTTTTGGAAAAAGTGGGGTTTTAATTGAAACAAGGATTGGTGATAAAGTATCAGTAGAGAGGAGATACCTTTTTCCCAAATTAAATCTAACAGGATAGAATTTCCCTTCCTAGGGGTAGATTTCCTCTCACTTCCTGTTTTCTCTTTCCATTTGCAAGTAGGAGTCGTTTGTAAGTTGGATGTTTGAAAGTAGGGGCCTGGCGTATATACTCTGCAGAAATTTGCCCTATTAGATGTTGGTGTAGCCACAAGACTGGTGGGCACAGGAATGGGCCCTGCTGTGAGTTAATAGATCAAGATTTGTAATTGCATGCACCTGTTGAACAGGGCAGAAAAATTGGGGGTGGTGGTGGTGGTGGTGGACGGTGTTGCCACAAGACTGTAAGCTCTCACAGTTACTCTTGGTGGGCGCAGGAATGGGCCCTACTGTGAGTTATTAGAACAGATAAAAGATCACCAGTAGGGATGAGCCGAACACCCCCGGGTTCGGTTCGCACCAGAACCTTCGAACGGACCGAAAGTTTGCGCGAATTTTCGAACCCTATTTGTTACAATGGACGCGAACGTTTGAAATCAAAAGTGCTAATTACAGCGGCCAATATGCATGTTAATGTCATAAAACAGGTTTGGGGACCCGGGTCCTGCCCCAGGGGACATATATCAATGCAAAAAGAACTTTTAAAAACTAACGTTTTTTTCGGGAGCAGTCATTTTAATGATGCATAAAGTGAAAAAAAAAAAAGTGAAATATTCCTTTAAATATGGTACCTGGGGGGTGTCTAAAGTATGCCTGTGAAGTGGCATGTGTTTCCCGTGTTTACAAATGTCATTTTGTGCAGGGACAGTTCTAAAGTAAAAAAAGAAGCCATTTAAAACCACTTGCCGCTTTAATGTCATGTCTTGTCCTGGCCATATGGCTGAAAATCCTTGAGAAAAATGGCATGGCTACCCCATCACCCCCCCCACCCCAGCCCCTTTGGGTCTTGTATGGATATTAAGGGGGACCCCGCACCCAAAATAAAACCCTATACCTACAACCCTATTGTGATGGACCTAGCCGGGACACGGGCTGTTGGAGGGGACTGAGTGCGAGCCTGTTGCCTTACGATTATGGGCCCTGGCATTTGGGGGAACAGTGCTCTTTGAGCTGCAAGCCTGGGACCCCTGAGCTGGTGATACTTGGATTCAGGTCCATGCTGGCCCCCCAATACACATAGAATCTGTATGTGTATTTGGCATATTAGCAAGAGACGCTAATGTCATGACTCATGAACTCCAGCCACCTGTGTTATGTAATTGAGTATAGTCTGGCTTGTAGAAGTGTTTCCCCTATTGTTGTGTGTGCTAATTAACCCTGCAATTGAATGAAGGAGCCCAGTGTTGATTAAGATAATTAGCTCATGCTAATTAGGTTAGGCTTGAGTCATCTGTCAACTGTATATAAGTGTGACATGTCAAATAAAGATTCATTCCTGATGTAGCCTACACTGGTGTTGTCTGGTGACTGGCTGAGCTAATGGGTCTTGGATTGTGTGGTACCGGACGGAGGAAGCATTTACGGCGGACATCTTGGGTACGAGGTCCGTCACAATTGGCTGGCAGCGGTGGGATCGTGCTTCCTTGTCGTGAACACATCCAAACCATCACCTGGATCCAAGGCCCGCATAGCAGAGGTACAGATACGTCATCATGGAAGAGGAATTCGGAAGGAGGTTGCGAGAGATGCGGATACAGCACAGAGGACCAGTATCGGTGCAGGTCCTGCTGGGATGGTATGATTCTATTCGCCTACAACTCTGGAAAGAAGCGCTAGCCTGTGAGCAGCGACACCAGGGAAAAGTTCTCCCCTCCATCCATGTAAGGTACTGGTCGCAGTATGAAGTACGAATGTTGTTATTGGGGGAACAACCGAAGCAGGAGTGGACAGCTGAGTTAAGCAGGCTGATCCGGGCAGAAATGCGTTTGGACGAGAGCTACAGAGCCCTCCGGTGGTATGTAGCCCAAGTGTGCCCGTGGACAGCGGATGACAGGCCCACGGAAGGCTTTGATTATAATGGCCTGGGATTGTTGTACTGGAGGCTGTCCGAGGACCCCGACTTTGGGAGTGATCTGGAGTGGCGTTTGGAGGAAATAATGGAGCACAGAGAGCAAAGATTGAACGTCTCGGAAGTGCTCTGGGCACAGGAAGATTTGGAGTTCCTGGCCGCTCAGGAATGGGAGCTTGAGATCGCCTACATACAGCTGCTAGACTCTGCTCAGCAGCAGGGTGGGGCTCCCTTTGCCTGGGACTATGAGGAAATACCAGCAGACAGCTCTGAAATCCTGGCTGAAGAGTCGGCGAGGTGGCATAGTAACAGAGTGCTTTGCCCACCTGCCCCCGCAGCTATGGACACGGAGGTCTTATGGCGGATGCAGGAAGTGCTGACAACAGGGCAGAGCTCTGCTAACCTCTGCCCAGCACCAATGGCATCTTCTAGGTTCCACGGACAGGTGGTGAACCTCTATCCCCAGCCATCAGTTGTAGAGACTGGGGATTTAATAGACTTTTCTGCTGAGGAAAAACAACCTCATGAGCCTCCATCAGAAGAGCTGGTATTAGGGCCAAACTTCACTGAGCTCTGCCCAGCACCAACGGCAGTATCCGTGGAGTTACAAGGAACTTCTCCAGCTGAAGCGCAGGTCACCGGACAGAGGGTCCAAGACCTCTGCCCCACACCGGTGGCAGTTATGGAGGCTCAGGGTGAGAAGGTGGCAATCACTTCCCAGCAGCAGATACAGGGGGAGAAGGGAGAGGAGGTGTTTGTCGTCCCTCCCCAACAGTTGGCCAGGGTGGAGAAAGCGATCTTTCCTCCCCAGCAAAGATTTGTGCACCTGGGAGACAGTACCAGAGACATGTTGTCCCAGCAGCCAGATGAGGGAATGGAAAAGGAAGCCAGCCTCCTGCCCCAATGGTTTGCCAGAGCGGAGGATGTGGAGTCCCCAGCAGAAGTGCTGGCAACAGGGCAGAGTGCTACCCACCTCTGTCCAGCACCAGCAACAACTGTGGAGTTCCAGGAAGCCGGGGCAGTCGGCATCTCTCCCCAACAGTTAGCTGGAGGAGATGAGGTAGGGAAGCTCCTACACCCACCTGAACTGCTGGCAACGGAACAGAGCGCTGCTGGCCTCTGCCCGCAACTAAAACCTATATACTCTGAACAGCAGTATACAGGCGGTGCAAACAAGACACGGACTGTAGGTTTGTTCTTAAGTAGAATCTGAACAGGTACATTATGAAGTGTAGCTCCATCCAAAAAAAATCTATTTTTAAGCTTTTTGGAGAACATAGGGAGGGGTTATCACCCCTGTAACATTTGCTGTCTTTGCACATCTGTTCAGAACATTTCACCTCACTTTCCGTCCCAATGACAAATGTATTTTGGAAAAGTGGGGTTTTAATTGAAACAAGGATCAGTAGAGAGGAGATACCTTTTTCCCAAATTAAATCTAACAGGATCGAATTTCCCTTCCTAGGGGTAGATTTCCTCTCACTTCCTGTTTTCTCCTTCCGTTTGCAAGTAGGAGTCGTTTGTAAGTTGGATGTTTGAAAGTAGGGGCCTGCCGTATATACTCTGCAGAAATTTACCCCATTAGATGTTGGTGTAGCCACAACACTGTAAGCCCTCACAGTTACTCTTGGTGGGCACAGGAATGGGCCCTGCTGTGAGTTATTAGATCAAGATTTGTAATTGCATGCACCTGTTGAACAGGGCAGAAAAATTGGGCCTTTGGTGGTGGTGGTGGACGGTGTTGCCACAAGACTGTAAGCCCTCACAGTTACTCTTGGTGGGCGCAGGAATGGGCCCTGCTGTGAGTTATTAGATTAAGATTTGGAATTGCATGCACCTGTTGAACAGGGCAGAAAAATTGGGCCTTTGGTGGTGGTGGTGGTGGACGGTGTTGCCACAAGACTGTAAGCCCTCACAGTTACTCTTGGTGGGCGCAGGAATGGGCCCTGCTGTGAACTATTAGATCAAGATTTGTAATTACACGCCCCTGTTAAACAGGGACTGAAAAATTGGGCCTTAGGCACTGGTGCCGGTGCCACAACACTGCAACCCATCACAGATACTGTACTCTGAGCACAGCAATGAGACCTGTTGCAAAGCATTGCCTAAAAATTGTAATTACACGCCCCAACAGGGGCTGAAAAATTGTGCCTTAGGCACTGGTGCTGGTGCCACAACACTGCAACCCCTCACAGATACTGTACTTGGAGCACAGCAGTCAGACCTGTTGCGAAGCATTGCTTAAAAAATTGTAATTACACGCCCCTGTTAAACAGGGGCTGAAAAATTGGGCCTTAGGCACTGGTGCTGGTGCCACAACACTGCAACCCCTCACAGAAACTGTACTTGGAGCACAGCAGTCAGACCTGTTGCGAAGCATTTTTTTAAAAAATTGTAATTACACGCCCCTGTTATACAGGGGCTGAAAACATTTGCCTTAGGCACTGGTGTGGTGGCACCCAGAAACAAAAATGTTCTTCCAAGCTATCAAGGAATGGATCATTGAGGAGGAGGAAGAGGATAGTCAGTGAACATAACAGGACAGTCACTCAGCATCAGCATAGGCAGTCTTGAAGGGATGTGACATTATAAATTATTCAGTTATATCTGCTTCAGGTGCCTGGTAGCTGGTGGTGATCCAAGACTGATTCATTTTTATGAAGGTCAGTCGATCAACCGAGTCGGTGGACAGGCGCACCCTGTGATCGGTGACAAATCCTCCCGCAGCACTGAATGTGCGTTCGGAAAGAACGCTGGATGCAGGACAGGCCAGGAGCTCAATTGCATACTGTGCAAGCTCTGGCCAGTGATCCATCCTCAAGACCCAGTAAGCCAGAGGATTTTCGGTGGGAAAGGTGTCCAAGTCTGACCTTGCCCCTAGGTATTCCTGCACCATGTATATCAGACGCTGGCGATGGTTGCTGGAACCGATCATACCTTGGGGCTGCGGACTAAAAAATTGTCTGAACGCATCGGTCAGACGTCCACCTTCCCCACCGCTCCTTCTGCTACTGACCGAAGCCTCAGCAACTTGTCGTCCAGGACCAGGAGTTTGTAACCTCCCAGTTTCTGGGAACGCGTTGCACAGACCTTTCTGCAAGGCCTCCCTGAGATGTCTCATCCTCTGCTCCCTCTGCGACGGCAAGATAAGGTCCGCAACCTTACCCTTGTACCGTGGATCAAGGAGAGTGGCCAGCCAGTAATGGTCCCTCTCCTTGATCCGAAGAATACGAGGATCCTTCCGCAGGCTTTGCAGGATCAGGGAGGCCATGCAACGTAGGTTAGCTGAGGCATTCGGTCCGGAGTCTTCTGGGTCACTGAGGACGACATGATCGCCAGCCACCTCCTCCCAGCCACGTACAAGTCCACTGGTTTGTTGGGACTGTACATCATCCCTAAAAGACTGCTGCTGCTGATGCTGAGTGCCAGGCTCCACCTCCATGCTCACACAATCCTCCTCCTCCTCCTCCTCCTCATCCTCTTCCTGTGTGATGGGTGGGACAGAAGGAACACTGTCTGGATAAAGGGGGCCTTGAGAGGCAAGGAAGTCCTCCTCTTCCTGCCTCTGTTCTGCCTCAAGTGCCCTGTCCATTATCCCACGCAGCGTATGCTCCAACAGGTGGACAAGAGGTACAGTGTCACTGATGCATGCACTGTCACTGCTCACCATCCTCGTGGCCTCCTCAAATGGTGAGAGGACAGTGCATGCATCCCTGATCATGCTCCACTGGCGTGGGGAAAAAAAGCCAAGCTCCCCTGACCCTGTCCTGGTGCCGTAGTCGCAAAGGTACTCATTGATGGCCCTCTGCTGCGTGTGCAGTCGCTGCAGCATGGCCAACGTTGAGTTCCACCTGGTGGGCATGTCACATATTAGGCGGTTCTTGGGCAGGTTCAACTCCTTTTGCAGCTCAGCCAGCCGAGCACTGGCATTATACGATCGGCGGAAATGCACACAGACTTTCCTGGCCTGCCTCAGGACATCCTGTAAGCCTGGGTACCTGCCCAAGAACCGCTGCACCACCAGGTTGAGGACGTGAGCCATACAGGGCACATGGGTGAGCTGCCCCTGTCGCAGGGCGGAGAGGAGGTTGGTGCCATTGTCAGAAACCACCATTCCTGGCTTAAGCTGGCGTGGCGTCAACCACCTCTCGGCCTGCCCCTGCAGAGCTGCCAGAACCTCTGCCCCAGTGTGGCTCCTGTCCCCCAAACACACCAGCGCAAGCACGGCATGGCATCTTTTTGCCTGCGTACTCGCGTAGCCCCTTGTACGCCTACGGAGCACCGCTGGTTCCGAGGACAGAGCACTCGAAGAGGCCATGGAGGAAGAAGAAGAGGGGGGGTGGAGGAGAGAGGTGTGTCACAACCAGTAGTAGCATTTTGGAGGCGTGGTGGCGGAACAACCTCCAACACTACTGCACCTTGTCCTGCATCCCTCCCAGCTGCCAATAGAGTGACCCAATGGGCCGTGAAAGACAGATAACGTCCCTGTCCATGCCTGCTGGACCATGAGTCAGCGGTAATATGCACCTTACCGCTGACCGCCCTGTCCAGCGAGGCATGGACATTGCCTTCCACATGCCGGTAGAGAGACGGAATCGCCTTCCGTGAGAAAAAGTGGCGTTTGGGAACCTGCCACTGAGGAACCGCACATTGAACAAACTCACGGAAGGGGGTCGAGTCTACCAACTGAAAAGGCAGCAGTTGAAGTGCTAGCAATTTAGCCAAGCTAGCATTCAACCGCTGGGCATGTGGATGGCTGGGAGTATACTTCTTTCGACGGTCCAGCAGCTGGGGCAGGGAAATTTGCCTGCTACAATCGGACGTCGGTGTACTGCAAGTACTTGGTTGTGACACACCTAATTCTACACCTTCAGTCCTCTCAGAGCAGCTTTCAGAGAGGACTGAAGATATAGTGGGGATGGAGATCCCAGCTGATGAGGAGCAAGGAGAGGTCCGCTTTGTTCTTTGGTGTGGGTCTTTAATGTGCGCTTGCCAACGAGCTGCATGGCAGGTCGACATATGTCTGGTCATGCTTGTGGTGCCCAAGCGGCTGATGTTTTGGCCACGCGAGATACGCTTGAGACAAATATTGCAAATAGCAGTGGTGCGATCTGATGTACTCGTCTCAAAAAAGGCCCACACCAAAGAACTTTTGTGATAACGTGCAGAGGCAGCGCCCTGCACAGGCGGAGCTCTGCGGTGTGATTCAGTTGGTGTGCTGGCCTCTAGCTGGCCTCCGGAGGGCATCCTGCCTCGTTGGACATGTGCCGCCGCATCCTCCTCCTCCTCCTCTCTCCCTTCAGGCACCCACGTGGAGTCAGTGACCTCATCATCCCCTCCCTCTTCACCACTAGAGCAAACCTGGCAGTAAGCTGCAGCTGGTGGAACATTACTGCCAGATTGCTGTCCTTCAGCATCCCCTCTCTCTGCGCGCACACTACTGCCTTCCTCAAGCTGGGTATCATCATCCGAGCCTTCAAATCGTTGGGCATCCTCCTGGAGCATGTACCCAACACTGTGCTCAAACAGTTCGGGGGACTCCTCAGGAGGACATGGTGGGTCTAGGGAAGGGGTGCCTGATGATGCCATTGAGTACGCGTTGGCAGCTGCTTTGCCAGTACCCTGAGCTGGGTGAGAGAGGATGAGGAGGATGAGGAGGGCTTGGTCATCCATTCTACCAAGCCTTCGGCATGATGCGGCTCAACATGTCCAGCTGCTGAAAACAAAGACAAGCGTGTCCCATGGCCACGTGCTGATGACGATGCACGACCACGTCCACGACCAGCACTGTTGTCTCTAGAAACAGAGCCTGCTTGCCCTGTGTTCTTGCCTCGGGACTGTCTGTCTCTCCTTGGTGGTCTTCCAGCCATTGTAGTGGGTAGTGTATATTGTGCTGGAGTCACACAGCACACAGACTAACTCCTGCAGATGGATGCCTTAGATGACAGCAACAGGGCCCTATGGCAGATAGAGGCTGCCTTAGATGACAAGAACTGGGCTGACACACACACACATTAGCTCCTATGTGTGCTGACACACACACACACTAGCTCCTATGTGTGCTGACACACACACACACTAGCTCCTATGTGTGCTGACACACACACACACGCTAGCTCCTATGCGTGCTGACACAAACACACTATAGCTCCTATGTGTGCTGACAACACACTATAGCTCCTATGTGTGCTGACAAGACACTATAGCTCCTATGTGTGCTGACAAAAAAATAGAGCTCCTATGTGTGCTCACAACACACTATAGGTCCTATGTGTGCTGACACACACACACACACTATGTGTGCTGACACAAACACACTATAGCTCCTATGTGTGCTCACAACACACTATAGGTCCTATGTGTGCTGACACAAACACACTATAGGTCCTATGTGTGCTGACAAAAAAATAGAGCTCCTATGTGTGCTCACAACACACTATAGGTCCTATGTGTGCTGACACAAACACACTATAGGTCCTATGTGTGCTGACAAAAAAATATAGCTCCTATGTGTGCTCACAACACACTATAGGTCCTATGGGTGCTGACACAAACACACTATAGGTCCTATGTGTGCTGACAAAAAAATAGAGCTCCTATGTGTGCTCACAACACACTATAGGTCCTATGGGTGCTGACACAAACACACTATAGGTCCTATGTGTGCTGACAAAAAAATAGAGCTCCTATGTGTGCTCACAACACACTATAGGTCCTATGGGTGCTGACACAAACACACTATAGGTCCTATGTGTGCTGACACAAAAAATAGAGCTCCTATGTGTGCTCACAACACACTATAGGTCCTATGGGTGCTGACACAAACACACTATAGGTCCTATGTGTGCTGACAAAAAATAGAGCTCCTATGTGTGCTCACAACACACTATAGGTCCTATGGGTGCTGACACAAACACACTATAGGTCCTATGTGTGCTGACAAAAAAATAGAGCTCCTATGTGTGCTCACAACACACTATAGGTCCTATGGGTGCTGACACAAACACACTATAGGTCCTATGTGTGCTGACAAAAAAATAGAGCTCCTATGTGTGCTCACAACACACTATAGGTCCTATGGGTGCTGACACAAACACACTATAGGTCCTATGTGTGCTGACAAAAAAAATAGAGCTCCTATGTGTGCTCACAACACACTATAGGTCATATGGGTGCTGACACAAACACACTATAGGTCCTATGTGTGCTGACAAAAAAAAAAAATAGAGCTCCTATGTGTGCTCACAACACACTATAGGTCCTATGGGTGCTGACACAAACACACTATAGGTCCTATGTGTGCTGACAAAAAAATAGAGCTCCTATGTGTGCTCACAACACACTATAGGTCCTATGGGTGCTGACACAAACACACTATAGGTCCTATGTGTGCTGACAAAAAAATAGAGCTCCTATGTGTGCTCACAACACACTATAGGTCCTATGGGTGCTGACACAAACACACTATAGGTCCTATGTGTGCTGACAAAAAAAAATATAGCTCCTATGTGTGCTGACACAAACACAATATGGCTCCTATAAATCCCTGCCTGCCTGCCTGCCTGGGATGGGACAGAAGGTTGGGACAGAAGGTTGGGACAGAAGGTTGGGACAGAAGGTTGGGGTGCAATGCTGTTCTAACAGCACTGCGATTGGTGCTACTGCAATGCTGTGCTAACAGCACGCACACACCAGACTAATCCCCAGCAGCAGATAATGTCACACTCAGTGCAATCAGCAGCAATGATCAGTATTGATTTGAATGACTCAGCAATGGTTTAGCAAAGAAGAAATCAATCAGCAGACTGCTCTTCTAAAAGCCGGAACACATGTGCCCTGGGCCGACGGCGTGGCGGCCTTTTATAGAGTGGGGCGTGTACTAAAGCCCCTGAGCTTTAATTGGCTACAGGCGTCCCGCCTGTAGCCAATTATTGCTCTCCTCGCTGCCGGCGCTGTGATTGGCCAAGCATGCGGGGTCACAGTGCATGCTTGGCCAATCATCAGCCAGCAATGCACTGCGCCGGCCGCAATGCATTGCGGGCCGCTCGCATCACACGAATGTGATGCGAACGGCCCAAATAGTTCTGGGCTCGCCGAGTGGGCAAATGCCCGGTGCTCGATTCGAACGGGCGAACGCCCGGTGCTCGATTCGAACGTGGGTTCGAATCGAGCACCGGGCCCATCAATGCCTGAAGGTCATATTCAAGGCATGCCCTATTCCAGTTGAGTCTCCTGGCTGCAGCTGCCTCTTTCCACTGCCCATGCCACCACAGTCCTTCTGTCTCTGCACCCATCCCAGACTGCTGTATCCCAGTCCTCTCAGGCTTGCTTCCCAGTCCTCCTGACTGTGTGTCACTCACCAGCCCTCCTGGCTGTTCCTGTTGCTTCTGGAGACTTGCCCGGCAGTATTCTCCCACTATCCTCTCCTTGCTCCCAGTGCCTCCTGGCCAGGACATCTCTATGGTTTTGGGAAGGTCCCCATCCACACCCGAGCCCAGGCCCAAGGTCACCCCCCCCCCAGACTGGGGAGCTCCCTCAAAGGCCATGACAGCCTAACACTCCATCTCCAGCTTCCACCTGAACAACTCCTCCCTAGTTGGCCTGCCCCCTGCCAATCCAAGTTGTAGATTGGTCAGGGCCCTCAGAATTCTCCAGGCAACTCCACCTTATCTCCCATTCTTCTAGAAGGTTCCAGAAGATTAGAGAAGTAGGGAGAAGGTCTCAGTGTTGCTGCCTGTGAGTCAGCTCTCCCTGGATTTCTGCTCAACCCAGGACAAAAACACAGACAGGCTACCAGCCAAGCCTGCAAAAACCTATCTACAATTCTAGCACTAGAGGGTGCTACACTCCCCCCCCCCCCCCCCATAATGTCGAGCCAGTCCCTTGGCTCTTGGTGAATTAGAAACAATGTCTCCTGGGCCAAAGAGCAAGGGCATCCCATTGGAAGGGGGAGAGGGAAAAAACTGGGACAGGGCTATATTACAAATGAATATCAGTAGAAAAATAGATATTTTGTTTGTATAGTCATCTATGTCAGTGTTTCTCAACTCCAGTCCTCAAGGCGCCCCAACAGGTCATGTTTTCAGGCTTTCCATTATTTTGCACAGGTGATACAGAGTGGCTCCCGGCAGGCTGTCCTGCTCTCACGACCACCACTCTGTCCTTCTAGATTGCTCTCCCCAACCTCTATTCCCTCCGAATGTCCTGAAAATCAGGCCCAGGTCTCCTCACAGTCTGGCACCCACAAAGGCTTGGGGATGTGCATATACTCCCACACCAGGTCATCCTTCTACTCTCCCCGGGAGTTCTCAATGACGTCCATGGTATCAGGAGGGACATGGGGTAGTCCAGACCCCACTCCAGAGCAACTCTGCGCTGAGTCCCCAGCTGGAATCTGGAAAACCTGGGCAGTTCTCTTGGCTTCCCTTTTCCTGGCAGGACACAAACGTCTTGACCCACTGCTTGAACTCAGCTTCGGTTCTGTTATAAAAGAGTTTTCTGGTGCGGATGGGGGTTCCTGCAGCTTCTTCAGTTCCCATAGCAAGATCTGGCATGTCTGACACCTCCGACTGGACCTCTTCCTGGACCTTAGAGCCTCCTATATCCCATTCCTCCTCCAAACTACTGTGCGATGACCAATCTGCTATCTCCTCCAGGGACCAGAATTCTGCTTGCAGTCTGGGGGATCCCCAATCTATGGCCATGTCCTTGCCTTCCCCTCCTGGCTCACCTGAGGGCAAATCTCCCCCTGCACTGGCTTCTTACAGGTGGGGTCAGCAGAGGACATAGAAGCAGCCGGCATTTCAGGGACATTTCCTGGTTCCTGCTGGGCAGCACTTACAGTTACTAGGTCCCGACCAGGCTGCAGGCCACCACAAATCTCTCTTTCCCCATGTCACTGTTTTTCACAGGGGAGTTGCCAGGCTCAGACTTGACCCCGCCTTTCGCAGATAATCTGTTCGCGGCTGTAGTAGTGACGGTCCTGACTGTGAGTCCATGCTGTAGTTCTGTGGCCCCTGCTGGCTGGATACTAGCCAGGTGAGTGGCCCACCGCAATGCCCGCATCGGATCCAGGCACTGACCACTGTGGTCCGTATCCAGCATTCTGGACACAGCAGGCACATTCGCTCTGTCCCTTCGATCCCCCCAAGTGTGAATCATCCGCAATGCTCCAACCGAAAACAGGTGTCCACCAGTGTCTGCTCCTGCAGATCAGGCAACCAGGTCAGCGCTGGAAACACGCGAGCACACTCCACCATCTTGCTCCTCTCTCTCTCTCTGCTAGCAGGGAATGCTGTGTCTCTTCTATGGTGAGGCTCTGCCCCCTCGCTTCCAGACAGGCTGGCGTCTGCAAAGCTGATAAGCAGTCCTTATAAGCACACACTTAGAACAGTCCACCCACAGGCACCCACTGGCTTACCCAGATCACCATGGGCAACAGTAGACATCTCCAGGCACACTTTACTGAATGAAGCAGGAGTTTGGAGTATAAAGTCACAATGTCCAGCCTTAGCAGATTGCTGGACATATTTGTAATCCATGGGCACGGTCGCCCACCGTGGTTGCCACAGGTGACAGCAAATGGTAAAGTTCACTGAATTGCAGGTTTAGCACAAGTGTCCGTCCCAGCCACAGTTGGGGCAAATTGGGTAAGCAGAGCAGCAATAACTTGAAGTTTGAAGGCAGCTCCCACTGGTTGCTATGGACAAGGCACTTGGGTATTGCAGTTACAAGCAGGCAGAGCACATAAGCCCTTCCCTGGTTCAATCCCTCTACATTCTCTGGAACAAAGCACAGTTCTCTGGCTTGATCAACTTCCGGTTGCTAGGGGCAACAGCTGGCAGGTTACCTGTGGGCAGACATTCCGGAATGAGCCCCAAAATGTTGCGGTACCTCTGTAGGGGCTGCTGGTGATTGTGGTCCGTCTTCCACCCTGCACAGCCAAGCACACGAATTTCCAGACACACTAAGTCAGCAAACAGTTCTTGTACTTTGTTTTTGTTTTATTAGGGGAATATAACTTGGATAGGAATAGGGTGCATATGGGATGCCTACTTGATTGAAGAAATATATAGGGACTGAACTATATATACACTCTCTTCACTTTTACCTCCAGCACATACACTTGCTTGTAGACTATCACTCCCAGGACCTGCTAGCACTGTTATTGAGGGTCTGACACTGGCTCAGCCAGACCCAAAGCAAATGCCTTTTGCAGGCAGGGACCACGGGCCCATATGGTGTAGCAAAAATAGGTAGTCCTTAGTGCTAGTTATCCCACATGTGGCTACTGCTCCCAGTACCACTTCTTCAGGCCCTGCCAGCCCTCCTGGCTGCAGCCACCTCTTTCCACTGCCCAATGCCACCACAGTCCTCTGCACTGGCTCTGCACCTATCCCAGACTGCTCAATCCCAGTCCTCTCAGGTGTGCCTCCCAGTCCTCCTGACTGTGTAACACTATGCAGCCCTCCTGGCTGTTCCTGTTGCTCCTGGAGACTTGCCCGGCAGTGTTCTCCCTGTGTCCTCTCCTTGCTCCCAGTGCTCCCTGGCCAGGACACTTTCATGGTTTTGGGAAGGTCCCGTCAGCACCCAAGACCAAGCCTAAGGCCACCCCCCGACTGGGGAGCTCCCTCAAAGGCTGCAACAGCATAACACTCCATCTCCAGCTTCTACCGAACAACTCCTCTTAACCACTTGCCTACAGTGCACTTTCACCCCCTTCCTGACCAGACCAATTTTCAGCATTCAGCGCTCTCACACTTTGAATGACAATTACTCAGTCATGCAACACTGTACCCAAATGAAATTTGCGTCCTTTTTTTCACACAAATAGAGCTTTCTTTTGGTGGTATTTAATCACTACTGGGTTTTTTATTTTTTGTGCTATAAATTAAAAAAGACTGAAAATTTGGTGAAAAAATGCCTTTTTCTTTGTTTCTGTCATAAAATTTTACAAATTAGTAATATTTCTTCATAAATTTTGGCCAAAATGTATATGGCTACATATCTTTGGTAAAAATAACCCTAATTAGTGTATATTATTTAGTTTTTGTGAAAGTTATAGAGTCTACAAGCTATGGTGCAAATCATTGAAAATTGATCACACCTGATCACACCTGATGTACTGAAGACCTATCTCGTTTCTTGAGACACTAACAAGCCAGGAAAGTACAAATACCCACAAAATGACCCCATTTTGGATAGCAGACACCCCAACGTATAATCTATGAGGCATTATGAGTCTTTTGAACTGTTCATTTTTTTCCAGAAGTTTTTGGAATATGTGGAAAAAAAATGAAAACGCATTTTTTTTTCCACAAAGTTGTCCATTTTTAAGATATTTCCAACACATAGCATGTACATAGCAAAAATGACACCCCAAAATACATTCTGCTACTCCTCCTGAGTATGGCGATACCACATGTGTGAGACTTTTACACAGCCTGGCCACATACAGAGGCCCGCCAGTGAAGTAGCGCCTTCAGGCGTTCTACAAGCAGAAATTACACATCTCATTTCTCAATCACCTATTACAGTTTTGAAGGCCCTGGAGCCCCAGGACAATGGAAACACCACAAAATGACCCCATTTTGGATAGCAGACACCCCAACGTATAATCTATGAGGCATTATGAGTCTTTTGAACTGTTCATTTTTTTCCAGAAGTTTTTGGAATATGTGGAAAAAAAATGAAAACGCATTTTTTTTCCCACAAAGTTGTCCATTTTTAAGATATTTCCAACACATAGCATGTACATAGCAAAAATGACACCCCAAAATACATTCTGCTACTCCTCCTGAGTATGGCGATACCACATGTGTGAGACTTTTACACAGCCTGGCCACATACAGAGGCCCGCCAGTGAAGTAGCGCCTTCAGGCGTTCTACAAGCAGAAATTACACATCTCATTTCTCAATCACCTATTACAGTTTTGAAGGCCCTGGAGCCCCAGGACAATGGAAACACCCACAAAATGACCCCATTTTGGAAAGTAGACACCCCAACGTATAATCTATGAGGCATTATGAGTCTTTTGAACTGTTCATTTTTTTCCAGAAGTTTTTGGAATATGTGGAAAAAAAAAGAAAACACATTTTTTTTCCACAAAGTTGTCCATTTTTAAGATATTTCCAACACATAGCATGTACATAGCAAAAATGACACCCCAAAATACATTCTGCTACTCCTCCTGAGTATGGTGATACCACATGTGTGAGACTTTTACACAGCCTGGCCACATACAGAGGCCCGCCAGTGAAGTAGCACCTTCAGGCGTTCTACAAGCATAAATTACACATCTCATTTCTCAATCACCTATTACAGTTTTGAAGGCCCTGGAGCCCCAGGACAATGGAAACGCCCACAAAATGACCCCATTTTGGAAAGTAGACACCCCAACGTATAATCTATGAGGCATTATGAGTCTTTTGAACTGTTCATTTTTTTTCCAGAAGTTTTTGGAATATGTGGAAAAAAAAAGAAAACGCATTTTTGTTCCACAAAGTTGTCCATTTTTAAGATATTTCCAACACATAGCATGTACATAGCAAAAATGACACCCCAAAATACATTTGCTACTCCTCCTGAGTATGGCGATACCACATGTGTGAGACTTTTACACAGCCTGGCCACATACAGAGGCCCGCCAGTGAAGTAGCACCTTCAGGCGTTTTACAAGCATAAATTGCACTTCTAATTTCCTGACAACCTATTATTTTTGAAGGCCCTTATATTTCTAACAGATAGCATTTACATACCAAAAAATACACTCCAAAATAAATTCTATTGAGCAAAGGGTAAAAAAAAAAAGTATTACCTGTGGTTTTTGTAGTGTCCCCAGAAGAGGGATTTGGTCCAGGCAGCAGGCAGCAGGCAGCAGACAGCAGGCAGCAGACAGCAGGCAGCAGACAGGGATGTCCTTAGCAACAATAATAATTATCCAGGCAGCAGGTAGGAATATTGTCTATAGTCAGCACAAGGATATCGTCAGCACAGCCAAAGCATTTGTCCTTTAGAAAATGTGTCCAGGTGTGGTCAGTTTATGCTGCAGGCAGGGAGATAGTGGCAGTAAGTCAGCAGCAGGCTGAGGGCCGCAATCGGGTAAGACCTGTGCACAGGGCCACAGGGGTAGAGGCTTCGACCCACCCAAATCTCTATGAAGCCTCCGGGCTCCAGACCCTAATCCGGAAATTAAGAAACCCGGAGACAACAAAAAAATTGTTTTCTCCATCCGGAAAAACATTTCTGGAGCCCCTCACATGTGAGACCCCTGTGTACTACAGTAGCAGGGCAACAGATCAGTCCAAGCGGTAGGCAAAAGCATAGTCCATAAAACAGGCCAGGGTCAGTTCACGTTCAAGCAGTCCAAGCGGTAGGCAGAAGCGTAGTTGTTAAAACAGGCCAGGGTCAGTTCACATGTAAGCAGTCCAAGCAGTAGGCAGAAGCGTAGTTGATAAAACAGGCCAGGGTCATTTCACGTGGAAGCAGTCCAAACGGTTGGCAGAGGCATAGTCAAAAAACAGGCCAGGGTCAGTTCACGTGGAAGGCAGTGGATATTTGAGGAAGCATGGGGAATGGTCAGCACAGATGTTGAAAATGGGGAAATGGTTAAGAATATGGGCTAATAATTTAGGGATGTGTGATATTGTCTGAAGCATATACCAATGCAAAGGCCGGGTTCGGAGGGACAGTCGACACAGTGGTAGCTGGTATCAGTTCTAAATCCTTTTTTGCTGCATACTCGACATCTTTTTTGGCGTCTTCGGCCCGCTTCAGATGGTGGAATGTGGTCCGGGAAGTGGCGTTCGTGAAGTCGGCTAACGGCATCAGAGCGAAGGTTTTCTGGGGGGGGGTCTTTGACCGTAGATGAGGGACCTGACAACGTTTTCTATAAATTTTAGGAAGTGGGCAGGGCTTTCTGTGGATTTGGTGTGAACTATGAAGGCATTATAAATGGCCAAATGAATTAAATAGAGTGCTACCTTCTTGTACCAGAAACGGGACCTCCTAATTGCTAAATAGGGCTGAAGCATTTGGTCGTTGAAATCCACCCCCCCCATGTACAGATTGTAATCGTGTACACATTTTGGCTTTACGATGGGACCTTGTCGTCTCTGAACTTCCACTGTAGTGTCATCATGGATGGTGGAAATCATGTACACATTCCTGGTATCCTTCCACCTCAAAGCCAGCACTTCGTCGCATCGCAAGGTTGCTCTTTCTCCCCTTCGCAATTTCTTGTTTACTATGGCTTGTGGGAAGCCCTTCCTATTCTTTCTGGAGGTTCCACAGGCCAGGGTTTCTGCAAGGTATAGGTGTTTGAAAAGGGGCAGGCTGGTGTAGAAGTTATCCAGGTATATGTGGTAACCTTTCCTCAGCAGTGGGTATGCCAGGTCCCATACGATTTTACCAGTTGTGCCCATGTAGGCCGGGCACTCAGGGGGCTGGAGCTGGGAATCTTTTCCTTCGTATATGCGGAAAGCATACAAATATCCCGTGGCTCTCTCGCAAAGCTTATAAAACTTCACTCCGTATTTGGCCCTTTTGCTAGGAATGTATTGTCTTATTCCTAGCCGGCCTGAAAAGGGTACCAGGGACTCATCGACACATATGTGCTTTTCGGGGACATAGAGTTCTGAAAATCGTTGGGAAAAGAAATTAATGAGTGGGCGAATTTTATATAATTTGTCATGATTTGGATGATTGCGGGGAGGGCACTGGCTGTTGTCCCTGAAATGGAAAAAGCGCATTATCATCCTGTATCGGGACCTGGACATAACGGAAGAATAAATGGGCATATGGTGGATGGGGTCGGTGGACCAATAGGCATGTCCTTCATTTTTTTTGGTAAGCCCCATGTTTATGGTGAGGCCCATAAACACTTTGAACTCCTCCAGAGTCAAGCTTCTCCACTCAAATGGACGGGCGTAAGATGATTCGGGGTTGTTGGCTATATACTGCTGGGCATATAAATTGGTCTGGTCCACGATGAGTTGCAGCAAAGTGTCGGGCAAAAATAAATGAAAACAATCAATTGGGGAAAAATTTTGGGTATTGGCCTGCACACCTGGCTGTGCTGTGAAAGGGGGGATTCTTGCTGATCCTGAGTTGGAAGGCAGCCATGTTGGATTGGCAAGACCATCTGGGAGGTATGTAGTGGCCCTGGCTCTTGGGGGACGTGGCACTCCAGTGCTGGTAGTTGGGGGATTTGTTCCTGTGCTGGCATTTGGGCGTGATGATGCGGCAGTGCTGGTACTGGGGCTGGGCATTTCTTGTGGCCTTTCGCTGGCGGCAGCACTGGTACTGGGCCTGGGAATTTGATCCTGGGATATATTGCTGGTGGCTGCCTGGTTTCCAGAACGCCGTGCTCGTTTAGGAGGGATCCATTCTTCCTCCGATTCATTTGCCGATATACTACTTTCGATCGGTTCAAATGCTGAATTTGAACGATCGGAATTGGCATTTGAATCTGATGAGAACTCCCCGCTGCTCTCATCAGTCATGGCGAGGATCTGGAATGCCTCCTCACTTGTATATAATCTTTTGGACATGCTTTGTGATGGGCTGTGCGACTGGTGACAAATGACGGTCAGTGATGGGTGACAGGTGACAGGTGACGAATGACTTCACTGGTGGGTGACGGGTGACGTGTGACGTCACTGGTGGGTGACGGGTGAACCACTGACGGCAGTCTCTGGACAGTGACAGGTGCACTTTGTGGGCACTGATAGGTGACAGATCTGGGTCACTGATGGCGGTCACTTATGACGGTCACTGATGGCGGTCACTTATGACGGTCACTGGCGATGGTCACTGATGGGTGACAGGTGCACTTTGTGGGCACTGATGGGTGACAGATCTGGGTCACTGATGACGGTCACTGATGGCGGTCACTGATGACGGTCACTGCCGATGGTCACTGATGGGTGACAGGGGCACTGATGGGTGACAGGTGCACTTTGTGGGCACTGACGGGTGACAGGTGCACTTTGTGGACACTGACGGGTGACAGGTGCACTTTGTGGACACTGACGGGTGACAGGTGCACTTTGTGGACACTGACGGGTGACAGGTGGACTTTGTGGACACTGACGGGTGACAGGTGGACTTTTGTGGACACTTTTGTGGTGACTGTTGGGTGACAGCTGTAATGGGGGGGGGGGGGGGGCGATGTGACAGGTTCTCTTTGGCTGTGTTTGGTGCACTACAGTACAGTACAGACAAAGATCGGTAACTCACTGCTCCTGGCTGTTCTCTCCTCACACTGGTAACGGTGTGTGAGGAGAGAATAGCCGGTAACAGCTAGTAACCGGTCTTTGTTTACATTTAGTGGTCGGCTGTGAATGGATCACAGCCGATCACGTGGTAATCAGCCATCAGTCATTGGCTGATTACCCTTGTCGGTGACGAGCAGTGTTCCTGGGAACACGCCGCCACCGACATGACCGCGCTGCGCGCTCCCGATCGCGCGCATGCGCTGTCTAAAGTCGGGACTTCCCCAATGTGATCAGCCGTGACGTAATCGCGGCTGATCACATGGTGAACAGCCATGCCCAATGGCTGTTCACCCCTGTCGGTGACGCGGTGTGTCTCCGGGACACGCCGGCACCGACAGAGCACGGCTGCGCGCCCGCGATCGCGCGCACGGCCGTGTTTTTTGGCCGCCGTCATATGACGGCGGCCCGCCACGAGAGCTGCACCGTCCCGCCGTCATATGACGGCGGGCGGTCAGCAACTGGTTAAAAACCAAAAACCTATCTACAATTTTTTTTTTTGTAAGATAACTGAAATCCATCACAGGTGATATAATTTGCTGTTCAGTGATTGCAGTACTCTAGTCTGCATCTCCCCAAGGTAATACATAAAACCTGGCCTGTTAGTGGGCCCTGAGGATAGGGTTGATGACCACTGATCTAAACAACATGATAAATCCTCAAAAGAACAGAACAAGATTATACATCATAGCAAAACCATGGATACAACAATTCTCTCAAAATTTGTATGTACTTACAATCCACATAAATAATGAATCAACAGGACCAGAACCATTAAAAGAACACACACTCCCTCCAGACCACCGAGCTCCAAAAGTGGACCAAAATACCCAACAAGGAACAAGGAGTCATGTGGACTTAATATGCTAATGGAGGAAGAATAAAAAGGGCCACCATCCCCATTATCAAAAATGAAAAAAGGGAAAAATCCTGTAATGTATGTATGTAAGCCCATGTGGGTCCACAATATTAAATATTCACTCAGGGAGAAAAGTCGAGGAAAAAAAAGGATAGCAAAAAGTGGTTGTTCTTTCTCAGCATAGCTGAAGAAAATAAATGAATACTGCTAGGGCACTAGCAAAATACTGCAGCATGCTGGGTAGAGGAGAAGTTATCCTTTTGGCTGTTCTACCATTTTTTTTGTTTGCCAGTGTCCTATCCCCCTGTAGGCAGCAGTATAACGCTGCAATATCTGAATATTTGTCACCTTTAATGAATTAAAAAATAAACAATGTTACTGGGGTGCTCCGAAAAAGCATACTAAGCACTGGTTCACACCGGTGCAGCTTGACCTACTTCAGCACAATTTCAAAGCCGCACATCATTTTCAATTTTATTGCGGCTTGCAATTTCATTTAACTGAAGTCTATGCAAGTCGCAATGAAATTGGTAAAAAGTAGTGCCGGAACCTTTTCATAATCATTGTGATATTAACGGTTCCATTGCTGGCAATGGGGTGCAATTTGGAACTGTCAAATCTCATGACAAGTCGCACTGGTGTGAACTTAATGCACTTACTAGACTGCATCATATATATAATTTTTTTATTTTGCCAAAAATACTTTAACCACTTTCAGACCGGACCAATTTGCAGCCAAAGGACCAGACCCCTTTTTGCGATACGGCACTGCGTCGCTTTAACTAACAATTGCGCGGCCGTGCGACATGGCTCCCAAATAAAATTGACGTCCTTTTTTTCCCACAAATAGAGCTTTCTTTTGGTGGTATTTGATCGCCCCTGCGGTTTTTATTTTTTGCGCTATAAATAAAAAAGAGCGACAATTTTGAAAAAAACGCATTCTTTTTTATTTTTGCTATAATAAATATCCCCCAAAAATATATAAAAAAAACTTTTTCCTCAGTTTAGGCCGATATGTATTCCTCTACATATTTTTGGTAAAAAAAATCTCAATAAGCGATTATTGATTGGTTTGCGCAGAAGTTATAGCGTTTACAAGATAGGGGATAGTTTTATAGCATTTTTATTAATAATAATTTTTTTTTACTAGTAATGGCGGCGATCAGCGATTTTTATTGTGACTGCGACATTATGGCGGACACATTTTTGGGACCATTGTCATTTATACAGCAATCAATGCTATTTAAATGCATTAATTCCTGTGTAAATGACACTGGCAGTGAAGGGGTTAACCACTTGGTGGCAGTGTAGGGGTTACATGTGCCTAGAGGCGTGTTTCTAACTGTGGGGGGGGGCGTGGCTGTCAGCTAGTGAATGCTGATCTCTGCTCCAATCACAGGGAGCAGAGATCGGTGTCACTAGTTGCTAGGCAGAACGGGGAGATGCTGTTTATTTCCGCATCTCCCCGTGACATGATCACGGGTATCCCCGCGGCGATCGAGTTCGTGGGGGTCCCAACTGGCGCTTGATGGCCCGGCGGCATCTTAAAGGGGACATACCTGTACGCCCTTATGCCTGTCCGTGCCATTCTGTCGACGTACATCGTCGTGCGCCGGTTGGCAATAGGTTAAACCCTTGTCCACCAAGGTAAGTTTATAAATGTCCTGATATTCAAGGGCTTAAAACAAGATGCAGTCATGAGCCTCAGCTTGGTTGATTTTTTCTTCCTGGCGATTGGTTTTCAGGTATGAGCCGCTCAATCACTTTTACAGTATCAGGAACGTGCCGCTCCCCCCGCCCATGGTAGTTACAGGGATCCTATATTCTTCCAGGTAGTCTGAAATTGTGCTAAAATGTACCAAAAGTTGTTTATGTGCTCTAAAAAAAATTTTTGTATTTTTTTCAGGAAATATGCGTTTAATAAACAGTTGCACAAGAAACATGCAACATAAAAAAATTGCAACTGACACCATTTTATAATACAGGGCCTCTGCTTTCAGAATACAGTATCTCACAAAAGTGAGCACACCCCTCAAATATAGGGGTGTGCTAAAATATTTTATTATATCTTTTAATGTGACAACACTGAAGAAATTACACTTTGCTACAATGTAAAGTAAAGTACACCCCTTAGTGAAAATTTCCAAATTGGGCCCAAAGTGTCAATATTTTGGGGGGGGGGGGGTGGTTGCCACTGGAGTCCTCTTCTACTCCTCCATGACGACATCACAGAGCTGGTGGATGTTAGTGCATTAAATCCAAAGAAGGGTGGTACCAAATCTGGTGGGTTTAGTATATTCGACCCATGGCCTCCAAACCTTCAGGAACTTATCATGAGTGTAGGAAAGGACAGCAGTCAGCTTTTCGTTAACCATTATATCGTCCATGCGATTCTTAACCGCCTCAAAACTTAGTGCCTGTGTCTTCCATGCCCTAGCTATCGTTAGTTTAGTTGCAGTAAAGAGATGCAGAGCCAGTTGACGTTCCGGGCGAAGCAGTTCTGCAATTGGGTTGCAGAGCAGTGCTTCGTATGGATCTTTTTTGAGGTCAGCATGGAGTATGTTTCGGAGGAGGGAGTAAACTCTGATCCATAACCTGCATACTCTCGGACAGGTCCACCAGATGTGCGTCATTGTACCCTCCTGGGAGCAACCTCGGAAACACAGGAGGGAGTAGGCTTGGAATAAACCGGGCCAGTCTAGCCGGTATGTAGTACCATCTGTAAAGTAGCTTATAGGCATTTTCTAAAAAGATGACGTTCTTTGAGCATTTGGATATCGCTAAAGTCATGACCTGCCAGTCCTCCGGATCTAGCTGTTTTCCTAGTTCCCTTTCCCATTGAAGGTGATAGGGCCTTGTCTGTGCTTTTTTTAGAGGTAATAATAGAGGAATAGATCAGTGATATTAAACCTGAGGTTTGGGGTCTAGCTCTGCAGAAGTTCTCAAAGGGGGTCAAAGTGTAAGGGGTCGGTCGAAATTTTATAAGCCCCTGGAGTAAATGGCAAATTTGTAGGTAGCTATAGTGTTCGCGTAACGGGATATCATGAGAGGAGCGTAGAGCCTCAAATTATATTATCCTTGTGGGGGTAAAAAAGGAGTGGATGTCAGTGAAACCGTTCGTCTTCCACCAGAAGAACTGCTGGCGATTTTCGCAGCCTGGTGGGAACAATGGGCACTGAAGAAGTTGAATTAAGGGTAGTTGAGGAGAAATCAGGCCGGCCGAGTACTTGACCAAGTCCAATATGCGAAGGGAATTGGCCAGACATGGCCCCGTCACGAGAGGGCGATGTATGGGGGGGAGGCATGGCAATGAGGAGATGGGTGTTGGGTGTGAGTCCACTAGATCTATAGTTGCCCATAACGGCATTTGGTGTTGTGCATGGAGTTGGGATAACGGGGCTATTTTTGCAGCTATATAGTAGGTTTGTAGGTTAGGGACTGAGAGTCCTTCATTGATTCTGCGAGCATAAAGTATTTGCTTCTTGATCCTGGGACGAGTAGAACCCCATACAAATTTCAGGATTTGTATGGATTCGTAGGACATGCGGCGGAATCGTGACTGGTAGGATTCTAAAGAAGTAAAGTAATTTCGGCAGGTATGTCATACGAATTGCCACGATCCTTCCGAACCAGGATAATGGGAGGTGAGCCCAAGAGGATAACATGTCCATCAGCTTCTTAAGTATAGGAGGAAAGTTTGCCTTATAGAGTCCCACGTAGGTTGGGGTGAGCCGGATCCCCAGGTAGGGTAATGAGGTCAGCCATTGGAACGTAAAGGTGTTTTTTAAGGTTATCAAGTCCGAGGGGAGAAGATTGATTGACATGGCTTTTGATTTGGTGGGGTTAACGGATAAGCCAGAGAGGGAGGCAAAAGAGTCTAGTAGAGAGAACAGGTTAGGTAGGGTGATTCTAGGGTTTGTTAGGGTTAGAAGGATATCATCTGCGAACAGTGATATCTTATGGGGTGTGCCTGCTATCTCAACACCAGTTATGTCCGGGTGAGATCGGATCGCCTCTGCCAACGGTTCCATGGCCAAAATAAATAGGAGTGGGGAGAGTGGGCAGCCTTGCCGAGTTCCCCTCCTGATGGAAAAGGGAACTGATTCGAAACCATAGTATTTGACCTTAGCCTGGGGAGAGTCATATAGTGCCATTACCCATTGTAAGAATGACAATCCAAAGCCATAGTGGCTGAGTACCGTCGTCAGGTAAGGCCAGAACAAAGTGTTGAAGGCCTTGTTCATGTCAAGAGACAGTATCATAGTTGCTATGGACCGGCTATGGGCTATGTGCTGAAGTTGTATTATACGTCTAATAGCATCCCCCTGCTTGTTCTCTCCCCCTTACATCACCTCTCCCATCAGCCTCTGGGGCGAGAACATCCAACCTCCCGGGAACCAGGGGGGTTATGGGAATGGTAGTCTTATCCCCTGCTTCTGCTGGCTGAAACCGTCTTTTCCCTAAAAGCACCCCCGCTACACACTCCCCCCACTTTGAATCTTTGGTCCCCAAAGACATTGTTCAATCTGCAAACCCTTTTTGCCTCAATGCGTTCACATAAGATCGACAGAGGAGCCTCCCACCAATTATCATAGGGTGGGGAGCTGTCTTGTCTATAGGTCGCTTCAGTGAGGGCGACCTGTCTAACTGTGCCAGAGAGTGAGCTGGGGTTGTCCCCCACTAAATGAACAGTGGGTGGGTCAGAGCATTCAGCACTTCTCCTAGCCGTCATAACAGACTCCTCTGAGCTTTTTCCCATTTGGGGATAAGTTAGCTTCTTGGGAGGCCTCACAACTCTGCGAGCTCTCTGTTCTCTTGGGACTTCAGGCTCTGGCGCCACAGGCTCTTCTTCAGGAACACACTCTGGCAGTATCACTGGTTCTGGAACATCTACCTCCTCCTCTTCTGAGTAGAGGCCCGGGATATCTTCCCAGCACTCGGGTACAACACTGGATGGAACGAACTCTGTAGCTTCTGGGTTCAAGGTTCCATCTTCCACATCCTCAGTAAGTGGAAGATCTATAGCGGAACTTTCTGAAGTTGAGGAAGGCCACAGCCATTCAAATTCTCCTTTCTCTTCTTCAGCCAGTTGGGGGTCTTGTCCATCCCTAGCTTGGGAGGTCTGGGACCGAGTGTTGGGTCTGGGAGTATCCAGAATGGGAACAGGTTCAGGTAAGTCTCTCACTGGAGGTATTCTGACTGCTTCAGTGAGTGGGAGTAAGTGATTCCTATGCCAGGTCTTCAAGGGCCCCACTCTCCCTTCTGGCTTTAACTTATACACAGGCAGTCCAGGTAGCTTTCTGCAGATGATGTATGGCTCTGATCTCCACCTATCAGCAAGCTTATGCTTTCCAGGGATCCCTAGATTGCGTAACAGTACACGGTCCCCCGGCTGCAGGTCTTGTACTCGAACCTTCAGGTCAAAGTTCCGCTTGTTTCGGGCCCCCCTCTGGTCAGAGGACGCCTGAGCTTTTTCGTAAGCTATTTTCAAACTGTGTCTCAGTCGGTCCACATATCCTTTGTGGGAGGCAGCAGAGGCATGGTCTAGAGAAATGCCGAAGGCCAGATCCACTGGCAATCTTGCTTCTCTCCCAAACATAAGCCGGTAGGGGGAGAAACCCGTCACATCACTTGTGGTGCAGTTGTAGGCATGCACCAGAGCTGATATGTGTTGGCTCCAATGCTGCTTCTTCTCTGTCTCTAGAGTTCCAAGCATGTTTAATAGGGTCCGGTTAAACCTCTCAGGCTGGGCATCTCCTTGAGGGTGGTATGGTGTAGTTCTGGTCTTCTCTACTCCCAAAGAGTCCAGTAACTTCCGGATCAGGCGACTCTCAAAGTCCCTTCCTTGGTCTGAGTGGATTCTCTGTGGTAGTCCATAATGAACAAAGTATTTTTCTAGGAGCACCTTGGCCACGGTAGAAGCCTTCTGGTCTTTGGTTGGGAAAGCCTGGGCATAACGGGTGAAATGATCGGTTATCACCAGAACATTTCCCAATCCACCCAAATCGGGTTTGAGGCAGAGAAAATCAATGCATACCAGATCCATTGGGCCTTGACTCTGTAGATGGCCCATTGGGGCAGCTTGATGAGGTAAAGTCTTCCTCTGAATGCATCGTGCACAAGAATGGCAATATTCCTCCACTTCAGCCCTCATACAGGGCCAATAGAACCGGTCCCTGACAAGTTGGAAGGTTCTCTCTGCTCCCAGGTGACCATGCTGGTCATGTAAGGCAATCAACACAGTCTCCCGATGCTTTTCTGGGAGAAACAGCTGCCACTTATCTTCTGAGCTATCAGAGGGGCCCCTTCGGTAGACCACTCCCTGATGCACCTGTAGTTTATCTAACTCTTTCCTCAGCAGGCGAGCCTCTTTGGAAGGGTGATGTCGAAGTCCCTCTGGACTCTTGTTTTCCAATGCTTCCAGGACCAATTTCCCCATGGGGTCTTCCAATTGGTCACACCTTAACTCATTCTTGGACAGCTTCGGTAGGCACTCTTCTTCTAGTCGAGTTACCCCACAGTAATGTTTGAGGACTCCCACTGTGGTGACTCCTATCTCTTCAGCTCTGGATCCTCCTCTGGCTTGGAGTTCAGCCCCCTGACAAAGGGCTCGCACTCCTTCTGGTGCCACTTGGGTCCAGTCTTCCCAATCATCGGCCATGACATGAGATCTTCGGGACAGGGCATCTGCATCCCTATTTCCAGCCCCTGGCCTGTACTTGAGGCTAAAGTTGAATCCAGATAATGCCGCCAACCATCTGTGTCCAGTTGCATCCAGCTTGGCGGTGGTGAATAGGTAGGTCAAGGGGTTGTTATCTGTTTTTACAGTAAATTCGGCCCCATAAAGGTAGTCTTTTAGTTTGTCGACTACTGCCCATTTGAGGGCCAAGAACTCCAACTTATGGGTGGGGTAGTTCTTCTCCGAGGGGGTCAGGCTCCGGCTCACATAGGCCACTGGTCGCAGCTGATCTTCATACTCTTGGTAGAGTACTCCACCTAGGCCCTCATGGCTGGCATCAACATGTAACTCATATGGTCTGGTGGGGTCAGCATAGGCCAAAACTGGGGCCGTGGTGAGACTCCTCTTCAAGGTTCTGAAAGCCTCTTCACACCTTGAGTTCCACTGGTCTTGAACCGACTCACCGGGCCTCCTGGGTCCCAAGCCATCTTCCTCCCTTTCTGTCTTGAGCAGCTCGTTTAGGGGCTTCGCAATACGGGAAAACCCATCCACAAACCTTCGATAGTAGGAGCAGAACCCCAAGAAAGATCGAAGTTCGGTGACTGTTGTGGGTCTTGGCCACGAAGTAACTGCCTCCAACTTCTCAGGGTCTGTAGCCACTCCTTTTTCAGACACTATGTGTCCCAGATAGTTCACAGAAGACTGGTAGAACCGACACTTCTCGGGGGAAAGTTTGAGTCCCTCCTTGCTGAGCCTCCTCAACACTTTCTCCAATCTGGCTTCATGTTCCTCCAAAGTTTTTCCGAAGACAATGACATCGTCCAGGTACACAAGGACTTCTATGAGATTCATGTCTCCAACAGTCCTTTCCATGAGGCGTTGAAAGGTAGCAGGAGCTCCAGACAGGCCCTGAGGCATCCTGTTGAACTCAAAGAACCCTACTGGGGTTATGAAGGCGGTCTTTTCTCTATCTTCTGGATGCGTGGGGATTTGATAGTACCCACTCTTGAGATCCATCACGCTGAACCACTTGGCTCCAGACAAACTCTGTAAGGCATCCTCTATCCTTGGCGTGGTGTACTGATCAGGAATGGTCCTCCTGTTGAGAGTTCTGTAGTCAATGCAGAGTCTCAACGACCCATTCTTCTTCCGGACCACCACTATTGGGGAGGCTTCTGGACTCCCGAATCACTCCAGTTTTCTTTAGTTCCGCAAGCTGTTCCCTCAGATCCTCCAGATCTGCCAGCGGAACCCGCCTGACTCTCTCCCTGAATGGCTTGTCCTCTTGCATACGGATTCGATGGGTGGCACTCCTCGCACACCCCACATCAAACTCATCTTTGGAGAAAATCTTCTCCCATCTGGTCAGCTGGGCCTTGGCTCTCTCCTTCCAAGCTCCAGGTAAGTTCGGGTTTTCCATGGAGAGTTTCTTCCAAACATCTTCTCCTTCACCCGTCCCTTTCACTTCTGACCAGCCAACTGGGACAGCAGGGCTCACCTGTCCCAACAGCATCCTGGCAGGGATCTCTACGGGCCGCTCCGTGGGGTTCCTCACACTCACTGGGACTCTCCCTCGGGCCTTCTTCCAGGCCTGAGTGACCCTCCATTGGGTCGGATTCCAGCATGACAAAGGGGCCAGGCTGCTCCCAGGTAAGCTTCACAGTGGCCCTGAGGCAGGCTACCTCTCCGGGCTGTAGCACCGCCCCTTCTCTCCCAAGTTTCCACACCTTCCCTATCCCCTCACTTGGGGTCTTCTGCTCTAAGACCAGTCGTTGATAGGCTGTCTTCAGCATGGGATGGATCTTGGGAGCTGAGTGATTCTGCTTCTTTACCAGGGGTGTCAGAAGCCTTCGGACTAGATCCGTGTTCGTCCCTATAATCAGGGAAGTCTTGCTGGTTCCAGGCGGGCGAGGGCACACAACTGCCAAAGTGTCAAACACCTCAGCCTTCCCAGCCACGGATGGGTCAAAGGTCAATTGTATGGGCAGGTAGCCATCATAGGGGAAACTCTGAGTTCCCAGGCCCCATATTTCCAGCTCCTCTATCTTCTGGATAGGCAAATGACTCAGGTATCTATCATAGAAGTCCCTGTACAATAAGGTCACTTGTGCTCCAGTGTCTAGGAGGGCCTGTGCGTATACTCCTTCCACCTGGATGGGTACAGTAGGAGATGGACCAGCTCTTCTGGGTAGGGCCGAGTTGATGCTACCTTCTTCTGCGGGCTCTTCTCTTTCCAACTAGATTTGTGCTTTATTCTTTCCTGAGCCTGGTATGCATTAATTTTCTCCCTCTTAGTAGGAGTACGAACCCGCTGAGGGATATTGTTATTCCTCTTTTTTAGAGGTTCTCGCTTAGGAGTACTGTGTCTCTTCGGAGGGGTCTTGTCCCCTCTTTCTGGGGTGTATCTTGGTTGAGGAACCCTGGGTTCCCTCTTAGGAGTTTGGTCTCCTCTCTTTCTTTTCATCCTGTTCGTCCTGGAGCTCACTGAAGGTGGTGGGCACCCGGTTGACTCCTTCACCGGGGCCCTCTGGAGTTTCCCGCCGGCTGGCGGCTATCTGTTTTCTTCTTCTTGGGACTGGAACATACAGCTGCAATATGGCCAACTCCCCCACAGTTAAAACAGATCATCTCTCCCCAGTCTGGTAGGGGTGCTGGTGCTGGTGCTGGTGCTGAAACAACTGGGAATAGTTCCCTCCTGCTTACTTCTTTCTTTGGACTGGGCGCCTCTTTCGCCACCAGAGATGTCAGTATCTCCATCATCTGAGACATCTGTAACTTCAGAGCATCTACTTCTGTCTCTCTTTCAGGGGTTAAGGCCGACCTGACCATTGCCACTGGAAGTTTTGTGGGCCCCATCACTTGTTTTTCCCGTTTCTCTTCCAACATGGCCTCTTCCTCTCTGACCATCCGAATGAGATCGGGGTAGTCCAGGCTCTTCCCATCCTGTCGGGTGCGTAGTACTAGTGCAATAGGGTCTAGGGGTTGGGCTCCCCTCATCACCTGCTGAGCACGGGCTTCGTCTACTTTCCCCGGATCTATCCCCTTCTTCTGGATAATCCTATGCAGGATCTTGTCTATACGTCCCATATACTCCGATAGCTTCTCCCCTGTCTTCTGGTAACAGTGTTCCAGTTGATAGGTAAGCTCCGTGATTTTCTCTGTCCCACCAAACACACTCTCCAGGATGTCTAAGTAATCCTGTGCAGTGCAATCTTTCTTGCTTGTCTTCAAGTTGCGTATGGCCTCTAAGGCAGGCCCCTTCAAGCTCTCAACAATCCTTTGCTTCTTTCTACCTTCTGGGACTTCCCATTCTTCCAAAGCCTGTGTGGCGCCATCTAGCCACTCTTCGAATCCCTCTTCCCCCGAGGGTACAGGTTTCCTCCCTGAAAACATCCGGAGCTTTCTGTATCCCGACATCGGGTAATCCCCGGGATCTCTTCTGCACTGAGTCACAATCTCCCCCAGGACAGCGCACAGTTCTGCGCTAAGAGTGGTTTGTACAGGTGCGGGACTCTCTGTGCCCTTCTGCTCTTCTACCTTCGGGGATAGCATGGTTTTCATTTGAAAACAGTCTCCCTTGCGCGGCAGCGCATGCAGCAATTGGTAGGTCTGGCCATCCAGTGCTTGTATGCTTTGACTCCTAAACTGCTCTGGGGTCTCACTTCTCCATTCTATCAGAGCGTATGTACACCCGGCATCATTTCTCATGTCCATTATCCGTGCTTTGTGGCATGGAGATAGGGACATTATGAGCTGCTTCACTGCCTCTTCCTGCCATATCCCCTGTAGTTCAATAACTGCTGCTGCGGCTGGATCAGTGCCCCATATTGTGTACCACCGTCCCACTTCTGTCGGGTCCATGCCGGTACCTTCTGGCGGGTTTTCCCGCTGTCTCAGAATCCCGGACGAGCCCCCACGTGTAGCGATACCCCCAACTAAGAGGGCCGCAAGTTTTATTTTGGGTCCCTGAGTACAGCTCCACCAACCCCCCGGCAATTTGCTCTACCCGCTCTGGCACAGTTAATACACATATATCAGCACACATGAAATTACTTATGCTCTAAGTGTGATGGATTCAAACTCACAGACAATCTTCTAGCTGAAATAACTGTCTTTACTTCTGGTAATTTAAAAGTGGTAACATGCATCAAACATTTGGCTTTCAACACATAAGCAGGTCCCTGCAGTATGTATTACAATAATATAACTGAACCGCAATGGGGGGGGGGGGACGGAGCGACACGTGTAGCGACCGTTTCCTAAGCACCCCTGAGGTGCAACAATCTAATTGCGACTACCTAACGGACCAGGCCTGATCCCTAACAATGGAGCTCAGTCCTTGAGGGAACACAATATTCTTCACCGGCACAAGATCTGTAGAGGTGGTGCACATATAGGTTTAAACAAGATATTTGTAATCCACAAAGGAAGAAACAATGTTCTGCAGACTGAAGTAATAGCCTTGGAAGTCTAATAGGCATGAGGTGTAAAGCAACAGCATAAGATGAGCTTTCGCTCGCTCACCAATCCGGATACCGTCCTTGGTTCTGGGACCTCCACTGGCTGTGTCCGGCCTCGTTCGCCACAACCCCTGCGTTCCGGTCCCCGTTCCGACCGACTGCCGCCAGACGAAAGTCTCCGTGCCACTCAGGCTGGCAGTAAGGTGCGAGGCTCTCCCTCAGTCTGCTGCAAGGCCCAGGCTTCAGGCCCTCAGCAGTGCCGGTCCGCACAGGTGTCTCCTCTCTCTCTCGTCCCCGCGTCAGAAGAGGAAGAGGCGGGCCTTCTCTCCCCCTTACATCACCTCTCCCATCAGCCTCTGGGGCGAGAACATCCAACCTCCCGGGAACCAGGGGGGTTATGGGAATGGTAGTCTTATCCCCTGCTTCTGCTGGCTGAAACCGTCTTTTCCCTAAAGGGGGAACACCCCCGCTACACCCGCAGATGATTGCCATGCTCAAATGATGCTTTTAAAAGGCCTGCACTCAAATGCTTATATATAAAGTGCACATGGGGTTGCCACCTTTTCTTTATATATAAAGTGCACATGGGGTTGCCACCTTTTCTTTAAGCCAAACCTGAGCATTTTAGGGCTGTGCTGCATTTTATTTCTGTTGCAGTATACAATGCAAATGAAAAAACAAAATGTAGTACCAAGGGATGTAAAACTTTTTTTTATAAATTGTGCTGCACCAAAACACATGGTACTTTATCATACGTTTTGCCGCAGGTGTGTGGTTGTGCCATTAAGACTTCATGGCACCAATGCACACCTGCAAAAGGGATGTGTGTTTTTGTGCATTGCAGGAATGCACACAATTCTGTGCACATTTCTGCAAAGCAAAAATGTCTTTCTAAGGCATGGGTAATACATTTTAAATTCAAGGAGGTTCTGCTGCTGAAATTTTCTTCCAGGCCGAGGTCCGTATTGATCTCTAATATAACATAAAAGTAGGCTAATCGCATCCATATTTCAAGTAAAATAAAACCACCTTACATCAGCTGCCCATATCTGAGTGCCCCCTTACATCTGTGTCCCTGCCAGAGTGCCCCCCTTACAGCTGTGTCCCTGCCAGAGTGCCCCCCTTACAGCTGTGTCCCTGCCAGAGTGCCCCCCTTACAGCTTTGTCCCTGCCAGAGTGCCCCCCTTACAGCTGGGTCCCTGCCAGAGTGCCCCCCTTACAGCTGGGTCCCTGCCAGAGTGCCCCCCTTACAGCTGCGTCCCTGCCAGAGTGCCCCCCTTACAGCTGCGTCCCTGCCAGAGTGCCCCCCTTACAGCTGCGTCCCTGCCAGAGTGCCCCCCTTACAGCTGCGTCCCTGCCAGAGTGCCCCCCTTACAGCTGCGTCCCAGCCAGAGTGCCCCCCTTACAGCTGCGTCCCCGCCAGAGTGCCCCCCTTACAGCTGCGTCCCCGCCAGAGTGCCCCCCTTACAGCTGCGTCCCCGCCAGAGTGCCCCCCTTACAGCTGCGTCCCCGCCAGAGTGCCCCCCTTACAGCTGCGTCCCCGCCAGAGTGCCCCCCTTACCGCTGCGTCCCCGCCAGAGTGCCCCCCTTACAGCTGCGTCCCCGCCAGAGTGCCCCCCTTACAGCTGCGTCCCCGCCAGAGTGCCCCCCTTACAGCTGCGTCCCTGTCAGAGTGCCCCCCTTACAGCTGCGTCCCCGCCAGAGTGCCCCCCTTCCAGCTGCGTCCCTGCCAGAGTGCCCCCCTTCCAGCTGCGTCCCTGCCAGAGTGCCCCCCTTCCAGCTGCGTCCCTGCCAGAGTGCCCCCCTTCCAGCTGCGTCCCTGCCAGAGTGCCCCCCTTCCAGCTGCGTCCCTGCCAGAGTGCCCCCCTTCCAGCTGCGTCCCCGCCAGAGTGCCCCCTTACATCGGTGCCCCCTTACATCTGGTGCCCCCGTCAGAGTGCCCCCTTACATCTGGTGCCCCGTCAGAGTCCCTCTTACATCTGGTGCCCCCGTCAGAGTCCCTCTTACATCTTGGGCCCAGTCAGAGTCTCCCCCTTACAGAGTGCCACCTTATATTAGGTGCCACCATCAGAGTCTCTCCACACATCAGATTCCCCCTTACATCTGGTGCCCCCCACCAGAGCCCTCAGGTGTCCCTCCACACACTTCCTTGTACTCACAGATCACAAACTGCGAAGAAGCTCCTTATTCCTCTCTTCAGACAGTCTGTCTTCATTCCTCAGCCATGCCACGTGCTGAGACTCAGGTGAGTTCTGTGTCAGCTATCTATCGCCTCCCTGCAGGCTGGAGGGAGGAGAACGCCTAATCGTTTCTCTCCAGCTATAAGCCACAGTTCGGTCTGAATAATGTGTACGGTTTTCAGGAGGACTGAAGACCGGACAAATTATTCAAAACCCGGACTGTGCAAGTGAATCCTGGACAGGTGACAGAGCACATAACTAAAAGCATTTCATCACATGATCCCCACTGGGGGTAGGAGGGTATGGCCCAATTGAACCCTGATCCTCCACTTTAGCAGTGATCACATGACTTGGGCGGCTAGCCTGGGTCTTTGTCCAGGTAATGTGACCAGTACTGGAGGAACATCGCAGCATTTTTTTTTTCTCCTCCCCCAGAAAACCAAAGTATTCCAGCCTATCTCTTACTCTTTGGCCTCATTCACACGGCCTTACCTATCTGTGTACCTGAGCAAAGGGCTCTATTTCCTTATTCCATGCATCCACATGCAGGCCATTTATGTCTATTGGGATGCAGCAGCTCAACAGACACAGATACTGGTCTTAATTTGACAGCATTGTGGGTGCATGTCCCCGAATGCACACTGTGTTTGGGGGTATGGTTGCCACCTCAACCCTTTAAACCCAAACACATATGAATTACACAGGTTCTAAGGGCTAATTAAATGCAGCTAAGGCATCAAGTGAGTTTAATTACCATTTTAATCAGCCTCAGGACCTGTGTAATTAACCACTTGCTGACCAGTCGCCGCAGTTCAGAGGCGGCTCTAGGCTTTGTGAGGCCTTAGGCAAACCTTAGACATGAGGCCCCACTCACTCCCATTATGGAAAAAATTATTCAAGCGATAGAAATTACTGCAGAAAAGAATGCAGATGTGATACATGGGATGGTCAGAGACAGCAGACATGATACAAGAGATTGGCTAGCTGAATTCGATTGACAGCAGCGTGAGCCAATGACATCACTGCTGTGTCTCAGCCAATAAGGAAGGAGAATCAGGACAGCTAAGACACTCGTGGACATCGCTGGACAGAGAGGGACCTCAGGTAAATATTAGGGATGCTGAGGGGGGCTGCTGCACACAGAAGGCGTTTTATCTTAATGCATGAAATGTATTAAGATAAAAAAACCTTCTGCCTTTACAACCCCTTTAAAGGCTCTGAGGGCACCGACCAGGGGACGTTCACTCCAACACACGATAGGAAAACTAGGTGGCCGCGAGGCCCCTAGGAGTGCGAGGCCTTAGGCGACCGCCGAATGACACGGCTTGGGGAGAAACAATGTTATGTTACGTCGCTTCGCCCTGTGGCAACTAGGGGCGCACGTGCGGACGCTGCTCGGCCCCGGAGCCGATGCGAGTGCCCAGCGGTCATGATCACCGCCAGGCTCCCGCGATCGCTGCTGACACACCGAGAACCAGGATCTGTGTGTGTGTGTGTGTGTAAACACACAGTTTCCAGTTCTCTGGGGGGAGAAGTGACAGATCATCTGTTCATACAGATTATGAACAGCGATCTGTTATCTCCCCTACACAGTCCACCTCCCACCTTCAGTTAGAACACACATTAGGGATCACAATTAACCCCTTGACCCTAGTGTTAACCCCTTTCCTGCCAGTGACATTTTTACAGTAATCGGTGCCTTTTTATAGCACTAATCGTTGTATAAATGCCAATGGTCTCAAAAATGTGTCAGATGTGTCCGCCATAATGTCGCAATCCCGATAAAAATCGCAGATCGCCATCACTAGTAAAAAAAAATTAATAATAAAAATGCCATAAAACTATCCCCTATTTTGTAGACGCTATAACTTTTGCGCAAACCAATCAATATACGCTTATTGCCATTTTTTTTTTTTTTTTTACCAAAAATATATAGAAGAATACATATCGACCTAAACTGAGGAAAAAAATATATTTTTTTATATATATTTTTGGGGGATATATTTATTATAGCAAAAAGTAAAAAATATTGTGTTTTTTTTTTCAAAATTTACGCTTTTTTTTTGTTTATAGCGCAAAAAATAAAACCTGCAGGGGTGATCAAATACCACCAAAAGAAAGCTCTATTTGTGGGAAGAAAGGACGTCAATTTTGTTTGGGTGTAACGTCGCACAACCGCGCAATTGTCAGTTAAAGCGACGCAGTGCCGAATCGCAAAGGTGCTCTGGTCAGGAAGGGGGTAAAATCTTCCGGGGCTGAAGTGGTTAATATGTGTTCGGGTTTAAAGGGATGAGGTGGCAACCCTAGTTTGGAGACACGTGCCCGCGCAACTGTCAGATTGGGACCACTGAATATGTCCATTCAGCTACTGCATCCAACATTAGCGACTGTATACAGGTCTACCTTAACCTATAAGCTACATTATATGAACTTGTATTGTAGATCCCTTGATTTCTTGTTTGGACATTGTATAATATTCTAACAGTGTTGTCTTTTTTTAAATGGCAGACATTGCTCATGTAGCACCTATACTTTCCACAGGGTGGCGCCAGGGCACCACAAAACTCTTTGCTGACCTCACACCGGCATTGCTTGTCCCATTAGGAATGACAGACTTCCTAGCTGCAGGCTCACTGTAATGCTTGGAAACTGGAGGCAGCTCTGTGTGTGTTTTTGTATGCGTGTTAGTGATGGGGTTCCCATGTGTGTTGGTGGGATATCACACATAATTGCAATCTTTTGGGGAGTTTTTCAGTTTTTTTCTTACAAAAAAAAAAAAAAATGAAGTTTTCATATTGCAATTGTTTGGATGTTTTACACTGTTTTCTGCATTCTTTGTAAATTCCTATAAGCCTAATAACACATTATATTGGAAAATGTTTGCATATCTCCTTGTGCCAATAATAGCTGTGTTGGCTGTCTAGTCTGAATCCATTCAGAGTCCATTCTTCTTCCCTTTTTTTTTTGCATTTATAGTTTTTATTTCGCTCTTCAGCAAAGCAAATAGTACAGCACAGAAAGTAGTGTGCCAAACATGGGGAATCAATAACAGTCAATAGTACATAACAGTAATAGAAATGAAAAAAATCAATGCACATTCGGGAACCGTGTCATCTTGTACATCTCTTAAACCATTAGAAATCCGGTTACATGGAAAAAAAAAAGGTGCAAAACTGGCCCGTAGAACATATAATTCGTGACCGCACCATATAAGTGTATACTCGCCGATAAAAAAACTGTATCGATGCAACCCTACCTAGAACCACTTTAAAGGATAAGGTCACCCTTCGTAACCTTTCATATTTAGGGTGCAACATGGTGAGAATGGACCAGCCCCTGCACACCTCCCCTACTCCTCGATTTGACAGCTGGCAGGGGATCTTCTCCCCCTGCTAGATGTCACAATTAAAAAAAAAAAAGTGGGCAAGCGGGGCTCTGCCCGCCCAGCCTCGTCACACATTCACTGTGTCCTGTGAGTGGAAAACGACAAGGTCCAGCAGCCTTTGTGGCTGTCGGCTTGTAGTTTTAAATGCTCTACCATGGCGCTGTTAGCACTGTGGTAGTTCATGCATTCTTCCTGTCAGCATGTATCGGCTTTCTTGTATGAGGTACGAACAAGCCTATACACTGACAGTCTGCAGGAGACCTGCATGGCACCAGCAATCTACTAATCGCTGGTGTAATGCTTTACAGGCTCCAGAGTCAGGGAGAGCTGACATCCCTCTTGATAGAGTGGGTTACAAGGCATGGTGGGTGTAATACAAGCTGGAGTGATGGGCGCCAGACACTTTTTGAATGCAAAGAGATTTATTGTCTCTTGAACAAGAACTGTAGGAGACAGGGTTAGGGCCAGGACACCCTTAAGTAGATGCAATGGTAATTGGCAGACTCTGAGACTTCTATAGGTAGACAGCTATACAGTGGAAGGCCTCCAGCCGGACACCACTTCTGTATAGGTAGGACCGCTGTCTCCTAAGGGAACAAATCTTGTAACAGTCAATAATGGTACTTAACTATTGGTAACACAGTTCCCCTTTGCACACTCCAGTCTCTCACTGTAGATCTTCACTCACTGAGCTCCCAGTCTCTCATTAGACTCTCAGACTCAATCGCCACGGGATCCCTTGAGCGTCACCCCCGCTTCCCTGCTGGGTCCCTGGCTTGGCACTCACAGATACTCCTCAAGCGTCACCCCTTCAGACCCGCTAGGTCCCTGGCTTGTCCCTCACTGATGCTCCTCAAGCGTCACCTCTGCTGTCCAGTTGGGTCCCTGGCTTGGCACTTGCTGAAGTTTTCCCACTTCTTCACTGTCCCCGGTTGGGGAGAAGACTGCTCTGGTACTGGCTGGCCAGCTTACTCACAGTGGTCTCCGGGAACAACATGGATGGTTCCTTGTTGGCAACAGCTTCCCCTCTACCTCCAACCACAACTGGTTCCCTATCCAGCAGAACCGTTACTCTCAGTTGGACTCCAATCCTGCAGTTCCAACCCTGCGCTGCTTCTCCTGCTTCTGGATAGGCCTCAGACAGCCTAGCAGCCAGATGACCCCAACTTAGGCCTCAGGCTTCCAGCCCAGCAGCCTGGGGCAGCATAACACACGTCCACCCAGCTGGCTGTCCAGGTGGCACTGAACCCCGTTCACCTGACTCCACCCAAATAAATAGGCTCTCCCAGCAGGCCAAGGGACTAAAGAAACACCCGCCAATTGGCTGAGACACCCCATCCATTCATAACCTGACCTTGCTAAGCCCTTGTTTATCTAATGTCACCAGCATAATGTCACCTAGTGACAGAAGAGAGAAGGTACAGCAAGTCCAGAACTAGAGAGGAATCAGTGGATCTACTAATAATTAACCAGGGCAACTATTGCCTGGCAAACTAAATTTACTTAGCAACCCTGCCTAAACACCAGGGTGCTACATCAATAAATGCACATTTTGTAAGCTGAAAAAAAAATGTGCAGTTTTTTTTTTTCCAAGTGGTTCTAAAGGCTGAAGGTTTTTTAAGCTCTCTGGATGCTGTGTCAACCACAAAAAGCAGAATCTTTTCCCAGGTAAACAGATCTCAGAATGTCCTCTATACTAAGCAGAGGATACCTGCAGCAGAAAGCTGAAAGAGTGGTCCACCTGATGACAAGCCAGGGAGGCTAAGGACTCTCCAGCGCCAAAATTCAGCTCACCGCTTAGGATCTGAAGTACACCTAAGTGCGCAAACCTCTCTTCTCAAAGTGGAGGCTACGAGTTAGAGAACTCCAGTTTTCAAGGATCCATCCTTGGAAACTGGATCTGCTCAGAACTCAAGTCAAAAGCTCCAGAGAGGGGGACTGAAATGGGCCTAAAGATCATAGGCGAGAGGGAGGCTGCCCAGTGAGAGAGTTCCCTTAACGCCCCTATGCTCTGGCAATGAAGTAGAAGAGGTTAGATCTAAGGGCACACTGGGTGTGATCCAATTTAGTGAGGGCTTAAGTTGAGCTGCCTTGCCTACTAGTAGGTGCTAACCCCTGAGCCTGTCAAAGCCTAAATGGACCCGATCTTTCATATGGTAGCTCCTTTTTTAAAATGCTGACTACAATGCTCAATAGAGCTGACTCTCTTAACAGGAGACCACCTGAGATTCCTCAATGAAGATGCCATGAAAAGGCACTAGACTGATAATGAGGGCTAATGCTCTGACCTTTAGCAGAAGCGCCTGAGCTATCTAGAGAGTCCAGAACCTTTCCGGGGACAGAGACAGCAAAAGCTGGCCCAGTTTGATGCTATGGGTCAAGTAGTCCTTCTGGAGAAGAGAGAGGTATCATGTACCATGAGAGACTTTTCATGTCCTAAGGACAGGGGATGTTCTTGAGAAAGGGAATGAGGAATGGGGCACATCACTAGATCCCAGGTCCACACATGGACTGGAGGAATGGGTTCAGGAGTGGCAGGAACCCAGGGAGACTAGAGAATGTGCTTTGTACTGTGCAGTAGCACAGGGATGATACGAAGGGGCAACTCAAGAGTCCCCCAGTGGCCAGATATAGCCTGTGGGCTAAAAGGGGGGCTACCTGCTATGAGTAAGCACTCTTGGTAGTGTGAAATGCATTAGCTATTTTCTTGCTTTGCTGTGACCTATTTTTGTGTGATTCCATATTTTACCAATAAAGGCTTTTGAATTTTTCTTGGAGTGCGGCCGTTCAGAGTCCTTAATTTGCATCTTCATTTACCTGCCTCTTAGTGTCGGAAAGGCAAACTACTCAAGGATCTGTTAGGATGCGCAATCAGCTCCCACTTGTAAACTTGCAGAAGGGTTTGCGGAGGGAATAGCTGAGTTTGAGCCCTACAGGCTGAGTGGGAATGAGGCTCTGAGAGTCTGAGGGCACCTTCTGCAGATGTAGATGAAGAAAAAAAGTAGGATTCAGCTGACCTTTTCCTAGAAAGCCTAAGTTAATGCAGGAGCACACACACCAGCCTCCCGTGACATGACTAATTACTGTTTCAAGTGCAGGGCCGAAAAGACATGTCCCCCAAAGGCCAGGCAAGTCAGACATTCCTTGTATTTGTTATTAGCATTTCAGCAGCACAACCAGAGTTCTCTGAACAGACATCAGACCTATGTGAGACATAAGCTTGGACACTGGTAACAAGCTAACATAACTGAAGTTTAAGGCTCCAGACACTTGTCCCACATACTCCATGAAATAGGGATCTATCCCAGCAGGGAAGAAATCCCTTTTGATGGAACTAACCCAATCTGACACGGTTTGAACAATTTAATGTCACTGATAAATGAGCAAACATTTAGTGAAAAAGTGCTACCATATGATAAATAGATTCAATAAAGTGTGAAAAGTTAATTCAATTAATTCATCCCAAAGTGCTCTGAAAAGTTCTCAGTGGAAAGGGTCATGATTTTGCAGTCTTCAATTTCGTGAAAAAGCAGCATCAGGTAATTTATAGGCAGACAGTAGATACAAAGTCCAGAAAGAGTGTAACACCACTCAGAATGTGGATAAAGATTTCTTTGTGGGTGCTGGCCCAAGCTCACCACCGTCAATAGTAATTCAAGAAAGAGAAAATTGGTCGCACACCATGGAAGGAAGAACTTCTGTAGAATAGTTACTTTATTGTCAAGGTGCCAAAGGACGTAGACAGGACGTTACAGGAACATTGCTAGATCGGTGGACATAGACAGGACGTTACAGGAACATTGGTAGATCGGTTTCACATGGATAACTCGTGCTTGTTCACAACATAAAGTAACTATTCTACAGAAGTTCTTCCTTCCATGGTGTGCGACCAATTTTCCTTTTCTTCAGACAGTAGATACAAACTATTCAGGTGATGTGACCCATCTGTTCGAACTGGTAAAATCAATGCTCCTTCCAGTATCTCTGGTCACAGACTCTGGGGTACATCATTCCATGTACAATAAAACCAGGCAGAAACAGATGCAGATCACAGGATAAAATGGTGAAATCGTAGCATTAAGTAAAAAGCATAAGAACATTCACAACAGCAGCAATTCACACAGCACTGAGGATATGAAAGCATAGGTTTGCAAAGGGAATGGAACCCCACTCTCTACAGATTTCTACAGAGTACAGTACTTCCCCTCCAGTACGTGGTGACACCAAGCATTGATACGCCCTACATGTTTTGTCACTGATTGACCTTTCAGGTACCCTCAGTCCGCATAGAGGTGACGGCAGGAGACTGTGGTGCCTGTCTACAGTCTCTTCTGGAATAAACAGCTAGGACTCAGAATCAAAGAGTGTCACAGCTGTGGCCCAGCCTGATCTAAGGGTTTAGGAGGAACAAATATAGACTCTGCAGAGAAAGGTGCTGGAGAACGTGTTTGAAGCCTTTGCATTCAGTGTCTACAGATAAAAGATCACCAGGTAGGAGACTCTGTCTGAAATAAAGACTGATGTGGACCCTTAACTTTTGGGGTACCAGGTTCTAGTTTGCAGGTGCTGGTTCCATCAAAGGCTACCAAGTGCCATAGCCAATAGGAGAACATGGGCTGGGGGTCACCTGTGGCAGTAGGACAGACATGTTGCATCCACGTAGCGGTGATGCAACTAGGCCCAAAGTGCAGGACAAGGCCTCAGGTACTCACAAACACATTTTGTTAGGGAGTGGTAATGGACTGGAGTTCCACATAGTGCTTGTAAAGCAGGAGCAGCAACAATATGGTGCTTCCTCTATACTGAATTGGTGGGAAAGAGAGTGAGGATCGCATGCAACACTCTACCCAGTCAATTTTAAAGATGTCCAGTGATGCAACAGCAAGGTAGCTGGACCTGGAAAGTGCTCTATGACTAACTTTTACCAGTATGCTCAAGTCTTGAAATTGTCACAATGCCTGAAGGTCATATTCAAGGCATGCCCTATTCCAGTTGAGTCTAAGTTTGGCTTATACCTGCCATGTAGATATCAGCTTAAGCGGCAGCGTAGTGAGGAAACTTGATGGAATAATAATTCAGGGAAAAAAAACTGGAAAAAGAACCCCCTGGAGGAGCATGGAGCTGCCACATCCCTAAGCTGATAACAAAGTGCATTACCAATTTCCCTCGGGACTTTGAGGCAGTAATCAAACATTAATAATCTTTAAAAGAAAATGTAGCAAGACCCCCATCGGGGCTGCTGGTGATTGTGGTCTATCTTCCACCCTGCACAGCCAGGCACACAAATTTCCAGACACACTAAGTCAGGAAACAGTCCTTGTACTTTGTTTTTGTCTTATTAGGGAAAAAGAACTTGGGTGGGGATAGGGTGTATATGGGATGCCCACTTGATTGAAAAAAAAAAGAGGGACTGAACTATATACACTCTGGTATATTCAACCTCTTCTCTTTCACCTCCAGCACATACACATGTTGCAGACTAACACTCCCAGGACCAGCTAGCACTGTTATTGACGGTCTGACACTGGCTCAGCCAGACCCAAAGCAAATGCCCTTTGCAGGCAGGGACCGCAGGCCCCTATGCTCCCAGTACCACCTCTTTAGGCACTGCCTGCAGCTGCCTCTTTCCACTGCCCATGCCACCACAGTCCTTCTGTCTCTGCACCCATCCCAGACTGCTGTATCCCAGTCCTCTCAGGCTTGCTTCCCAGTCCTCCTGACTGTGTGTCACTCACCAGCCCTCCTGGCTGTTCCTGTTGCTTCTGGAGACTTGCCCGGCAGTATTCTCCCACTATCCTCTCCTTGCTCCCAGTGCCTCCTGGCCAGGACATCTCTATGGTTTTGGGAAGGTCCCCATTCACACCCGAGCCCAGGCCCAGGGTCACCCCCCACCCCCAGACTGGGGAGCTCCCTCAAAGGCCATGACAGCCTAACACTCCATCTCCAGCTTCCACCTGAACAACTCCTCCCTAGCTGGGCTGACCCTGAGTATTTTAGGGGGCCTGCCTCCTGCCAATCCAAGTTGTGGATTGGTCAGGGCCCTCAGAATACTCCAGGCAACTACACCTTACCTCCCATTCTTCTAGAAGGTTCCAGAAGATTAGAGAAGTGGGGGGGGGGGGGGGGCTCATTGTTGCTACCTATGAGTCGGCTCTTTCTGGATTTCTGCCCAACACAGGACAAAAACACAGAAAGGCTACTAGCCAAGCCTGCAAAAACCTATCTACAATTCTAGCACTAGAGGGTGCTACACTCACCCCCCCCCCCCCCATAATGTCGAGCCAGTCCCTTGGCTCTTGGTGAATTAGAAACAATGTCTCCTGGGCCAAAGAGCAAGGGCATCCCATTGGAAGGGGGAGAGGGAAAAAAACTGGGACAGGGCTATATTACAAATGAATATCAGTAGAAAAATAGATATTTTGTTTGTATAGTCATCTATGTCAGTGTTTCTCAACTCCAGTCCTCAAGGCGCCCCAGCAGGTCATGTTTTGAACTATATATACACTCTCTTCTCTTTCACCTCCAGCACATACACTTACTTGTAGACTATCACTCCCAGGACCTGCTAGCACTGTTATTGAGGGTCTGACACTGGCTCAGCCAGACCCAAAGCAAATGCCTTTTGCAGGCAGGGACCACGGGCCCATATGGTGTAGCAAAAATAGGTAGTCCTTAGTGCTAGTTGTCCCACATGTGGCTACTGCTCCCAGTACCACTTCTTCAGGCCCACCTCTTTCCACTGCCCAATGCCACCACAGTGCTCTGCGCTGGCTCTGCACCCATCCCAGACTGCTCAATCCCAGTCGTCTCAGGTGTGCCTCCCAGTCCTCCTGACTGTGTAACATTATGCAGCCCTCCTGGCTGTTCCTGTTGCTCCTGGAGACTTGCCCGGCAGTGTTCGCCCTCTGTCCTCTCCTTGCTCCCAGTTCTTCCTGGCCAGGACACTTTCATGGTTTTTGGAAGGTCCCGTCAGCACCCGAGACCAAGCCCAAGGTCACCCCCCGACTGGGGATCTCCCTCAAAGGCTGCAACAGCATAACACTTCATCTCCAGCTTCTACCGAACAACTGCTCCCGAGCTGGGCTGACCCTTAGTATTTGAGGGGGTTTACCCTATTTGGGGATTGGTCAGGACTCTCAGAATATTCCAGGCAACTCCAACTTACCTCCCCTCCTATTCTTCTAGAAGGCTCCAGAACATTCGAGAAGTAGAGGGCTGGGGGGGGGGGGATGGTCTCAGTGATGCTGCCTGTGAGTCATCCAGCTCTCCCTGGATTTCTGCCCAACCCAGGATAAAAACACAGACAGGCTTGGCTGCCAGCCAAACCTGCAAAAATGTACCTACACTTAAAGATTAAAAACCTATCTACAATTTTTTTTTTTTGGGGGGGGGGGAGTGGGTACCTAGATTTGACAGGTACCCAGATCCCACTTCTCCTCTCCCCCTCCTTTCCTGCAATCTTCTGGGACATGTCACAGGTCCCAGAAGATTGCTCGGCCATGCAGGGCGCGCAGTGTGGCTTGCACAAGCGCAGTGCGCTTACCCGGCTGTAAAGCTGCAAGCTGTCTCAGTCGGGTGCCCGAGGCTTCAGACGGCCGCATCGCTGGACCGTGGGACAGTTGAGTGTGTGTTTATTAAAAGTTAGCAGCTACACTTTTTGTAGCTGCTGACTTTTAATAAACAGAAAAACTAGTGGAACTCCACTTTAACGTGGGATATTCTAAAATATGTGGTTTTGGTATGATATATTCTATCATACAATATACATCAATCCTAAAATATTATTGATCATTGGTTCAAAATGAATTTTCATACAATAGCCAGGTGAAAGTTGATGCATTTTGATTATAAGAATCTAGATCTTCTTCGGGGGCATGGCCAGATATCATCTAAACCAGTGGTCATCAACCCTGTCCTCAGGACCCACTAACAGGCCAGGTTTGCAAGATAACTGAAATCCATCACAGGTTATATAATTTGCTGTTCAGTGACTGCAGTATTCTAGTCTGCATCTTCCCAAGGTAATACATAAAACCTGGCCTGTTAGTGGGACCTGAGGACAGGGTTGATGACCACTGATCTAAACAACATGATAAATCCTCAAAAGAACAGAACAAGATTATACATCATAGCAAAACCATGGATACAATAATTCTCTCAAAATTTGTATGTACTTACAATCCACATAAATAATGAATCATTGGCCCCGTCACGAGAGGGCGATGTATGGGGGGGAGGCATGGCAATGAGGAGATGGGTGTTGGGTGTGAGTCCACTAGATCTATAGTTGCCCATAACGGCATTTGGTGTTGTGCATGGAGTTGGGATAACGGGGCTATGTTTGCAGCTATATTGTAGGTTAGGGACTGAGAGTCCTTCATTGATTCTGCGAGCATAAAGTATTTGCTTCTTGATCCTGGGACGAGTAGAACCCCATACAAATTTCAGGATTTGTATGGATTTCAGGATTTCAGGATTTTACGCGGATGTATTCGTAGGATATGCGGCGGAATCGTGACTGGTAGGATTCTAAAGAAGTAAAGTAATTTCGGCAGGTATGTCATACGAATTGCCACGATCCTTCCGAACCAGGATAATGGGAGGTGAGCCCAAGAGGACAACATGTCCATCAGCTTCTTAAGTATAGGAGGAAAGTTTGCCCTATAGAGTCCCACGTAGGTTGGGGTGAGCCGGATCCCCGGGTAGGGTAATGAGGTCAGCCATTGGAACGTAAAGGTGTTTTTTAAGGTTATCAAGTCCGAGGGGAGAAGATTGATTGACATGGCTTTTGATTTGGTGGGTTAACGGACAAGCCAGAGAGGGAGGCAAAAGAGTCTAGTAGAGAGAACAGGTTAGGTAGGGTGATTCTAGGGTTTGTTAGGGTTAGAAGGATATTATCTGCGAACAGTGATATCTTATGGAGTGTGCCTGCTATCTCAACACCAGTTATGTCCGGGTGAGATCGGATCGCCTCTGCCAACGGTTCCATGGCCAAAATAAATAGGAGTGGGGAGAGTGGGCAGCCTTGCCGAGTTCCCCTCCTGATGGAAAAGGGAACTGATTCGAAACCATAGTATTTGACCTTAGCCTGGGGAGAGTCATATAGTGCCATTACCCATTGTAAGAATGACGATCCAAAGCCATAGTGGCTGAGTACCGTCTTCAGGTGAGGCCAAAACAAAGTGTCGAAGGCCTTGTTCATGTCAAGAGACAGTAACATAGTTGCTATGGACCGGCTATGGGCTATGTGCTGAAGTTGTATTACAGTATACGTCTAATAGCATCCCCTGCTTGTTAGTTCTTCATTGATTTCAATGACACTGTCACATGTTTAACTGTTAAGAAATTAAGACATGTCAGGCCACACAATTTTCTCCATTACGTCCAATGCTGGTGGTCTACCAGGTTGAGCATGATCTTACTGAAAAATGATGCTTCCAATTGTGATATAGTATACCGTGGTCTATTCATTCAAAGTAAACTCATCCATCCACCTATGTCTCCATGCTTTATTTTGATTTTTGATGAGAAATCACTTTGAAAAACACCCAGCTGCTGTCAGTGTTTCTACTCAATGCATTTCTGAGATGCTTCTCCGAGACAGTTGATTGTATCTTTGTTATCTTGACATATAAACGCTTTTTATTGTCTAGCGAAAACAATAAAAATGTATGGAAAAAGAAAAACAGCCCTTTAACATTTCTAGCTGTGGTCATCTTGAGTAAGGGCAGATAATTCATGTAGCATTTACTTTCTGGAATCCATCTGCCCTTAACTCAGGCATGCAGCTAGGAGTCTGTGCCTAGCTGAGAAAGCCCCTCCTACAGATGAAAGAAAACAATGGCCATGAAGACTTCTGGGATGTATGACATCATTTTGGCCCAGGCCAGGAACAAGGAAGTAAGTGAAGTTATGTAAAAAAAAATGTAGAGAAAGTCTAGTTACACTTTAACAAACCAGCTGGCGCCCTTGGGGAACTACGTGTTCATTCTGAGTTTATCTCCTTTTCATAATGTAATAAATCCTGTAGAGAGAAGCCTGTTTAAAAGATTTATTAGCATAAGATAATACATGTTCAAGATGGTGTAGTCAGCCATTTCCAACAACGTACAGAAATTCAGATTTTAGAGCACAAGTACAACATTGTCAGCCTGTGCTGCCACAGCACAGTGGTGTCATCGACCTCCACAGTTGTATCATAGGACTACATCAATATACTGAAATATCAGTGTGTATCAGCAATATGAATGAATAAATAAATGTTAGAAGGGACAGTGAATAAGCAGCACATGGGAAGCAGGGTCACTGTGATACCTTGCAAGGCTCCCCACTATGCCCTGACCTGCACATGCGGTACAGGTACACCATGGGCAGTGCCAAGCTCCCCGGCTTTATTTCTGAAGATGCTTCGGGGAGTCCTGACAGCCATTAAATATTTACTGAACCAAATGGAAGTTTTGGCAAGAGCGCAGAGAGCACTCTCCCCTCTAACTCCATCGAGGCGGAGCGCCCACAGAGCGCCGCTAAGCAGGGACTTAGTGAGCCAGAGAAACGTAACCCCTTCCTGCCTGCAATGGACCAAAATGCCTTCTGCCATGAATCTTTCTGTGCTTATATATGTCAGGGAAAGATCTGGCTGTCTGACCATCCGTCCATCCATCTCATAAATAGATTCTTTCTAGGATCTATCTATCTATCTTTAATTCATATTATTTATTTATAGTGTCTTTATCTCCCATAGGGATGTACAAAGTAATAGATATAACTAGGAGAGGGGCAACACTAGACATATTTCTTTCTGTATTTGTTTATCTTTATAACAGCTATGTAGTTCTTGTTATATATTTCAGACAGATATAAGAGAGATAATCAGAGAAATAGATCTTTTTTTTTTTTTTTCACTAAAGAACGTTATTTATTTAGTCTATCTATCTATCTATCTATCTATCTATCTATCTATCTATCTATCTATCTATCTATCTATCTATCTATCTATCTATCTATCTATTTAATTGTATTTATTTATTTGAGGCACTACAAAGTGTAATATAAATGAAGAGAGGGTAATGCTAAAATATTTTTGTGTAATTATCTATACATTTCACAGTAATATATTCTAGGCAGATATGTCAAAGATAAACAGAATGTATTTTCAATACAGAACAGTAGGATAGGAGATCTATCTATCTATCTATCTATATATCTATCTATCTATCCATTTGTCATATATCTGTCATTCTGCATCTGTCTGACCATCTGTCTATTTGTGCTTTTTACATTTACTTATTTTAGAAAGACAGATATAATATAGATAGATAGAAGAAGAAATAAACAGATGGGTAGAAGGATAGATAGATAGATAGATAGATAGATAGATAGATAGATAGATAGATAACATGAATACAGTTCTTTAGTAAATAATACATCTTCCGCTCTCCCCATCTATCATTATTTATTATTGTTATGATATAACAAATCTCTCTCTCTTTCCATCCAACCATTCTTCATCCATCGATATCAGTTCTTCCCTTCTTTCTCACTCTCGCTCTCTCCATCCATCCATTCTTCTTCCATTGATATATCAGTTCTTCCCTTCTTTCTCAACTTCTCCTCATCCATCCATCCATTCTTCATCCATGCATATATCAGCTCTTCCCTTCTTTCTTGCCCTCTCTCCATTCATCCATTCTTCATCCAACAACATATCCATTCTTCCCTCTCTCTCCATAAGTGGATAGTTCCTCTATCTATTCAGTCTTTCCTTTATCTCTAAATCTGTCCTTTCTTCATTCTCTCTCTATCTATCCATTCTTCCCTCCTTTTCTCCATCCATCCATTCTTCCCTCCCTTACTTCATCCATCCATTCTTCCCTCTTTCAATCCATCCTTCCCTCCTTCACTCCATCCATTCATTCTTCCCTCCTTCACTCTATCTATGCATTCTTCCCTCTCTTTCTCCATCCATTCTATCCTCTCTCTCTCTCCATCCATCCATTCTTCCCTCTCTCTCTCTCCATTCATCCATTCTTCTCTCTGTCTATATATATATATATATATATATATATATATTATATATATATATATAGTCAGTTCTCCTGTACAGATAACATATTCTGTCCATTTATCTATCTATTTTTCCCTCCTTCACTCCATCCATAATTTCTTTCCATTCGTTCTTCCCTTTCTCTCCATAAGTCTTTTCTTTCCTCTATCTATTCAGTCTTTCCTTTATCTCTAAATCTGTCCTTTCTTCATTCTCTCTCTATCTATACGTTCTTCCATCTCTCTTTGTCTATCTATCTATCTATCTATCTATCTATCCATTCTTTCCTCCTTTTCTCCATCCATCCATTCTTGCCTCCTTTTCTCCATCCATCCATTCTTCCGTCCTTCAATCCATCCATCCATTTTTCCCTCCTTCACTCCCATCCATTCTATCCTCTCTCTCCATCCATCCATTCTTCCCTCTCTCTCTCTCTCTCTGTCTATAAATTTATAGTCAGTTCTCCTGTACAGATAACATATTCTGTCAATTTATCTATCTATTCTTCCCTCCTTCACTCCATCCGTACATTCTTCCCTACTTTGCTCCATCCAGCCATTTCTCTCTCTCTCTCTCTCGATATATAGATAGTCAGTTCTCCTGTACAGATGACATTCTATCTATCTATCTATCTATCTATCTATCTATCTATCTATCTCTCTATCTATCTATTTATCTATCTCTCTATCTCTCTATCTCTTTTATTTTGCCATAGTCTCCTATGCTGTATAAAGTAGTTAATATGATAAAGATTTATGACAGAAGGAGAATTGAATACGTAGAGTGTATGCATGACTATATAGATATGAAACGGACCAATCGATTGATCTATCTTAGCGGAACAGAGCAGCGCTCGGGTTGTCTGTGGCGGCCCCCATGGCGGACTCTGTGTCTGTTCCATGCCCCTCTCTTCTCCGATTCTCACTTTATAATTGTCCTGTGTGCCTCAGATGATCCCAGATGTCGATTATTTTGCGTGTATAGAGAAGAAAAATGGAGCCAAGCGGAGGGATGTTCATAGCTGGTAAGGGCGTTGAGGGGTATTTAGGAGAGAAAATGAGACACGCTGCCAGGAGGTTATGAAGTGACAAAAAAACACAGAGGGCTTAGAAAGATTTCTGTTTTTTAAAAAGGACAAAAATATAATTAGATCTAAACATTTTGATTGTGGTGACGGAAAGAAATTTGTGTTGTCCTGCCTGTGAGAAGTAATCTACAACATGCCACCTGCCTCCCTCTGAATGCTTTCCCAAGAGGCTGGCTGGTGGCATGGCATTTCCAGCTGGTGCCACCCAGGTGCCAGGTCTTTTTGGGGGAGAGAGGGTTAAGTGCTGGCTCAGTAATAACCACTTTGTGGAAATAGGAAAGGAAAAAGGAGAGAGAGAGAGAGAAAGGGGGGGGAGGGAGGGTGGGTGCAGGTGGCATGGAGGCTGGCATGAAGGCAGTGGATGGGGAATGCCAGCACCATCTGTTAGAAGAAGCGCATCTGGGTCTCACAGTGCCCCCGTCACCCTGCTTTACAATTAGGATCCTGGCATCTCTATTAGGGAGGCAAGTGGGGGACCCTGACGCAGACACTGGCGCAGACTCCGAGGAGCAAGGCACAGAGCATGTGCCAACCTTATTACCTAGTGCAGAGCCTCCTGAGTCCTGTGCCAAACTTATTACCTTGTGCAGAGCAAGCCGCGCTGCTTACTAATGTTATTACTTTGTGTGGACTGCTGGGCGCTGCGCCTGCCAGCCTTTCCTATCTTGTGCAGAGCACAGGGCACGCACGGTGCCAGCTTTGTGGTGTGTGCGGATCTGCGGGCACACATCGCGTTAGCCACGCCGGCACTCTTCCTCTAACCGGGTACAGAGCCGTAGCGGGCTGGTGTGCCACCTTTACCTGAAGCCGACAGCTGAGCAAACGCGCTTTGTGTACGTTTAATGAGATTGGCGAGCCGTGCCTAGCACACTGGCCCAAGGAGATATACTGCTAGCACACGCGTGTTAGCCACATCATTTGCAAATCATATTACCTTATGCGGGACCTTGTGTGCCCGCAGTGTGCCAGATATGTGCAAAGTATGCCAGCCTGATCCTGGAGTCTTGTGCGAACAATGAATAGGCTGACGGACCGACATTGCAGTTCCCTGCTTCCTCCACTGCGTGTCACTGTCACACAATTGGTCGCCGCTGCGCTGCGTCTGTCGCTGTGGAAGCATAGACAGGCTTATTTTAAAGGGAAATTCTTTTCCGCAAGTGCTTATTTACTGTTTTTCTTAAAATGTTTACTGTTTATAAAACTTTTATATTTTTACCTACTTGCTGTACCATATTTAAATTTTTGAGTTACATATATGAATTTGAAGATTTGAATATACAGTGCATCCGGAAAGTATTTACAGCTCTTCACTTTTTCCACATTTTGTTATGTTACAGCAGGGGTGCCAAACCAGCTGCCTGGGGGGGGGGGGGGGGGGGGGGGGGGGCACGTGTGGCCCGCGGAGCCTTCTGATGTGGCCCACAACCTCCTGCTCTGGGATGGCGGGTCAGTAAGCCTAGAACGCAGGTTCCCGATCCACCATCCCAGAGCATCAGTGTTGTGAATGAAGCCGGTGGCAGAGGAAGCATTCGGCTGCGGAGCAGGGCCACATAAGCCGATGCTTCAGGTATAGCGCCTGTCACAGGCGGAGTGATACCAAATGCACTCTTCCTGGAACAGCAAGTGTTGGTGGGGTGGTTGGTGATGGAATATTCACATAATCCCCCCATTCCTCCTTCTAGCACAACCCCCCCCCCCCCCATCCCTCCTTCTAGCACAAATCCCCCCTCCATTCCTCCTTCTAGCACCCCCCCCATCCATTCCTCCTTCTAGCACAACCCCCCCCATCCCTCCCCTTCTAGCACAAATCCCCCCACCCATTCCTCCTGCTAGCACAAATCTCCCCCCTCCCTCCATTCCTCCTTCTAGCACAAATCCCCCCACCCATTCCTCCTTCTAGCACAAATCTCCCCCCTCCCTCAATTCCTCCTTCTAGCACAAATCCCCCCTCTCCATTCCTCCTTCTAGCATAACCCCCCCCCCATTCCTTCTTCTAGCACAAATCCCCCCACCCACTCCTCCTTCTAGCACAAATCTCCCCCCTTCCTCCATTCCTCCTTCTAGCACACCCCCTCCATCAATTCCTCCTTCTAGCACACCCCCTCCATCAATTCCTCCTTCTAGCACACCCCCTCCATCAATTCCTCCTTCTAGCACAAATCCCCCCCTCCATTCCTTCTTCTAGCACAGTCCCCCCCCTCCATTCCTCCTTCCAGCACAACCCCCCCCCCATCCCTCCTTCTAGCACAAATCCCCCCAACCATTCCTCCTTCTAGCACAAATCCCCCCACCCATTCCTCCTTATAGCACAAATCCCCCCTCCATTCCTCCTTCTAGCACAACCCCCCCCCCCATCCCTCCTTCTAGCACAAATCTCCCCGTCCCTCCATTCCTCCTTTTAGCACAAATCCCCCCATTCATTCCTCCTTCTAGCACAAATCTCCCCCCTCCCTCAATTCCTCCTTCTAGCACAAATCCCCCCTCTCCATTCCTCCTTCTAGCATAACCCCCCCCATTCCTTCTTCTAGCACAAATCCCCCCACCCACTCCTCCTTCTAGCACAAATCTCCCCCCTTCCTCCATTCCTCCTTCTAGCACACCCCCTCCATCAATTCCTCCTTCTAGCACACCCCCTCCATCAATTCCTCCTTCTAGCACAAATCCCCCCTCCATTCCTTCTTCTAGCACAGTCCCCCCCCCCCCCCCCCATTCCTCCTTCCAGCACAACCCCCCCCCCCATCCCTCCTTCTAGCACAAATCCCCCCAACCATTCCTCCTTCTAGCACAAATCCCCCCACCTATTCCTCCTTATAGCACAAATCCCCCCTCCATTCCTCCTTCTAGCACAACCCCCCCCCCCATCCCTCCTTCTAGCACAAATCTCCCCGTCCCTCCATTCCTCCTTTTAGCACAAATCCCCCCATTCATTCCTCCTTCTAGCACAAATCTCCCCCCTCCCTCAATTCCTCCTTCTAGCACAAACCCCCCCTCCCTCAATTCCTCCTTCTAGCACAAACCCCCCTCTATTCCTTCTTCTAGCACAACCACCCCCCACCCATTCCCCTTCTTCTAGCACAAATCCCCCCACCCACTCCTCCTTCTAGCATAACCCCCCCCATTCCTTCTTCTAGCACAAATCCCCCCACCCACTCCTCCTTCTAGCATAACCCCCCCCCCCCCCCCATTCCTCCTTCTAGCACAAATCTCCCCCCTTCCCCCATTCCTCCTTCTAGCACACTCCCCCATCAATTCCTCCTTCTAGCACAAATCCGCCCTCCATTCTTTCTGCTAGCACAGTTCCCCCCTCCATTCCTCCTTCCAGCACAACCCCCCCCCATCCCTCCTTCTAGCACAAATCCCCCCTCCATTCCTCCTCCTAGCACAACCCCCCCATCCCTCCTTCTAGCACAAATCCCCCCACCCATTCCTCCTTCTAGTACAAATCTCCCCTCCTCAATTCCTCCTTCTAGCACAAATCTCCCCCCTCCCTCAATTCCTCCTTCTAGCACAATTCCCCCCTCTCCATTCCTCCTTCTAGCATAACCCCCCCCCCCATTCCTCCTTCTAGCACAAACCCCCCCTCTATTCCTTCTTCTAGCACAACCACCGCCCCCCCCCATTCCTTCTTCTAGCACAAATCCCCCCACCCATTCCTCCTTCTAGCAAAAATCTCCCCCCTCCCTCCATTCCTCCTTCTAGCACAAATCCCCCCTCCATTCCTTCTTCTAGCACAGCCCCCCCTCCATTTCATCTTCTAGCACAAATCCCCCCATCCCTCCTTCTAGCACAAATCCCCCCATCCCTCCTTCTAGCACAAATCCCCCCATCCCTCCTTCTAGCACAAATCCCCCCATCCCTCCTTCTAGCACAAATCCCCCCACCCATTCCTCCTTCTAGCACAAATCCCCCCCCCCTCCAGTCCTCCTTCTATCACACCCCCCCTCCATTCCTCCAATGGTTTATCCAACATTTTGCTTTACACATACTGCTGCATAAAGACAATGCTTGTCAGACTTCCTCAGACTGCCCATCTTTAGTATGAAAGATTCTTTTGCATGTCGGTTGTACTAGAACACGCATGATTTAGCAGGGTAACATACGTGCACTGCATATACGCTTAGCAGTGATTTGCCATTCATTTTCAATGGCACCAGACAATCATACACATCGAAGAAACAAAAATTACCTGCCATTCAGCGCACCACAATGCATAAGGAACACATGCGTTTTCTTGTGGTGTGCTGAATAAACGTTAGGCAGGTATTTTTTTGGTCTGTTGATGTGCATGGGAGGTCCATTATAAATGTATGGACACACTCAGCAGGATGTTGAGAAATGGGTGCCTAAATGTGAAGAGGTCCCCGAATTCCTGATTTTTAGAATTGGAGAAATTAATAAAAAATGGCCTAGTCAGGTTGGTGCAAGAAATGGACACATTATGTGTAGAATTGCTTGATAAAATAGGCCTGAACATGTCTTCAAAAATCAGAGAGCTAGCTAAAAAATACACAACAGCCTAAGGCCTCTTTCACACAGGGCGGATCAGTGCTGATCTGCCCCGTGGATATCCGCTTGCTCAGCGGGGATTGCCGGAGCGATCTCCGCTGAGCAGGAAGATGACAGGTCCGTCTCTGCACACTGCCCAGGGACGGACTTGTCAGAGCGCCGCTCTCCCCTATGGGAGATCGGGTGATGACGGACCGTAGAGTCCGTGGTCATCCGATCCGATCCACAGACGGATGGAAAAAATAGGGTTTTCCTCCTTCACACTTTTTCGGGTCGGATGTCAGCGGACATGTCACCGCTGACATCCGACTCTCCATAGAGGTCTATGGAGTGTCCGTTCAGGTCCGCATAAAAAACTGACAGGCGGACCTGAAAGGACCGTCCGTGTGAAAGGGGCCTTACAGTTCTTATTCTCCATGGCAGCCAAATATACATTTCTCACCCCACAGATGTGCAAATTTGACCTTTCTTGAAAAAGTTGAGCTTGGCTTTGCCCCAACTTGACATTAAGGCTTCCTGTCTTATCTAAGACCCAACAGGGAAGCTTGATGGGAGGAAGGGTGCAAGGCCAAACACAACTTTTTGGAGGAGAATGTGAAGTTTTCCATACAGTTTCAACTGCCTATATCTCTTGATCTGCTGGTTATTTTGACATGTTGTTGTAACTTTAGATAAAAAACATTTTTTTTGCATTTACTGTGCTTTAAAATGAAATATGAAGGAAAATGGCCAACCTATTTCAGTTGTATGGATTGTGATTTTTGTCTATGAAAAAATGAAAAATCATTAAAACGAAGCTCCACCCAAAAGGGGAAGTTTCGCTTTAAGGACTTGTTCCCCGCTCCTCTTGAACAATTGGCACTTTTGAGGAGCAGGAGGGGGGAGCAGGTACTCAATTTTGTAGGTACCCACTTCCCACTCCTGTTCTGGCTGCCGCGGTGGTTGGAAACTGAAGTTCTCCTCCCTTCCCCTGCAGTCTTCTGGGACGCTGAAGACTGCATCCACCATTCACAATGCGCAGCGCGACTCGCGCATGCACAATGGACACCCGGCTGTGAAGTTGCAAGCTGTCACAGCCTGGGTGCCCATAGTGAAGATTCCGGTGCCGAGGGGACCGAAGACAGTGGGTGAGACCGACTGGGGTGAGCACACTGCTGGCTCATAGGACAGGTGAATGGCTATTTTTTTTAGTTTTTGTAGCTGGCTCAATTTTTTTCCACAGGTGACTAGAACTCCTCTTTAAGCCTACTGGTAGCCTAATGCCGCGTACACACGAGCGGACTTCTCGTCGGACTGAACTCCGAAGGACTTTTCGACGGAGTTCCCATGGAGTTCCGCCGAAACAGATATTACAGGGGTAATAAGACACTTTTCTGGAGCTGGGTTACTGTAAATAGAAAGAAAAAGTCTGATGAAGCCCACACACATTAGGAATGTCCGACAGAATGATTCCGGACCTTTTCTGCCAGAAAGTAAGAAAATAAAACACTCAGGAGCTGGGTTACTGTAATAAGATATTACAGGGGTAATAAGACACTCAGGAGCTGGGTTACTGTAATAAGATATTACAGGGTAATAAGACACTCAGGAGCTGGGTTACTGTAATAAGATATTACAGGGGTAATAATACACTCAGGAGCTGGGTGACTGTAATAAGATATTACAGGGGTAATAAAACACTCAGGAGCTGGGTTACTGTAATAAGATATTACAGGGGTAATAAGACACTCAGGAGCTGGGTTACTGTAATACGATATTAAAAGGGTAATAAAACACTCAGGAGCTGGGTTACTGTAATAAGATATTACAGGGGTAATAAGACACTCGGGAGCTGGGTTACTGTAATACGATATTACAGGGGTAATAAGACACTCGGGAGCTGGGTTACTGTAATAAGATATTACAGGGGTAATAAGACACTCGGGAGCTGGGTTACTGTAATACGATATTACAGGGGTAATAAGACACTCAGGAACTGGGTTACTGTAATACGATATTACAGGGGTAATAAGACACTCAGGAGCTGGGTTACTGTAATAAGATATTACAGGGGTAATAAGACACTCAGGAGCTGGGTTACTGTAATAAGATATTACAGGGGTAATAAGACACTCAGGAGCTGGGTTACTGTAATAAGATATTACAGGGGTAATAAGACACTCAGGAGCTGGGTTACTGTAATACGATATTACAGGGTAATAAGACACTCAGGAGCTGGGTTACTGTAATAAGATATTACAGGGGTAATAAGACACTCAGGAGCTGGGTTACTGTAATAAGATATTACAGGGGTAATAAGACACTCAGGAGCTGGGTTACTGTAATACGATATTACAGGGGTAATAAGACACTCAGGAGCTGGGTTACTGTAATACGATATTACAGGGGTAATAAGACACTCGGGAGCTGGGTTACTGTAATAAGATATTACAGGGGTAATAAGACACTCAGGAGCTGGGTTACTGTAATAAGATATTACAGGGGTAATAAGACACTCAGGAGCTGGTTTACTGTAATAAGATATTACAGGGGTAATAAGACACTCAGGAGCTGGGTTACTGTAATAAGATATTACAGGGGTAATAAGACACTCAGGAGCTGGGTTACTGTAATAAGATATTACAGGGGTAATAAGACACTCAGGAGCTGGGTTACTGTAATAAGATATTACAGGGGTAATAAGACACTCAGGAGCTGGGTTACTGTAATAAGATATTACAGGGGTAATAAGACACTCAGGAGCTGGGTTACTGTAATAAGATATTACAGGGGTAATAAGACACTCAGGAGCTGGGTTACTGTAATACGATATTACAGGGGTAATAAGACACTCAGGAGCTGGGTTACTGTAATACGATATTACAGGGGTAATAAGACACTCAGGAGCTGGGTTACTGTAATACGATATTACAGGGGTAATAAGACACTCAGGAGCTGGGTTACTGTAATAAGATATTACAGGGGTAATAAGACACTCAGGAGCTGGGTTACTGTAATAAGATATTACAGGGGTAATAAGACACTCAGGAGCTGGGTTACTGTAATAAGATATTACAGGGGTAATAAGACACTCAGGAGCTGGGTTACTGTAATAAGATATTACAGGGGTAATAAGACACTCAGGAGCTGGGTTACTGTAATAAGATATTACAGGGGTAATAAGACACTCAGGAGCTGGGTTACTGTAATAAGATATTACAGGGGTAATAAGACACTCAGGAGCTGGGTTACTGTAATAAGATATTACAGGGGTAATAAGACACTCAGGAGCTGGGTTACTGTAATAAGATTTTACAGGGGTAATAAGACACTCAGGAGCTGGGTTACTGTAATAAGATATTACAGGGGTAATAAGACACTCAGGAGCTGGGTTACTGTAATAAGATATTACAGGGGTAATAAGACACTCAGGAGCTGGGTTACTGTAATAAGATATTACAGGGGTAATAAGACACTCGGGAGCTGGGTTACTGTAATAAGATATTACAGGGGTAATAAGACACTCGGGAGCTGGGTTACTGTAATAAGATATTACAGGGGTAATAAGACACTCAGGAACTGGGTTACTGTAATAAGATATTACAGGGGTAATAAGACACTCAGGAGCTGGGTTACTGTAATAAGATATTACAGGGGTAATAAGACACTCAGGAGCTGGGTTACTGTAATACGATATTACAGGGGTAATAAGACACTCAGGAACTGGGTTACTGTAATACGATATTACAGGGGTAATAAGACACTCAGGAACTGGGTTACTGTAATAAGATATTACAGGGGTAATAAGACACTCAGGAGCTGGGTTACAGTAATAAGATATTACAGGGGTAATAAGACACTCAGGAGCTGGGTTACTGTAATAAGATATTACAGGGGTAATAAGACACTCAGGAGCTGGGTTACTGTAATAAGATATTACAGGGGTAATAAGACACTCAGGAGCTGGGTTACTGTAATAAGATATTACAGGGGTAATAGGACACTCAGGAGCTGGGTTACTGTAATACGATATTACAGGGGTAATAAGACACTCAGGAACTGGGTTACTGTAATACGATATTACAGGGGTAATAAGACACTCAGGAACTGGGTTACTGTAATAAGATATTACAGGGGTAATAAGACACTCAGGAGCTGGGTTACTGTAATAAGATATTACAGGGGTAATAAGACACTCAGGAGCTGGGTTACTGTAATAAGATATTACAGGGGTAATAGGACACTCAGGAGCTGGGTTACAGTAATAAGATATTACAGGGGTAATAAGATATTACAGGGGTAATAAGACATTTGCAGAAGGAACAGATGTGGGTGCAGCGCTAGAGACTTCAAACAGCTGGCGGGAAGGGAAGGTGTTGAAGCAATGGATGGGGACTCCCTACAAAAGTGTGACAGTGTAGCCGTCTCTCACACATCCCGCACTACGGCAGGACTTGTATGAATGCACCTGTGTACAGCAGAATCTGTACCGACAATGGAACTGCTGGAATCACAAACATATGCTCATCTGTGAACGCACACATTGCAGAGCACACAGTAGCATCTAAATGCTGTGGTCAAAAAAACACAGAATACATAAAATGTAATATATACATAAGACAACATGTGTTTTACCATATGTATGCTGCCTTTTTTTTTTATTTTTATAGATTAGTATTTTTTCTGCCTAGTACAGAAGAGAAAATACAGTCATCAAGAACTTACAGTATATATAAGTATTAGGTAGAAGTAAGAGGATTTTTTGTTTGCCGTGGAACTCCCTTCCCTTTCCAATATTCGGATCTCATACACAAGGCCATAGAAATGTACACATGAACTTGCCGGTAGAAAGATCCTGCGTAAAAAATGGTCCATACTAGTGCATCTCAACCTAAACAGACAGACAAACAGATAAGTGCTTATGTCCCTATAGATGAAGGGTCTCCAAACCATGGCCCGCGGGCCACATCTGGCCCATTGCAAGATTTAATCCTGCAGCTAGGGTCAGTGGTGTACCTTTGATGTGCACAGATTGAGAATTAAAGGAGAAGTACAGCCAAAGCTTGTTTGAATGAACTGCACTCCTGTGACCCATTTTCAGCTGACAGCGGGCTGAAGTCACAGAGCCGGTCCAGGCTCGGGCAAGATTGCGACAATAAAGTCGGGATCCGCCCTCATGCCTGGACCGGCACCCGCCTCGGGCTCTTAGCGAGCCACTGAAAGCCTGAGACAGCAGCTCCCGCCCCCTCCACAACCCAGCATGCCAGTGAGGGCGGGGAGGCAGAGCAGAGAGCTGCTGACTGACTCAGTGGTGTTTGCTCGCTCGGTTCTCAGTGTTAGAGCCGGCGGGGGACAGATGCAGCATCGGAGCGATGGTGCATCGACCTAGGTAAGTATAAATCTGCAAAAAAAAAAAAAGGTTGATACTTCTCTTTTAAGGTCAGCAGAGGCTGCCCATGGTCTCTGCTTCAATCCCTTCCAACCTGCACCTGGACTCTGTAATGGGGGACTCTGATGGGTACCCTAACTAGACTGCAAGAGTGGCCTACATGTATACAGGTGCAGTCTATCTTCCACAGTGGCACTGTTGATAGAGGGAAAACAGGAAGAACATGGTTTCCTGGGTCACTGGGGAAGCTATCCTGTTGGCTGCCACCCCATGTGACTCGAGCAGACATCTTGGGCAGGCAGAGCCTATTTAAGGCACTGGCTCCCGGATTTTGGCACATTTTGGCGATTGGGTAGAGTAGGGACAGGTACCCCATCTGTGAGGGACAGTAACGGCACCGAGGAACGGTTCCTGAGGAGGAGGGTAAGTGTAGGGCCTCATGTCTTCTGGACCTTCTCCTGATTGGGAATAGATGACCAAGCCACATTCGGTCCCCTCTCAACAGTTGCTGTCATTCCGGCTGGAATCTACTCCTGTCACGCTACTGAACTGTGATTGTGCGCGGTTGGGTGGCCTTCCCACCTGGTTTGTTGTGAACTGTTTCTGTATTTCTTCAATACAAGTTTTATTGCACCTGCCTGTGTGAATTTTTGTCTCCGCACCACACTGCACCCATCCTACATGTGTGGCAATCCATTGCTATGCAGGTTCCTTTAGCAGCATTTTGAAATAACACACAGTGTGAATTCAGTTGGAGCCTGTACACTGCAATGGTTACAATATGGTGCCTAGGGACAGACCCCTCAAAACAGTCGCTGTCCCCAGGAAATGGGGACAAATAATAACCTTATTACTTCCCTCACATTTGTTTAAACCCAATACAGCCATGGCAAATGAAGGCAGAAGGTCTGTGCTCAGGCTGGTCCATGGATTGGCTCTTCCTTTGACATGACCTACCACCATGACGTTTGGGTTCCAGCATCCAGAGACAGTTTGTAATTGCATATAGGTAAATATGAGCTTTTTTTCCAGTGCAGCATGGAGGACAGAATGGTGCAATATGGGTGATCCTTTACATACATATACACATGTTTGCTTGAAGTCTGATGAGCTGAGTCACCCTGTGGTTTTTCTTTCTGCAATAGATTCCAGTGGTGATAAATTGCTGCCATATCTTCTGGCTCTATTCCTAATCAGTTTGGGGTTTTGTGTGTTCCCACTCCTCTAAATGCCTTCTCCGTAATATAAAATAAATGAAAAATCCAGCAGAGACAGTGGGTCTTTTTCTCTTGGCTGCGGAAGGAGTTCACCAGTGAGAACTTGCCCCATATACAGTATGTACCTGACCATCTGGAACCCCGAAAGAGGCGCTTTTGACTTGAATGGGTGGGTTTGACAGGCGCTGCCACCTCTCAACTTGACATGCCATTAGATTTGCCGTTGCATGAGAACAGCCCCCTCTGTCTGTATGGTTGGACTTCTGCAAAAAAAAAAAAAAAAGCAACAGCTCAACCTCATGTTTTTACCACCCCCAGGCTGCTCAAATAGCTGGCAAAAATTCAAAAGGCTTTCAAAGGAAATTAGTTGACTCAATAATGGCAAGAAAGAACGCTCTGGCAAGCGATTTTTCAGAATTTCTATGTGAAATCTGATTGTGTAAGGCCAGGTTTAGTATTAAACAGTTCCTTTTACAGGGTGGTTGTAATTACATTTTCAATCAAGTGATACATTTCTGTTAAAGGTGCGATTTTTTTGGAAACTGCGCCAAAGATGCAACAGGCAGGATTTTTAATAAAAAGAAATCTTGTGGTGCTGCAACCCCTGAATTTAGAATCCACTGGGATAAGTGCAGCAGTCTATGTTCTGACTCAACTACAAGGCCATAAGCTTTATCTCCAGCAACATATAGGGCTTACACGACCCTATTTATCCCTTGCATAAATTCAGACAGTTTAACTCGATGAATAAACTCACATGTTGAGGAAACAGGCGATGAACTCTTTCGAATGTTCCGTTTAATGAAGCATACTCATAGGTAGAAAAACTTTGATGTTAGCCACATGGAAAGATGATTACAGCATGGTGGAATACTGAGCAATGATACCAGAGAGAAGGAAGGAGAGGGGATGTACAGAAGTATGGTGGGAGATAGAGTTCAGCTTAGACAAGAGAACACAGCTTAAAGACACAGAGCAATAATAAGCCAAATAGTGCAACACAGATGAAATAATAAATAACATAAGTGTAACACAACAGTCTTATGCCAGGATATACATTGTAAATACCGTAGACAAACATGAAGAAGGTAGTAAATCCGGCACCGACTTGACTGGTGATAAAATAGTTGAAGTTTTATTCAATATCCATCAAGACATAAAAGTATCCATCATATAAATAAATTTACGTGTTTTTGCCCCAACCTTAGGGCCTTAAGCCCCATACACACGGTCGGATTTTCCGATGGATTCTGTCCTATCGGACAATGTTGTCGGAAATTCCGACCGTGTGTAGGCACCATCGGACATTTTCCATCGGATTGTCCGACGGACAAAGTTGTATCTCCTGCTCTAAAAATTTTCCGACAACAAAGTCCGATCACACCAATTCCGATCGTGTGTAGCGAATTCCGACGGACAAAGTGCCACGCATGCTCAGATCACATTACAAGACCAAAGCTATTGGCTACTAGCCTCTACGTAGTCCCGTCGTAGGCAACAAACGTCACCACGTTCAGAATGATCGGATTTTCCGACAACTTTGTCCGACTGTGTGTATGCAACACCAGTGTCGGACTAAATCCGTCGGACCAAATGCGATGGATTTGGTGGTCGGATTTTCCGACCGTGTGTATGGGGCTTTAGTCATTATATTATAATAAACTGTATAGCTGAATCACTTGCAAAATGTCTTGGTATGCTAACACCTTACGAGTTCCCTTCACTGGAACTAAGGGGCCAAGCCCAACCCCTGAAAAACAACCCGACACCATAATCCCCCCTCCACCAAATTATTTGGACCAGTGCACAAAGCAAGGACATGAATGAGCGAGTTCAGGGTGGAGGAACATGACTGGCCTCCACAGAGTCCTGACCTCAACCCGATAGAACACCTTTGGGATGAAGTAAAGCGGAGTCTGCGAGCCAGGCCTCCTTGCCCACATCAGTGCCTGACCGCACAAATGCGCTTCTGGAAGAATGGTCAAACATTCCCATAGACACACTCCTAAACCTTGTGGACAGCCTTCCAAGAAGAGTTGAAGCTGAAGCTGCAAAGGGTGGGCCAACTCAATATTGAACCCTAAGACTGGGATGCCATTAAAGTTCATATGCGTGTAAAGGCAGGTGTCCCAATACTTTTGGTAATATAGTGTATGTGTGGGTGGCGGGGCTAGAGTTTACTTGGGCCCATCAGCCCATGCATTTGCATGAGCTGATGTACAGTGCATCCGGAAAGTATTCACTTTTTCAACATTTTGTTAAGTTACAGCCTTATTCCAAAATTGGTTAAATTCATTTTTTCCCTCAAAACTCTACAAACAATACCCCATAATGACAACGTGAAAGAAGTTTGAAATCTTTGAAAATGTATTAAAAAGAAAAAACTGAAAAAAACATCATATGTACATATATAGCACTGCCTGAGTAAAGATTTCCCTGGGCCTCCCTCTGATTATCCTGCCACCAGATGCTTGGGTATTTTCACACGACCAGGTGCCCACTCATTCACTCATTATCCAATGATCAGTCTAGGGGAATTGTTTTTTTGTATTTATTGGTAGAACTTAGGTAGGAGAAGGGATTATTGGGATACTCCAACTCTAAGGCCCCTTTCACACTGGGGCGTTTTTCATGCGGTGCAGCGCTAAAAATAGCGCCTGTTCACCGCATGAAAAAATCCTGCCCCTTTAACTCCAGTGTGAAAGCCGGCGGGCTTTCACACTGGAGCGGTGCGCTAGCAGGATGAAAAAAAAAGTCCTGCTAGCAGCATCTTTGGAGCGGGATAGGAGCGGTGTGTTCACCGCTCCTATACCGCTCCTTCCCATTGAAAAGAATGGGAGACCGCGGTAAAACCGCGGCAATACCGCCGCAAAGCGCCGCTACGGCGGGGGGTGTTTTTCGGCCGCTCGCGGGGGGTAAAAACCGCACCGCGAGCGGCCGAAAACCGCGGTGAAAACGACGGTAAAGCAGCGCTAAATATAGCGCTGCTTTACCGTCACCGCGGCTCACCGCCCCAGTGTGAAAGGGGCCTAACTATGCACAGGTGAGGACAACTCTTATTCAAAAATCTGTTAATTTTTCCTCAAAACTCTACTAATAATACCCCATAATGAGCCATACAGCATTTTTATGGAAGAATAAGTCCTTTGCTTGCTCTGGCAGCAGACTCAATGAACTCTGATTCTTTGGGACACTAACCAGTATCCCCTTTAGCTGACACCCGTCCACTGACTTTACTAGCTTGAAAGGATGGCCCTCACAGAACAAGCCCCTAGACTTAGGTCTGTACACACAGTAGCCAGGAACAGATCCTTCTAGGTGCGTCTCCCTCCCAGTCAGCGTTGCAAGACATCTGGGTTACAGCTTCTGCGACTCTGGCCCTCAGCTCGACTACCTGAGGCCGCATGGCAGCCTGTACAGAGGAGAGGCAGTGACCCCCCTTCCTCCGGGACCCCGCTCTCCAGCTGAAGACCCTGTGCACATGTGCTCTCTTGGTATAAATACAGTCACCGAGCATGCCTTCAGGCACCTTCGTCTGCCAATGGCTAGGGCTGTATCTACACCAATGCTGCCATTTGTCAGGTTTCCTCCCACTGTCCAATATGCCCTGTCCTATTGGACCAGTGTGAAAAAGGCAGGCAACATGAAAAGCATCTAATCCAGCCTTTCTCAACCTTTTAACCCTAGAGGAACCCCAAAAATTATTTTCAGGTCTCGAGGAACCCTTACTAAAACCAATTTATCAGGGGTCAAATGGAACAATGCCCCTTATACTGGTGGCCAATAGGAAGAATGTCCCACTTAAAGTGGTGCTCAGAATGCCACCCTTAACCGCTTCCCGACCGCCTCATGTAGATATATGTCTACAGAATGGCACGGGCAGGCAAAACCAAGTACCTGTACGTGGCCCTTTAAATGCCTGCCCGTGGGTCGCGCGTGCGCCACCGGCGGTGCGCTCGCGGCCCGGTCGGGAGCTCCGTGACCCCGATCGCCGCTGGTGTCCCGCGATCGGGTTACGGAGCTGAAGAACGGGGAGAGGTTTGTGTAAACAAACCTCTCCCCGCGCTTCCTACTCTGCCTGTCATTGATTGGCTGTTCCCGGTCATCGGGAAAGCCGATCAATGACGTCAGACGTCAGCCCCGCCCCCTAATGTAAAAAAACACACACACGTCAGAGCCCATAACTCCTCCCCTCCCCTTAGTGGTTAACTCTTTCACTACAACTGTCATTTATACAGGAATCAATGCATGTAAATAGCATTGATTGCTGTATAAATGACAATGGTCCCAAAAATGTGTCAAAAATTTCCGATGTGTCCGCCATAATGTCGCAGTCACAATAAAAATCGCTGATCGCCGCCATTACTAGTAAAAAAAAAAATATTAATAAAAATGCTATAAAACTATCCCCTATTTTGTAAACGCTATATCTTTTGTGCAAACCAATCAATAATCGCTAATAGCTATGTAGTAGAATACTTATCGGCCTAAACTGAGGAAAAAAAATGTTTTTTTTATATATTTTTTGGGGATATTTATTATAGAAAAAAGCAAAAAATATTGCATTTTTTTTCAAAATTGTCGCTCTATTTTTGTTTATAGCGCAAAAAATAAAACCAGCAGGGGCGATCAAATACCACCAAAAGAAAGCTCTATTTGTGGGAAAAAAAGGATGCCAATTTTGTTTTGGAGCCACGTCGCACGACCGCGCAATTGTCAGTTAAAGCGACACAGTGCCGAATCACAAAAAGGGGCCTGGTCCTTTGGCTGCCAATTGGTCCGGGGCTGAAGTGGTTAAAGACAGCTGAAAAGATATTTGGTGTCATGCTGCTGGCTTTGCTAAGTGATGCTGAACCTTGAACTCTGTAGGCATCATCAAAAAGGTGGTTCATCACAGGCTCACCAGGATGTACCCATCTTTGCCGGATACATGCTGGAGAGGTTGCGGTCTCAGAGGCTCGTTCCTCCACATATGGTGGGAGTGCCCCGTCCTGAGACCCTTCTGGCGGGATATTCACGCTCAGATTAAACAGATACTGGACCTGGAACTTCCAGATTCCCCACTGGAATCGCTGTTGCACTTCCCCACCATTCCTCTCAGCAGATATAGCAAATCTGTTTTACCCCACCTGCTTAATGCGGCTAGGAGGCTGATTCCGATTCACTGGAAGACGCCCAGGACACCCACCCGAGCAGAATGGGTGAAGCTAGTCGATAATATCATGGCCGCGGAGGAGTGGATGGCGAAGTGCAAAGATAGATACGAAAAGTTCTACGCCATCTGGGCTACATGGATACATTATACCTCCTCGGGACCCCCACCATTGGGGACCCCTCCCACGTAAAGAGACAGAAAGCAGTAAGATAAGGGACACTAGGATGCCAGAGAGCGCTGGATGCCCCTCAGCAACTCAGATTAGAGTAGCATAGCAGCGGATGTGAACAACCCCCCCCCCCCCCCTTTTTTTTTTTTCTCCTCCCTCTCATTTTCTGCTAATCTATCTGCTTAATCTATCCCTTATTCTTTTCTCTCTCTTCTCGAAGCAGGTTCCCTTTACTGTATTTAAGCGTAGTAGGCAAAAGGGACTCCGGAACCGAGGCCTAAAGTCAGGTCTCCGATTGGAGATCCACGTTTCTGACATGGTCCACCGGAGAGGCCAGGGATGGACTAAAGATGCTTGAACTCATACCACGGGTCTGATATGCTAATAAACACATCCCTGTGAACCGCCCCTGGTGGCCGGATAGTCACATGCAGTTCATGAACTACCCCTCGCTCCGAGTAAGATCCCTAATGGCTACACGATGTACTTGTTACCAATGGTTCCTGCTACCTGGCCTTTGTTTTGTTTGTTCTTTTTGCTCTGTATGTATGTTTACATGTTTATTTTCAAAATAAAGATTATATAAAAAAAAAAAAAAAAAAAAAGGTGGTTCATCAGCCACAGCTCAAGGAACCCCTAGCAACCTCTGGAGGAACCCCAGGGTTCCACGGAACCCTGGTTGAAAATGGCTGATCTAATCACACTGAGCAGACCCTATCAATTTATCACTGCTCCCTGTTAGGCAGAGAGCACCTAAATTTGCTTGGAAGTCCTCCTGTTAAGCAGGGAAAACCAAAAACTGTGCACTCTCTAGCACCTACCTAGAAGGGTGCTACACATACAGTAAGTATTCACAGCCTTTGCTCAATATTTGTTAAAGCACCTTTGGCACCAATTACAGCCTCAAGCCTTTTTGAATATGATGCTACAAGCTTGGCACACCTATTTTTGGATACTTTCTCCCATTCATCTTTGCAGTACCTCTCAAGCTCCATCAGGTTGGATGGGGAGCCTCGGTGCACAGCCATTTTCAGATCTCTCCAGAGATCAGGTTCAAGTCTGGGCTCTGGCTGGTCCACACAAGGACATTCACAGAGTTGTCCTGTAGCCACACCTTTATCTTAGCTGTGTGCTTAGGGTCGTTATCCTGTTGGAAGATGAAACTTCATCCCAGTATGAGGTCCAGAGTGCTCTGGAGCAGGTTTTCATCAAGGATGTCTCTGTTCATTGCTGCGTTCATCTTTCTCTTGATCTTGACTAGTCTCCCAGTTCCTGCCACTGAAAAACATCCCCACAGCATGATGCTGCCACCACCATGCTTCACTGTAGGAATGGTATTGGCCAGGTGATAAACGGTGCCTGGTTTCCTTGAGACTTGATGCTGGCCATTCAGGCCAAAGAGTTCAATCTTTGTTTCATCAGACCAGAGAATTTAGTTGGTGGTCTGAGAGTCCTTCAGGAGCCTTTTGGCAAACTCCAAGTGGGCTGTCATGTGCCTTTTACTGAGGAGTGGCTTCTGTCTGGCCTCTCTACCATACAGTAATACAAAAAAGAAAGCCACTGCCCTCATCTATAACGGGTGATTGCAGCAAGCAGCATTGGAAGGCAACATATGTTAGAAAAAAAAAAAAAACAAGGATGAATCCAAGGAAAAATCCAAGCTTACTTACCAACCAGCCTGCGGACAACCAAATTAACCTGTCTAACAGAATGTTAAAAACAGGGTGGCCTGTCCATTAAGGGAGCACAGGTGCCGCCCCCTCTGTCACATCACCCCCTTTATGTAGAATGGATAGATTCATGCATAGCATGATTCTATCTATGACCGCTGTAGCCATCCCCTATGGCTTCAAAAAAGGTGGACTTGGAGCGCTGAGCATTGTGCTCGCAGTCCACCCAGGTGTGTTAGAAAAGCAAATGAATATTAGCTTTTCAAACACTGAACCGCCTCTCCAGCAATCAGGAGGTGCAGGTCTAATACCCATCACCTGATTTCTGAAGGCACAGGCGATCCCATTGGCCGCCTAGCAGAAGGCAAGAAGAGACACATGGAGGACACAGGAGCCATCGCCTGACCTGCACTACCCGTCCAACAGCTCGCCGCCGACACCCGCTGCCTGACCCGCCACCACAATGGGGTAAGTGCCGGTCAAACAGTGGGTGGGGGGTGTCACACTGGCTGCATTTGCTGGGCACAGTTGGCTACATATGATGGGCACATTTGGCTGCATATGATGGGCATGGTGGCTGCATTTGATGGCACAGTGAGGCTAAATTTGATGCTTTTGTTTCAGTATTTTTCAGAATTGTTTAGTTCGTTTGAGCCCCCAAAAATTTTGAGCACCAGCCACATATGTTAGAAAAAAAGCCAAGGATAAATCCAAGGAAAACTCCAAGCTCACTTACCGACCAGCCCGCTCAATTATCCGTGGCTTTTTTCTAACTCTACCATATAGGCCTGGTTGGTGGAGTGCCGCAAGGTTCTTGTTATTCTGGAAGGTTCTCCTCTCTCCACAGAGAAACGCCGGAGCTCTTTCAGAGTGACAATCGGGTTTTTGGTCACCTGCCTGACTAAGGCCCTTCTGCCCCAATCCCTCAGTTTGGCCGGGCGGCCCACTCTAGAAAAAGTCCTGGTGGTTCCAAACTACTTCCATTTAGGAATAATGGAGGCCACTGTGCTCATTGGGACCTTCAATGCTGCAGAAATTGTTCTGTACCCTTCCCCAGATCTGTGCCTCCATACAATCCTGTCTCAGAGGTCTACAGACAAATCCTTGGATTTCATGGCTTGGTTTGTGCTCTGACATGCACTGTTAACTGTGGGACCTTATGTAGACAGATGTCATGTCTAATCAACTGAATTTACCACAGGTGGACTCCAATCAGGTTGTAGAAACATCTGAAGGATGATCAGTGGAAACAGGAGGCACCTGAGCTCAATTTTGAGTGTCACAGCAAAAGCTGTGAATACTTATGTACATGGGATTTTTTTTTTGTTCTTTTATGTTTAATAAATTTGCAAAGATTTCAAACAAACTTCTTTCACATTGTCATTATGGGGTATTGTTTGTAGAATTTTGAGGAAAATAATGAATTTAATACATTTTTGGAATAAGGCTGTAACATAACACTGTGCGGGCGGCACAGTGGTGTAGTGGTTAGCACTCTCACCTAGCAGTAAGAAGGGTCACTGGTTCGAATCCCAACCACGACACTACCTGCCTGGAGTTTGCATGTTCTCCCTGTGCCTGCGTGGGTTTCCTCTGGGTACTCCGGTTTCCTCCCACACTCCAAAGATATGCAGGTAGGTTAATTGGCTTTTGTCCGAAAAAAAATTGGCCCTAGTATACGAATGGGGACCTTGGATTGTGGGCTCCTTGAGGGTAGGGACTGATGCGAGTGTGCAATGTACAGGGATAGGGACAATTGTAGACACTCAGGTTGAACTGGATGGACTGGTGTCTTTATTCAACCTTACTAACTATGAAACTATAACAAAATGTGGAAAAAGTGAAGCGCTGTGAATACCTTCCTGATGCACTGTACCTGTCCTGTCTTTTCAGGGGAAAAAGTCCCAACCCTTTTTTTAAAAACATGGCTGTGTTTTCCGATGCGTGGGGGTGCCATTAAGAATTAATGGCACCCCCGAACGTCTGCTAAAGGGCATTTTGGCTGTGAGTGCGGGAACGCATGCAATTTACCCGTATATGTGTGAACCTAGTCTAATACCATTACTGCTGTTAGCTGGTTGTGTAAAGGTTTTTTTCGGTACCCTTTAATAGCCCCAGCTATTTGGATAGTTCTGTTTTGGGTAATATTTCAGTAGAAAAACCATATCTCATGCAGCGACAGTCACTTCCTCGCCGTGCGGTGCACAATGACGTCTGTGCAAAACACGACCGCCAGACAAACACACAGACACGTGTAAACATCAGCGAGCTCAGCCTGCTGCGGCGCCCCTCTCCCGCTCGTACGAGTATAGTAACAGTTAAGCCATTTTTCTTTTTAATTAAACTCATTAAGAAGATGAAACAGTGGAGGCTTTGAAAGGGGAAGTGTGCCTGCGGCAGGTAAACGCGTCTCTTTTCCCGCTGCTAATATTATTCTACTTATGAAAATAGGAGAGTATTTTGGCACCATCCCGGAAACAGGGTGGGATGAGGGGGGGGGCGCTGAAAGCTCCCTATTGTTACAGCACAAGAAAAAGCCTCTTTTCACTGCTGGCAAAGGTGAGACAAAGCCGTTTTCATAATGATCTCCAGACAGGCCCGAGGTGGATTGATGCAGCTTCCGCCTGTTCCTGTTTGACGTGTCCTGCCAAACTTTCCGGCCGTGCACCAGGCCTCTCTCTCTCTTTTCCTCAGGTGACGCTTCACAACAGGCTCTGGGGAATGTCGGCTGGAAATGTGCACCGTCTGTAGGTGTGTGGGGGGCTCATGTCAGCCTAGAGCAGTGGTCATCATCTCCTGTCCTCAGGAACCACCAACAGGCCAGGTTTGCAAGATAACCGAAATCCATCACAGGTGATATCATTTGCTCAGTGATTGCAGTATTCTAGTCTGCATCTCCCCAAGGTAATACATAAAACCTGGCCTGTTAGTGGGCCCTGAGGACAGGAGTTGATGACCACCGGCCTAGAGGATAGGACCAGATCTGAGGGATTAATGGAAAGGTCTGATATGCTTGTTCAATCTTCATAATAGGGGACTTTCAAATGTAGTACCCATGAAAAGATATACATTAACCCCTTCACTACCCGGCCATAGTCATATGACGCCCACAAGGTGGATCTCCCATCCTGGGTGGGCGTCATATGAGGACCTCCCATTCCCGGCCGCCTAGGGGGCGCGCGCCCGGGACCCGGTGCGCGTGCCCGGCGGCCGCGATGTCCGCCGGCACCCGCGATTGCCCGTTAAAAACAGCGGGACCGTGCGGGACCGTGGATCTGTGTGTGTAAACACACAGCTCCACGTCCTGTCAGTGGAGAGGAGACCGATCATGTGATCCCAGTACGGAGGAACACCGATCGGTCTCCTCCCCTTGTGAGTCCCCTCCCCCCACAGTTAGAATCACTACCTTAGGGAACATATTAACCCCTGCAGCACCCCCTAGTGTTAACCCCTTCCCTGTCAGTCACATTTACACAGTAACCAATGCAATTTTATAGCAATGATCGCTGTGTAAATGTGAATGGTCCCAAAAATGTGTCAAAAGTGTCCGAAGTGTCCGCCGCAATGTCGCAGTCACGAAAAAAAAAATCGCAGATCGCCGCCATTACTAGTAAAAAAAAAAAATGCAATAAATCTATCCCCTATTTTGTAGACGCTATAACTTTTGCGCAAACCGATCAATATACGCTTATTGCGATATGTAGAAGAATACGTATTGGCCTAAACTGAGGAAAATTATTATTTTTTTTTTTTAAATGGGATATTTATTATAGCAAAAAGTAAAAAATATTGTGTTTTTTTTTTCAAAATTGTCACTCTTCTTTTGTTTATAGCGCAAAAAATAAAAACCGCAGAAGTGATCAAATACCACCAAAAGAAAGCTCTATTTGTGGGAAAAAAAAGGACGTCAATTTTGTTTGGGAGCCACGTCAAACGACTGCGCAATTGTCAGTTAAAGCGACACAGTGCCGAATCGCAAAAAGGGGCCTGGTCCTTTGGCTGCAAATTGGTCCGGGGCTGAAGTGGTTAAACACACATGCGTAAAAAAAAAAAAAAAGTTCCAATTGATTAATCACAACACACATGTACAAAATATAGAGTTATAATTAGACAGTAATATATTGTCTCCTCATTGTCTGTCAAATGCCTTTAACCACTTCAGCCCCGGAAGAATTTACCCCCTTCCTGACCAGAGCATTTTTTGCGATACGCCACTGCGTCGCTTTAACTGGCAATTGCGCGGTCGTGCGACGTTGTACCCAATCAAAATTGACGTCCTTTTTTTCACCACAAATAGAGCTTTCTATTTGGTGGTATTTGATCACCTCTACTGTTATTATTTTTTGCGCTATAAACAAAAAAAGAGCGACAATTTTGAAAAAAAAAGCAATATTTTTTACTTTTTGCTATAATAAATATCCCCAAAAATATATAAAAAAAAATGTCTTTCTCAGTTTAGGCCCATATATATTCTTCTACATATTTTTGGTAATAAAAAAATCGCAATAAGCGTATATTGATTGGTTTGCGCAAAAGTTTTAGCGTCTAAGAAATAGGGGATAGATTTATGCCATTTTTATTATTATTATTATTATTATTTTTGTTACTAGTAATGGCGGCGATCTGCAATTTTTCTCGTGACTGCGACATTATGGTGGACACATCGGACACTTTTGACACTATTTTGGGACCATTGTTATTTATACAGCGATCAGTGCTATAAAAATGCACTGATTACTGTATAAATGAAACTGTCAGGGAAGGGGTTAACAAGGGCAATATCAAGGGGTTAAGTGTGATGACAGGGAGCAGTAGATCTCTGTCATGTCAAAAGGCAGAACAGTAAATGCCTTGTTAACATAGACATCTCCCTGTTCTGCCGCTCCGTGACATCAAGTCCGCGGAACCCGCGGGCACAGTCACGGAGTAGGCACCCATTTGCACAGTCGTGCCATTGTGCCGACGTATATCATCGCGCACTGGTCGGCAAATGGTTAAAAAGCAATCCAAAGACATATCTCTTTTCAGATGCTTGGCAATCTTGCTACACCTATAAATTTAGCCTAAAGCTAACCCTTACTGAAATCCTAACACTAAACCTTCCTCTAATCCTAACACTAACCTTCCCTCTAATCCTAACACTAACCCTCCCTTTAACACTAACCCTTAATGAAATACTAACACAAATCCTCCCTATAGTCCTAACACTAATCTTCCCTCCAATCCTAACACTAACCCTTACTGAAATCCTAACACTAACCTTCCCTCTAATCTTAACACTAACCCTTAATGAAATGTTAACACAAACCCTCCCTATAGTCCCACTCCTAACACTAACCTTCCCTCCAATCCTAACACCAACCCTTACTGAAATCCTAACACTAACCTTCCCTCCAATCCTAACACTAACTCTCACTGAAATCCTAACACTAACCCTCCCTCTAATCCTAACACTAACCCTCCCTGTAGCCCAACACTAACCTTCAGGGCAGCCATCAAAATTGTTTGGGTCCCTTACACAGCTTTAGGCCTGGGCCCCCCCGAGACTGACCACCAACATTCCCCAGGGCTTGCCCATGGGCCATCCCACCGAATCCACACACTGGCTACCTCACCTGTTCCCACTCAGCCCCCCCTCAATCCTGTATATATGTCAGCCCCCCTCCTCAATCCTATATATATGCCAGCCCCACTCACGCCTGTATATATGTCAGCCCCACCCCCCACACACCTGTATATATGCCAGTCTCACCCCCAAACCTGTATATATGTCAGCCCCACCCCCACATACCTGTATATATGTCAGCCCCCTCCACACCTGGATATATGCCAGCCCCCCTCAAACCTGGATATATGTCAGCCCCCCCACACACACCTGTATATATATCAGCCTCCCCACCTGTATATATGCCAGCCCCCTCACACACACAAACCTGTATATATGCCAGCCCCCCTCACACCTGTATATATATATATATATATATATATATGTCAGAAACCATGAAATCAGACCGAGACAGAAGTACAGTTAAATCTAACTTGTTTAACCGCTTCCCGACCAACCGCCGCTGTTATACTGTGGCAGGTTGGCTCCCCTGGGGTCAGGATAGCGGTTGGGGGCGCCAGTGCTCGTGCCCAACGGTCGCGATGACCGCTGGCCACGAGCGATTATGAGACGGAACAGGGATGAGTGTGTGTAAACACACACTTCCCTGTTCTGTTCTGACAGGAGTGACAGATTGTGTGTTCCTATTTGCTAGGAACCACGATCCATCACTTCCTCCAGTCAGTCCCCTCCCCCTTCAGTTAGAATCACCTCCTAGGGAGCACAGTTAACATCTTGAGCGCCCCCTAGTGTTAACCCCTTCACTACCAGTGAAATTTTTACAGTAATCAATGCAATTTTATAGCATTGATTGCTGTATTAATGCCAATGGTCTCAAAAATGTGTCAAAATTGTCTGATGTGTCCGACATAATGTTGCAGTCACGATAAAAATCACAGATTGCCTCCATTACTAGTAAGAAAAAAATAAATAATAAAAATGCTATTAATCTATCCCCTATTTTGTAGATGCTATAACTTTTGTGCAAACCAATCAATATACGCTTATTGCGATTTATTTTTTAACAAAAATATGTATAAGAATACATATTGGCCTAAACTGAGGAAAAAACATGTTTTTTAATATATTTTTGGGGGTAAATTCTTCCGGGGCTGAAGTGGTTAATAATAAAAGTTAATAGAACAAACATAGTCAAAACATAGCCAGAGTTCCGTAACCGGAACGGATAGTCAGGCAAGCCAAACTAGTGAAAAGGTGAAGGCAGAGATCCTCTGGGTTGGACAGCTTAAGTAGGCAGGACTGACGAGCAGGATATCATCAAGAGAGTAACTGGGGAGAGATAGGAGCTGGCAATTAGCCGACAGCTGAGTGGCCAGCTCAGAGAAGGAAGGGCTGAGCCCAGCCCTGACAGTACCCCCTCCTCAACGACCCCTCCCCCTCGGAGGACCACCAGGCTTGAGGGGAAAACGTCCATGGAAACGAGGAGGAGACCCAAAAGCTTTCCTCTGGACCGTACCCCTTCCAATGCATCAGGTACTGTATGCGCCCACGGAACCTACGGGAGTAAACAATGGACTGTACTTCATACTCCTCATGGTTCTCAACCTGTACAGGGTCAGGACGTGGCACTGAGGTGGTAATGGTTTTAATAAGGAGACATGAAATACGCATGTTAGAAGGAAGGTCTAATGCGTAAGGCACTGGGTTAATCCTGCGAAGAATACGGAAAGGCCCAATAAACCGAGGTGCGAACTTCAGTGAGGGAACACGAAGTCGGAGGTTGCGAGATGACAGCCAAACCGTGTCCCCAACCTGGTAGGAAGGTGCAGGCAGGCGCCTGCAGTCAGCATGGAGTCTGTACCTATCATTAGCATGATGCAAAGCCTCCTGAACTTGTGCCCAAGTGGAACGAAGACCGCAGAGATGCTCCTCTAACGCAGGAATACTCTGCGGAACAAATGAGTCAGGCAACATGGAAGGTTGGAAACCATAGTTCGCCATAAACGGGAGGACAATCGGGAAGCTATAATAGGTCTGACCAGTTGTTATGATGGTCAGAAATATAGCAACGTAGGAATTGCTCCAAGGACTGATTGGCTCGTTCATACGCAGAGGAAAAAACATGCTGAATTCCCAACTGTGCACAAAAGGCTCGCCAGAACCAGGACACAAACTGACTACCCCTGTCCAAGACAATCACCTTGGGTAGCCCAGGTAAGCGAAAGATCTCCCAAGCAAAAATGGAAGCCAGTTCCTTAGAAGTGGGCAACTTCTTAAGTGGAATACAATGAGACATTTTTCAGAACCAGTCAACCAACATAAGGCAAACTGTGTTGCCCTGGGAGTTGGGTAACTCCACAATGAAATCCATAAACAAGTGGTTCCAGGGCCTCTCTTCATTAGGTATGAGTTGTAGGAGGCCCACTGGAAGATGTCTTGGAGTCCTACTTTGAGCGCACACGGAACAGGCAGCTATGAAGGCGGTTACATTAGCATGTAGACTAGGCCACCAGAATTGTTGGGAAATGGCCCAAAAAGAGTTGATTCCTCCCAGGGTGGCCAGCAGTCTTGGGAGAATGGTAAGTCTGGAGCACAGCAGTACGGAGTCTCTCTGGGACAAAGCAAAGGTCACAAGGTTTCTCAGGAGGAGCATGGACCTGAGCAATAAGAATTTTGAGAGACTGGTGTGAACCGTAGCCAGAATACGATCAGGAGGAATCACAGGAACCAGAACTTCTCCTGTCCTGACAGGGGAAAAGTGATGGATTTTCTAAGCATATATCGATTGGTTTGCGCAAAAGTTATTGCGCTTACAAACTATGCGATAGATTTAGGGACTTTTATTTATTTTTTATTGTTTTTACTGGTAATGGTGGCAATCTGCAATTTTTAGAGGGACTGCGACATTGAGGTGGACAAATCTGAACCCCAATTTACACTTTTTGGGGACCAGTGACATTATTACATTGAGCAGTGCTATAAAAATGCACTGATCAATGTAAAAATGACACTAGCAGGGAAGGGGGTTAACACTAGGGGGTGATCAAGGGGTTAAGTGTGTTCCCTGGGTGTGTTCTAACTGTAGGGGGGATGGGCTCACTAGAACATGACAGATATCACTGTTCCCGATCACTGGGAACAGAAGATCTCTGACATGTCATTAGGCAGAATGCCTATGCCTCTGTACACATGTGTAGCGCTACCCCCAGTTAAGAGAGCCGCTGGTTTGTTTTGGGTCCCTGAGTACAGCTCCACCAACCCCCGGCAATTTGGCTCTACCCGCTCTGGCACAGTTAGTCAAGGGGTATGAATCTATGCACATAAAAATATCACTTATACTCTAAGTGTAATGGGTATGAACTCACAAGCAGACTGCTGAAATAAGAATAACTGGCTTTACTTTGTCAGTAAGGAAAAGAAATAGCAACATGCATTTAAACATATGACTTACAATACTTTAGCAGGTCCCTGCAATATGCACTTAAACATGTACACATATATGGATCAACTAGCAATGGGGAGACGGAGCGCCAAGTGTGGCGACCGTCTGCTATGCACCCCTGAGGTGCAATAAATCTATCTGCGCCTACCTAACGGACCAGGCCTGATCCCTAGTAATAGAGCTCAGTCCTTGTACTAGTACAGTGTTCTTCACCGGCAATGAATCTGTAGAGGTGGTGCACATGTAGCTTTAAATGGTGTCTTTGTAATCCACAGAAAGTAACATTGCTGCTCTGAGGTAAATTGCGCCTAGGCAGTTCAGTAGGCATAAAACGTGTGTATCAATGCAGGATGAGCCTTCCGGCTCTCTCACCAATCCTGGGGTACCGTCCTCCGCTCCGGTCCCTCTAATGGCGGCTCTGGTCTCCTCAGTCACAGCCCCTGCGCTCCGGTCCTCAGCTCCGACCGACCGTCTGTAGGGAAGAGTCTCCGCTCCGCTGCTGCTGACTCTGAGGTATGAGAGTCTCACTCCATCTGCTGCAAGGCCCAGGCTTCAGGCCTTCAGCTCCGGTCCGCACAGGTGTCTCTGCTGGCTGCAGTCTCCGCGTCACAAGCTCTGTCAGCAGAGGCAGGCCAGTCCTGTCAGGCCTCAGAAGAGGAAGTGTCCCAAGAGGAAGAGGCGGTCTCCGCTCTTCCTTTTTATAACCTCCCCCAGCAGCCTCTCGGGCGGAAACAAGCAGCCCGGGAGCCTGGGGGATTATGGGGGATGTAGTCTCTTCCCCTAAAAGGGGTACGACCCCGCTACACACTCCCCCCACTTTGAATCTTTGGTCCCCAAAGACAGTGTTCAAACTACAAGCGTCCTTGGTAACAACACGTTCACATAATTTGGACAGGGGAGCTTCCCACCAATTAGCATAAGATGGGGAGCTGTCCTGTCTACAGGTCACTTCAGTGTGGGTGACCTGTTTAACTGTGCCAGAGAGTGAGCTGGGGTTGCCCTCCACCAAATGAACAGTGGATGGGTCAGGGCTTTCAGCACTTCTCCTTGCTGTGGTAACAGAGTCCTCTGAACTTTCTCCCATCTTGGGGTAAGTTAACTTCTTGGGAGGCTTCACAACTCTGCGAGCTCTCTGTTCTCTTGGAACTTCTTCAGGAACACATTCTGGCAACATCTCTGGTTCTGGAACATCTACTTCTTCTTCTGGGTAGAGACCAGGGATATCTTCCCAGCACTCAGGCACATCACTGAATGGCACAAACTCTGTGGCTTCTGGGTTCAATGTGTTATCTTCCACATCTTCAGTAGGTGGAAGATCTATGGCAGAATTTCCTGGGGTTGAGGAAGGCCATAGCCATTCAAGTTCTCCTCTTTCTTCTTCTGGTTGGGGGTCCTGTCCACCCCTAACTTGGGATGTCTGAGACCTAGTATTAGGCCTGGGGGTATCCAGAATGGAAACAGATTCAGGTACGTCTCTTGCTGGAGGCATTCTGACTGCTTCAGTGAGTGGGAGCAAGTGATTCCTATGCCAGGTCTTCAAAGGCCCCACTCTTCCTTCTGGCTTCAACTTGTAGACAGGCAATCCTGGAAGTTTTCTACAGATGATATATGGCTCTGATCTCCATCTATCAGCAATCTTGTGTTTTCCAGGGATCCCTAGATTGCGTAACAGTACACGGTCCCCAGGCTGTAGGTCCTGTACTCTAACTTTCAAATCAAAGTTCCTCTTATTTCGGGCCCCCCTCTGATCAGAGGCCGCTTGAGCTTTCTCATAAGCTATCTTCAAACTGTGCCTCAGTCTGTCCACATATCCTTTGTGGGAGGCAGCAGAGGCATGGTCTAAGGATATGCCGAAGGCCAAATCCACGGGCAATCTTGCTTCTCTCCCAAACATAAGTCGGTAAGGGGAGAAACCTGTCACATCACTTGTGGTGCAGTTGTAGGCATGCACCAGAGCCGATATGTGCTGACTCCAATGTTGCTTCTTCTCTGTTTCCAAAGTTCCCAACATGTTCAATAGGGTCCTGTTGAACCTTTCAGGCTGGGCATCACCTTGAGGGTGATATGGTGTGGTTCTAGTCTTCTCTACTCCCAGAGAATCTAGTAGCTTCCTGATCAGGCGACTCTCAAAGTCCCTTCCTTGGTCTGAATGGATTCTCTGTGGCAGTCCATAGTGAACAAAGTACTTCTCCAAAAGTACCTTGGCTACTGTAGAGGCCTTCTGGTCCTTGGTTGGGAAAGCCTGAGCATAACGAGTGAAATGGTCGGTTATCACCAGAACATTTCCCAATCCACTCAAATCGGGTTCAAGGCAGAGAAAATCAATGCATACCAGATCCATTGGGCCTTGACTCTGTAGGTGGCCCATTGGGGCAGCTTGATGGGGTAAAGTCTTTCTCTGAATGCATCTTGCACAGGAATGGCAATACTCCTCCACTTCGGCCCTCATGCAGGGCCAATAAAACCGGTCTCTGACAAGTTGGAAGGTTCTCTCTGCTCCCAAGTGACCATGCTGGTCATGTAAGGCAATCAGCACAGTCTCTCGATGCTTCTCTGGGAGAAACAACTGCCACTTGTCTTCTGGGCCATCAGAGGGGCCCCTTCGGTAGACTACCCCCTGATGCACCTGTAACTTGTCCAACTCTCTCCTCAGTAGGCGAGCTTCTTTGAAGGGTGAAGGCGAAGTCCCTCTGGACTCTTGTCTTCCAGGGCTTCCAGGACCAATTTCCCCATGGGGTCTTCCAATTGGTCACACCTTAGCTCCTTCTTGGACAGCTTCGGTAGACACTCTTCTGCTAGTTGAGTTACCCCACAGTAACACTTTGGGACTCCCACTGTGGTAACTCCTACCTCTTCAGCTCTGGATCCTCCTCTGGCTTGGAGTTCAGCCCCCTGACAAAGGGCTCGCACTCCATCTGGTGCCACTTGGGTCCAGTCTTCCCAGTCATCGACCATGACATGGGATCTTCGGGACAGGGCATCTGCATCCCTATTTCCAGCCCCTGGTCTGTACTTGAGGCTGAAATTGAATCCAGACAACGCCGCCAACCATCTGTGTCCAGTTGCATCCAGCTTGGCGGTGGTGAATAGATAGGTCAAGGGGTTGTTATCTGTCTTTACAGTAAACTCGGCCCCATACAGATAGTCTCTCAGTTTGTCAACAACTGCCCATTTGAGGGCTAAGAACTCCAACTTGTGGGTGGGATAGTTCTTCTCGGAGGGGGTCAGGCTCCGGCTCACATAGGCCACTGGTCGTAGCTGGTCTTCATACTCCTGGTAGAGTACTCCACCTAGGCCCTCATGGCTGGCATCAACATGTAGCTCATATGGTCTAGTGGGGTCAGCGTAGGCCAAAACTGGGGCTGTGGTGAGACTTCTCTTCAAGGTTCTGAAAGCCTCTTCACACCTTGAGTTCCATTGGTCTTGGACCGACTCACCGGACCTCCTAGGCCCCAATCCATCTTCCTCTCCTTCTGTCTTGAGCAGCTCGTTGAGGGGTTTGGCAATGCGGGCAAACCCATCCACAAACCTGCGGTAGTAGGAGCAGAACCCCAAGAAAGAACGAAGTTCTGTAACTGTTGTGGGCCTTGGCCACGAAGTAACTGCCTCCAACTTCTCAGGGTCTGTAGCCACTCCTTTTTCAGACACTATGTGTCCCAGATAGTTCACAGAAGACTGATAGAACCGACACTTCTCGGGAGAAAGTTTAAGTCCCTCTTCACTGAGCCTCTTCAGTACTTTCTCCAATCTGGCTTCATGTTCTTCCAAAGTCTTTCCAAAGACAATGACATCGTCCAGGTACACAAGGACTTCTATGAGGTTCATGTCTCCAACAGTCCTTTCCATTAGGCGTTGAAACGTAGCAGGAGCTCCAGATAGGCCCTGAGGCATCCTGTTGAACTCAAAGAATCCCACTGGGGTTATGAAGGCAGTCTTTTCTCTGTCTTCTGGATGCATGGGGATTTGGTAATACCCACTCTTGAGGTCCATCACACTGAACCACTTAGCTCCAGATAAACTCTGTAAGGCATCCTCTATCCTTGGCGTGGTGTACTGGTCAGGAATGGTCCTCCTGTTGAGAGTTCTGTAGTCAATGCAGAGCCTCAATGACCCATTCTTCTTCCTGACTACCACAATGGGGGAGGCATAGGGGCTTCTGGACTCCCTAATCACTCCCGTCTTCTTCAATTCCGCAAGCTGCTCCCTCAGATCCTCCAGATCTGCTAGCGGGACTCGCCTCACTCTCTCTCTGAATGGCTTGTCCTCTTGCATGCGGATTCGATGGGTGGCACTCCTCGCACACCCCACATCAAACTCATCTTTAGAGAAAATCTTCTCCCATCTGGTCAGCTGGGCCTTGGCTCTCTCTCTCCAAGCTCCAGGTAGGTTTGGGTTTTCCATGGAGAGTTTCTTCCAAACATCTTCTCCTTCACCCGCTCCCTTCACTTCTGACCAGCCAACTGGGACAGCAGGACTCACCTGTCCCAGAAGCATCCTGGCAGGGATCTCCACAGGCCGTTCCGTGGGGTTCCTCACACTGACAGGGACTCTCCCTTTAGCCTTCTTCAGGTCCTTCAGTGAAATTACTTCTGGTATCACTTCCAGACCTGAGTGACCCTCCATTGGGTCGGGTTCCAACATTACAAAGGGGCCAGGCTGCTCCCAAGTAAGTTTCACCGTGGCTCTCATGCAGGTCACCTCTCCAGGCTGTAACACTGCTCCTTCTTTTCCAAGCCTCCATACCCTTCCTATCCCCTCACTTGGGGTCTTCTGCTCTAGGACCAACCGCTGGTAGGCTGCCTTCAGCATGGGATGGATCTTGGGAGTTGAAAGATTCTCTTTCTTCACCAGGGGGGTCAGAAGCCTTCTGACCAGGTCCGTGTTCGTCCCTATAATCAGGGACGTCTTGCTGGTTCCTGGTGGGCGGGGACACACCACTGCTAAGGTGTCAAACACTTCAGACTTCCCAGCTACGGATGGGTCAAACGTCAACCGTATGGGTAGGTATCCATCATAGGGGAAACTCTGAGTTCCCAATCCCCTTATCTCCAACTCTTCTATCTTCTGTATTGGCAGATGACTCAGGTATCTGTCATAGAAGTCCCTGTACAATAGGGTCACTTGTGCTCCAGTGTCTAGGAGGGCCTTCGTGTACACTCCTTCCACCTGGATGGGTACAGTAGGAGATGGACCAACTAGCTCTTCTGGGTAGGGCCGAGTTGATGCTGTCCTCTTCTTTGGACTCTTTTCTTTACCAGCACTTGATTTGCACTTGCTCCTTTCTTGAGCCTGGTATGCATTAATTTTCTCCCTCTTACTGGGAGTGTGAACCCGTTGAGGGACATTGTTATCTCTCACTTTGAAGAGTTCTCGCTTTGGGGTGCTGTGTCTCTCCGGAGGGGTCTTGCCCCCTTTCTCTGGAGTGCACCTTGGTTGAGGATCCCTGGGCCCCTTCTGAGGGGTTTGATCTCCTCGCTTTCTCTTCCTGTTGTGCTTCTTGGAGCTCACTGAAGGTGATGGGCACCCGGTTGACTCCTTCACCGGGGCCCTTTGGCGTTTCCCGCCGGCTGGCGGCTTTCTGTTTTCTTCTTCTTGGGACTGGAACATACAGCTGCAATATGGCCAATTCCTCCACAATTAAAGCAGATCATCTCACCGTAGTCAGGTGGGGATGCTGGTGCTGAAACAGCTGGAAACAATTCCCTCCTGCTTGTTTCTTTCTTGGGACTGGGCGTCTCTTTCGCTGCTAGAGATGTCAGTATCTCCATCATCTGGGACATCTGCAACTTCAGGGCATCTACTTCTGTTTCTCTTTCAGGGGTTAAGGCCGACCTGACCGTGGCCACTGGAAGTTTTGTAGACCCCATCACTTGCTTTTCCCTTTTCTCTTCCAACATGGCCTCTTCTTCTCTGACCATTCGGATGAGATCAGGGTAGTCCAGGCTCTTCCCATCCTGCCGGGTGCGTAGAATTAGTGCGACAGGGTCCAGGGGTTGGGCTCCCCTCATCACCTGCTGGGCACGGACTTCATCTACCTTCCCTGGATCTATCCCCTTCTTCAGGATAATCCTATGCAGGATCTTGTCTATGCGTCCCATGTACTCTGACAGCTTCTCCCCTGTCTTCTGGTAACAGTGTTCCAGTTGATAGGTAAGTTCTGTGACTTTTTCTGTCCCACCAAACACACCTTCCAGGATGTCTATGTAGTCCTGGGCAGTGCAATCCTTTTTGCTCGTCTTCAGATTGCGTATGGCCTCTAAGGCAGGCCCTTTTAGGCTCTCAACAATCCTTTGCTTCTTTCTGCCTTCTGAGACCTCCCATTCTTCTAAGGCCTGCGTGGCACCATCTAACCACTCTTCAAATCCCTCTTCTCCCGAGGGTACAGGTGTCCTCCCTGAAAACATCCGGAGTTTCCTGTATCCCGACATTGGGTAATCCCCGGGGTCTCTTCTGCACTGAGTCACAATCTCCCCTAGGACAGCACACAGTTCTGCACTAAGAGTGGTCTGTGCGGGTGCGGGGCTTTCCGCGCCCTTCTGCTCTTCCTTCTTTGGGGATAGAATGGCTTTCATAGGAGAAACTTCTCCCTTGCGCGGCAGCGCATGCAGCAATTGGTAGGCCTGACCATTCGGTGCCTGTATGCTTTGGCTCCTGAACTGCTCTGGAGTCTCTTCCTTCCATTCTATTAAGGCGTATGTGTACCCAGCATCATTTCTCATGTCCATTATCCATGACTTCTGGCATGGGGATAATGACATTATGAGCTGCTTGACTGCCTCTCTCTGCCATATCCCTGGCAATTCAATGACTGCTGCTGCGGCTGGGTCAGCGGCCCATGTTGCGGACCACCGTCCCACTTCTATTGGGTCCATGCCGGTACCTTTCTGGCGGCTTTTCCCGCTGACTCAGGATCCCGGATTACGAGCCCCCACGTGTAGCGCTACCCCCAGTTAAGAGAGCCGCTGGTTTGTTTTGGGTCCCTGAGTACAGCTCCACCAACCCCCGGCAATTTGGCTCTACCCGCTCTGGCACAGTTAGTCAAGGGGTATGAATCTATGCACATATAAACATCACTTATACTCTAAGTGTAATGGGTATGAACTCACAAGCAGACTGCTGAAATAAGAATAACTGGCTTTACTTTGTCAGTAAGGAAAAGAAATAGCAACATGCATTTAAACATATGACTTACAATACTTTAGCAGGTCCCTGCAATATGCACTTAAACATGTACACATATATGGATCAAACTAGCTATGGGGAGACGGAGCGCCAAGTGTGGCGACCGTCTGCTATGCACCCCTGAGGTGCAATAAATCTATCTGCGCCTACCTAACGGACCAGGCCTGATCCCTAGTAATAGAGCTCAGTCCTTGTACTAGTACAGTGTTCTTCACCGGCAATGAATCTGTAGAGGTGGTGCACATGTAGCTTTAAATGGTGTCTTTGTAATCCACAGAAAGTAACATTGCTGCTCTGAGGTAAATTGCGCCTAGGCAGTTCAGTAGGCATAAAACGTGTGTATCAATGCAGGATGAGCCTTCCGGCTCTCTCACCAATCCTGGGGTACCGTCCTCCGCTCCGGTCCCTCTAATGGCGGCTCTGGTCTCCTCAGTCACAGCCCCTGCGCTCCGGTCCTCAGCTCCGACCGACCGTCTGTAGGGAAGAGTCTCCGCTCCGCTGCTGCTGACTCTGAGGTATGAGAGTCTCACTCCATCTGCTGCAAGGCCCAGGCTTCAGGCCTTCAGCTCCGGTCCGCACAGGTGTCTCTGCTGGCTGCAGTCTCCGCGTCACAAGCTCTGTCAGCAGAGGCAGGCCAGTCCTGTCAGGCCTCAGAAGAGGAAGTGTCCCAAGAGGAAGAGGCGGTCTCCGCTCTTCCTTTTTATAACCTCCCCCAGCAGCCTCTCGGGCGGAAACAAGCAGCCCGGGAGCCTGGGGGATTATGGGGGATGTCAGTCTCTTCCCCTAAAAGGGGTACGACCCCGCTACAACATGCCGCCCGAGATGCAGCATAGATGACACTGCACGTGGTGCGGCAGCAGTGACACCGCATGCAACGCGGTGGCGATGACGTCATACATGATGCAGCGGCAGTGACGCCTCACGCAACATGATGGCGGCGACGTCATGAGTAACGCAGCAGTGGAAGCGTCGCGCATAGCATGGTCACGCCACGAACGACGCTAACATAATGACGCCACCCGCAAGAGGAAAGAGGCAGGGTGACGAAATACGCAGCGCACGATCAGCGCACGATGACAATTGCAGCCCACCAGCTGCACAAATGGGAGATAAGGTGCATAGGAAAACATCCTCAGCACCAAATAGGCCGCACGCCTTGAGCATGTGTGACAATATGGTGGAGTTTATCCTATGTACTGGTAGGTGAGTGTCCTATCTAAAGAAGAGGTGGAGTTGTGTCCTTGGTCAGCTTAGTGGGAACAGGTAGCTAATCCAGGTTGCTTACATGCCTCTGGAACCCCCAAGAATTATCCTGAACATCCAGATGGGGGCATTATGACACACGCAACACCCCCTTGCTTCCCACAATGCTGTGCTGTGGTACTATATGGTATAATGTATACCACACTCACAAAGTGTTGGCGGTTTCTTTTTTTTTAATTGAATTTGGCTGAACGTGTGAATGCAGACTTCCATCATACATCATTCCACTATATATGTACTACATCTAATCATTTAATGCCAGTTTTGTGCAATATCACATAACTGTAACTATCCGATCATATTACAAATCTGCAGACTGGACAGAAATGTACTCTCATCTGCTGGCCACACACAGATCTAGTTTCAGAGTTGATCTGTCCACCAGACTTGATATATTTTGAATGGTGAGTTCAGGCAGACTTTCTTACACTATATGACGGATGGTAAATTGTTTAGCCTGTTGGATCCAACGTTTGACTGTGTGTGGCCAGCTTTAAAGGAACCCATTTTTTTTGCCAACGTCTACAGAAACCGTCACCATATATGAACTGTTCTTCTCATAAACAACTCACCGTTGTTTATTCTGTGCAGAAAAGCTCTGCTTCAGTCTGTCTACTCCCGTCACCCCCCCCCCCTTAGAACTGGCCATCTTGCCTCTTGTAAAGCATAGAGAAGCCAGACTGTCAATCACAGCCCGCATGTTAACCACAATATTTACATATTAGAGCAATGGTCTCCAAACTGTGGCCTATGGCTGAATGTGGCCCTTTGCTTGCCTCTATCTACCCCTTGGGGCACCATGCCATCCACTGACACCAATGAAGGGGCACCATTCCTCCCACAAACACCAATGATGGTACACCATTCTTCCCACAAACACCAATGATGGGCCACCATTCCTCCCACAAACACCAATGATGGGCCACTATTCCTCCCACAAACACCAATGAAGGGCCACCATTCCTCCCACAAACACCAATGATGGGCCACCATTCCTCCCACAGACACCAATGATGGGCCACCATTCCTCCCACAAACACCAATGATGGGCCACCATTCCTCCCACAAACACCAATGATGGGCCACTATTCCTCCCACAAACACCAATGATGGGCCACTATTCCTCCCACAAACACCAATGATGGGCCACCATAACTCCCACCAACACGAATGATAGGGCACTATTTCTCCCACCAACACCAATGATGGGGAGCACAGGTGCCGCCCCCTCTGTCACGTCACCCCCTTTATGTAGAATGAATAGATTCATGCATAGCATGAATCTATCTATGACCACTGTAGCCATCCCCTACGGCTTCAAAAAAGGTGGACTTGGAGCGCTGAGCATTGCGCTCGCAGTCCACCCAGGTGTGTTAGAAAAGCAAATTAATATTAGCTTTTCAAACACTGAACCGCCTCTCCAGCAATCAGGAGGTGTAGGTGTAATACCCATCACCTGATTTCTGAAGGCACAGGCGATCCCATTGGCCGCCTAGCAGAAGGCAAGAAGAGACACATGGAGGACACAGGAGCCATCGCCTGACCTGCACTACCCGTCCAACAGCTCGCCGCCGACACCTGCTGCCTGACCCGCCACCACGATGGGGTAAGTGCCGGTCAAACAGTGGGTGGGGGGTGTCACACTGGCTGCATTTGCTGGGCACTGTTTGCTGCATATGATGGGCACAGTTGGCTGAATTTGCTGGGCACAGTTGGCTGCCTTTGATGGGCACAGTTGGCTGTATATGATGGGCACAGTTGGCTGCATATGATGGGCACAGTTGGCTGCATATGATGGGCATGGTGGCTGCATTTGATGGCACAGTGAGGCTAAATTTGATGCTTTTGTTTCAGTATTTTTCAGAATTGTTTAGTTCGTTTGCGCCCCCAAAAATTTTGAGCACCAGCCGCCACTGCACCCTAGTATCTGTAGTCCTATCACTAGCTTATGAGTGCCTCCACAATGGAAGCACATGCATTCTAATGGATAGATGGAGGGCAGATGGACTGAAGGGAGCCCACCCCTTCTTAAAGTGCAGGAGCACACTGAGCACCCAGCACATAGCACAATGGCTGCAAAGGTGTCAGTGCGTTGCCTGACCAATATAACAGTAATTAAAAAAAAAAAAAGCCACTGCCCTAACCTATAACTGCCTATTGCAGTAAGCAAGATTGGAAGGCAACATATGTTAGAAAAAAAGCCAAGGATAAATCCAAGGAAAACTCCAAGCTCACTTACCTACCAGCCCGCTCAATTATCCTTGGCTTTTTTCTAACTCTACCATACAGGCCTGGTTGGTGGAGTGCCGCAAGGTTCTTGTTATTTTGGAAGGTTCTCCTCTCTCCACAGAGAAACGCTGGAGCTCTTTCAGAGTGACAATCGGGTTTTTGGTCACCTGCCTGACTAAGGCCATTCTCTCCCAATCGCTCAGTTTGGCCGGGCGGCCCACTCTAGAAAAAGTCCTGGTGGTTCCAAACTTCTTCCATTTAGGAATGATGGAGGCCACCGTACTCATTGGGACCTTCAATGCTGCAGAAATTGTTCTGTACCCTTCCCCAGATCTGTGCCTCCATAAAATCCTGTCTCAGAGGTCTACAGACAATTCCTTGGACTTCATGGCTTGGTTTGTGCTCTGACATGCACTGTTAACTGTGGGACCTTATATAGACAGGTGTGTGCCTTTCCAAATCATGTCTAATCAACTGAATTTACCACAGGTGGACTCCAATCAGGTTGTAGAAACATCTCAAGGATGATCAGTGGAAACAGGAGGCACCTGAGCTCAATTTTGAGTGTCACGGCAAAAGCTGTGAATACTTATGTACATGGGAGTTTTTTTTTGTTCTTTTATTTTTAATAAATTTGCAAAGAATTCAAACAAACTTCTTTCACGTTGTCATTATGGGGTATTGTTTGTAGAATTTTGAGGAAAATAATGAATTTAATAAATTTTTGGAATAAGGCTGTAACATAACACTGTGCGGGCGGCACAGTGGTGTAGTGGTTAGCACTCTCACCTAGCAGTAAGAAGGGTCACTGGTTCGAATCCCAACCACGACACTACCTGCCTGGAGTTTGCATGTTCTCCCTGTGCCTGCGTGGGTTTCCTCTGGGTTCTCCAGTTTCCTCCCACACTCCAAAGATATGCAGGTAGGTTAATTGGCTTTTGTCCGAAAAAAAATTGGCCCTAGTATACGAATGGGGACCTTGGATTGTGGGCTCCTTGAGGGTAGGGACTGATGCGAGTGTGCAATGTACAGGGATAGGGACAATTGTAGACACTCAGGTTGAACTGGATGGACTGGTGTCTTTATTCAACCTTACTAACTATGAAACTATAACAAAATGTGGAAAAAGTGAAGCGCTGTGAATACCTTCCTGATGCACTGTACCTGTCCTGTCTTTTCAGGGGAAAAAGTCCCAACCCTTTTTTTAAAAACATGGCTGTGTTTTCCGATGCGTGGGGGTGCCATTAAGAATTAATGGCACCCCCGAACGTCTGCTAAAGGGCATTTTGGCTGTGAGTGCGGGAACGCATGCAATTTACCCGTATATGTGTGAACCTAGTCTAATACCATTACTGCTGTTAGCTGGTTGTGTAAAGGTTTTTTTCGGTACCCTTTAATAGCCCCAGCTATTTGGATAGTTCTGTTTTGGGTAATATTTCAGTAGAAAAACCATATCTCATGCAGCGACAGTCACTTCCTCGCCGTGCGGTGCACAATGACGTCTGTGCAAAACACGACCGCCAGACAAACACACAGACACGTGTAAACATCAGCGAGCTCAGCCTGCTGCGGCGCCCCTCTCCCGCTCGTACGAGTATAGTAACAGTTAAGCCATTTTTCTTTTTAATTAAACTCATTAAGAAGATGAAACAGTGGAGGCTTTGAAAGGGGAAGTGTGCCTGCGGCAGGTAAACGCGTCTCTTTTCCCGCTGCTAATATTATTCTACTTATGAAAATAGGAGAGTATTTTGGCACCATCCCGGAAACAGGGTGGGATGAGGGGGGGGGGCGCTGAAAGCTCCCTATTGTTACAGCACAAGAAAAAGCCTCTTTTCACTGCTGGCAAAGGTGAGACAAAGCCGTTTTCATAATGATCTCCAGACAGGCCCGAGGTGGATTGATGCAGCTTCCGCCTGTTCCTGTTTGACGTGTCCTGCCAAACTTTCCGGCCGTGCACCAGGCCTCTCTCTCTCTTTTCCTCAGGTGACGCTTCACAACAGGCTCTGGGGAATGTCGGCTGGAAATGTGCACCGTCTGTAGGTGTGTCGGGGGGCTCATGTCAGCCTAGAGCAGTGGTCATCATCTCCTGTCCTCAGGAACCACCAACAGGCCAGGTTTGCAAGATAACCGAAATCCATCACAGGTGATATCATTTGCTCAGTGATTGCAGTATTCTAGTCTGCATCTCCCCAAGGTAATACATAAAACCTGGCCTGTTAGTGGGCCCTGAGGACAGGAGTTGATGACCACTGGCCTAGAGGATAGGACCAGATCTGAGAGAATAATGGAAAGGTCTGATATGCTTGTTCAATCTTCATAATAGGGGACTTTCAAATGTAGTACCCATGAAAAGATATATATTAACCCCTTCACTACCCGCCCATAGTCATATGACGCCCACAAGGTGGATCTCCCATCCTGGGTGGGCGTCATATGACGACCTCCCATTCCCGGCCGCCCGGGACCCGGTGCGCGTGCCCGGCGGCCGCGATGTCCGCCGGGCACCCGCGATTGCCCGTTAAAACAGCGGGACTGTGGAGCTGTGTGTGTAAACACACAGCTCCACGTCCTGTCAGTGGCAAGGAGACCGATCATGTGATCCCAGTACGGAGGAACACCGATCGGTCCCCTCCCCTTGTGAGTCAGTCCCCTCCCCCCACAGTTAGAATCACTACCTTAGGGAACATATTAACCCCTGCAGCGCCCCCTAGTGTTAACCCCTTCCCTGCCAGTCACATTTACACAGTAATCAATGCAATTTTATAGCAAATGATCGCTGTGTAAATGTGAATGGTCCCAAAAATGTGTCAAAAGTGTCCGAAGTGTCCGCCGCAATGTCGCAGTCACGAAAAAAAAAATCGCAGATCGCCGCCATTACTAGTAAAAAAAAAAAAATGCAATAAATCTATCCCCTATTTTGTAGACGCTATAACTTTTGCGCAAACCGATCAATATACGCTTATTGCGTTATGTAGAAGAATACGTATCGGCCTAAACTGAGGAAAAAAATTGTTTTTTTTTTTTTAAAAAATTGGATATTTATTATAGCAAAAAGTAAAAAATACATTTTTTTTTTTCAAAATTGTCGCTCTTCTTTTGTTTATAGCGCAAAAAATAAAAACCGCAGAGGTGATCAAATACCACCAAAAGAATTTCCCCACTATTTGTGGGGAAAAAGGGACGTCAATTTTGTTTGGGAGTCACGTCGCACGACCGCACAATTGTCAGTTAAAGCGACGCAGTGCCGAATCGCAAAAAGGGGCCTGGTCCTTTGGCTGCAAATTGGTCCGGGGCTGAAGTGGTTAAACACACATGCGTAAAAAAAAAAAAAAAAAAAAAAAAAAAAGTTCCAATTGATTAATCACAACACACATGTACAAAATATAGAGTTATAATTAGACAGTAATATATTGTCTCCTCATTGTCTGTCAAATGCCTTTAACCACTTCAGCCCCGGAAGAACTTACCCCCTTCCTGACCAGAGCATTTTTTGCGATACGCCACTGCGTCGCTTTAACTGACAATTGCGCGGTCGTGCGATGTTGTACCCAAACAAAATTGACGTCCTTTTTTTCACCACTAATAGAGCTTTCTATTTGGTGGTATTTGATTACCTCTACTGTTATTATTTTTTACGCTATAAACAAAAAAAGAGCGGCAATTTTGAAAAAAAGCAATACCTTTTGCTATAATAAATATCCCCAAAAAATATATAAAAAAAACAATTTCTTTCTCAGTTTAGGCCGATATATATTCTTCTACATATTTTTGGTAATAAAAAATCGCAATAAGCCTATATTGATTGGTTTGCGCAAAAGTTTTAGCGTCTAAGAAATAGGGGATAGATTTATGCCATTTTTATTATTATTATTTTTTTTTGTAGTAATGGCGGCGATCTGCAATTTTTTATCGTGACTGCGACATTATGGTGGACACATCGGACACTTTTGACACTATTTTGGGACCATTGTCATTTATACAGCGATCAGTGCTATAAAAATGCACTGATTACTGTATAAATGAAACTGTCAGGGAAGGGGTTAAACACTAGGGCAATATCAAGGGGTTAAGTGTGATGACAGGGAGCAGTAGATCTCTGTCATGTCACAAGGCAGAACGGGAAATGCCTTGTTTACATAGACATCTCCCTGTTCTGCCGCTCTGTGACATCAAGTCTGCGGGATGCGTGGGCACGGTCACGGAGTACACGCCCATTTGCACAGTCGTGCCATTGTGCTGACGTATATCATCGTGCACTGGTCGGCAAGTGGTGAAAAAGCAATCCAAAGGCATATCTCTTTTCTGATGCTTGGCAATCTTGCTACACCTATAAATTTAGCCTAAAGCTAACCCTTACTGAAATCCTAACACTAAACCTCCCTCTAATCCTAACACTAACCTTCCCTCTAATCCTAACACTAACCTTCCCTCTAATCCTAACACTAACCCTCCCTTTAACACTAACCCTTAATGAAATACGAACACAAATCCTCCCTATAGTCCTAACACTAACCTTCCCTCCAATCCTAACACTAACCCTTACTGAAATCCTGACACTAACCATCCCTCTAATCCTAACACCAACCCTTACTGAAAACCTCACACCAACCTTCCCTCTAATCTTAACACTAACCCTCCTTTTAACACTAACCCTTAATGAAATGTTAACACAAACCCTCCCTATAGTCCCACTCCCAACACTAACCTTCCCTCCAATCTTAACACCAACCCTTACTGAAATCCTAACACTAACCTTCCCTCCAATCCTAACACTAACCCTCCCTCTAATTCCAACACTAACTCTCACTGAAATCCTAACACTAACCCTCCCTCTAATCCTAACACTAACCCTCCCTGTAGCCCAACACTAACCTTCAGGGCAGCCATCAAATTTTTTTGGGTCCCTTACACAGCTTTAGGCCTGGGCCCCCCAAGACTGACCACCAACATTCCCCAGGGCCTGCCCACGGGCCATCCCACCGAATCCACACACTGGCTACTTCACCTGTTCACACTCAGCCCCCCCTCAATCCTGTATATATGTCAGCCCCCCTCCTCAAACCTATATATATGCCAGACCCCCTCATGCCTGTATATATGTCAGCCCCACCCCCACACACCTGTATATATGCCAGCCCCACCTCCCACACCTGTATATATGTCAGCCCCACCCCCCACATACCTGTATATATGTCAGCCCCCTCCACACCTGGATATACATCAGCCCGCCCCACACACACACCTTTATATATGTCAGCCTCCCCACCTGTATATATGCCAGCCCCCTCACACACACACACCTGTATATATGCCAGCCCCCCTCATACCTATATATATATATATATACATATATATATATATATAAATATATATATATATATATATATATATATATGTCAGAAACCATGAAATCAGACCGAGACAGAAGTACAGTTAAATCTAACTTGTTTAACCGCTTCCCGACCAACCGCTGCTGTTATACTGCGGCAGGTTGGCTCCCCTGGGGTCAGGATAGTGGGCGCGCATGCCGGCTGCACAGTGGGGGTGCCGGTGCTCGTGCCCGACGGTCGCGTTAACTGCTGGCCACGAGCGATTATGAAGAGGAGAGACGGAACTGGGATGAGTGTGTGTAAACACACACTTCCCTGTTCTGTTCTGACATGAGTGACAGATTATGTGCTCCTATTAGCTAGGAACCACGATCCATCACTTCCTCCAGTCAGTCCCCTCCCCCTTCAGTTAGAATCACCTCCCAGGGAACACAGTTAACCCCTTGAGCGCCTCCTAGTGTTAACCCTTTCACTGCCAGTGACATTTTTACAGTAATCAATGCAATTTTATAGCATTGATCGCTGTATTAATGCCAATGGTCCCAAAAATGTGTCAAAATTGTCTGATGTGTCCACCATAATGTCGCAGTCATGATAAAAAAATTGCAGATTGTCACCATTACTAGTAAAAAACATTAAATAATAATAAAAATGGTATAAATCTATCCCCTATCTTGTAGACGCTATAACTTTTGCGCAAACCAATCAATATACGCTTATTGCGATTTTTTTTTACATATCGGCCTAAACTGAGAAAAAAAAGTTTTTTTTATATAATTATGGGGGATATTTATTATAGCAAAAAGTAAAAAATAATGTGTTTTTTTCAAAATTATCGCTCTGTTTTTGTTTATAGCGCAAAAAATAAGGCGATCAAATATCACTAAAAGAAAGCTCTATTTTTGGGAAAAAAAGGACGTTAATTTTGTTTGGGTACAACGTCGCACGGCCGCGCAATTGTCAGTTAAAACGACGTAGTGCCGAATCGCAAACATTGCTCTGGTCAGGAAGGGGGTAAATTCTTCTGGGGCTGAAGTGGTTAATAATAAAAGTTAATAGAAGAAACATAGTCAAAACATAGCCAGAGTTCAGGAACCGGAACGGATAGTCAGACAATCCAAACGTTCGGACTTTGTCCGCCGGACCTAGTCCGGCGGGACTTCCCCACACACGCCCGGACTTCCGAGCGTGTGACTTGCCCACACACGCCCGGACTTCTCCGGCGGACAATCCGCTGGACAAAGTCCGCGGGACTTTTGAAAATGAACGGACTTGCCCACACACGGAGCAGTCCGTTCATTTAGAACGTAACTGCAGGTAGACGGAGCTAGCGAAGGCAGTGAATGCCGCCGCGCTAGCCCCGTCACCTGGCATGGATTTAAAGGGACTCCCCACGCCGAAAAAACGCGTGGGGGTCCCCCCCCCAAATCCATCTCAGACCCTTATCCGAGCACGCAGCCCGGCAGGCCAGGAAAGGGGTGGGGACGAGCGAGCGCCCCCCCCCTCCTGAGCCATACCAGGCCGCGTGCCCTCAACATGGGGGGTGCCCTGGGGAAAGGGGGGCCGTGCGGCCCCCCCACCCCAAAGCACCTTGTCCCCATGTTGATGAGGACAAGGGCCTCTTCCCGACAACCCTGGCCGTTGGTTGTCGGGGTCTGCGGGCGGGGGGCTTATCGGAATCTGGGAGCCCCCTTTTATAAGGGGGCCCTCAGATCCCGGCCCCCCACCCTATGTGAATGAGTATGGGGTACGATGTTCCCCTACCCATTCACCTAAGGTGTAAAATGTAAAGTAAAAAAAACACACAATTTTGAAAAAATATTTTATTGCACTGCTCCGGGGGTCTTCTTCCGTCTTGGGGGTCTTCTCGCCGGACTCATCCGCTCTCTTCTGCTCTTTTACCTAGCTCTTTCACGAGCGGAGGAGGCCGGCTACCTTCTTCGTCGTCGACGCCGTCGTCTGGGGGTCTCGATCCGCCTTCGGGGGTCTTCCGGGGTCTCTTCTGTTCTTGCCGCGGTCGTCGTTTCCGCGCCGCCGGCGCCGCCTTCTTCTTCTTCTTCTTCTTCTTCCGATGTTGACCCGTCGCTCTCTCTGGCCGGAATGCCAGAGCCGCGCTGTGCTGGGACTTATATAGGGACAAGGGGACAGGGTCACATGCTCATGTCACATGGTGACCCCGCCCCCTTGTGATGTCACAGTCCCGGGACTGTGACATCACAAGGGGGCGCGGCTCTGGCATTCCAGCCAGAGAGAGCGACGGGTCAACATCGGAAGAAGAAGAAGAAGAAGAAGAAGAAGAAGAAGGCGGCGCGGAAAACGACGACCGCGGCAAGAACAGAAGAGACCCCGGAAGACCCCCGAAGGCGGATCGAGACCCCCAGACGACGGCGTCGACGACGAAGAAGGTAGCCGGCCTCCTCCGCTCGGTAAAAGAGCTAGGTAAATGGTGGAGGAGTCCCGCGAGAAGACCCCCCAAGACGGAAGAAGACCCCCAGGAGCAGTGCAATAAAATATTTTTTTTTCAAAATTGTGTGTTTTTTTTTACTTTACATTTTACACCTTAGGTGAATGGGTAGGGGTACATCGTACCCCATACTCATTCACATAGGGTGGGGGGCCGGGATCTGAGGGCCCCCTTATAAAAGGGGGCTCCCAGATTCCGATAAGCCCCCGCCCGCAGACCCCGACAACCAACGGCCAGGGTTGTCGGGAAGAGGCCCTTGTCCTCACAACATGGGGACAAGGTGCTTTGGGGTGGGGGGGGCCCCGGCCCCCCTTTCCCCAGGGCACCCCCCATGTTGAGGGCACGCGGCCTGGTATGGCTCAGGAGGGGGGGGGGCGCTCGCTCGTCCCCACCCCTTTCCTGGCCTGCCGGGCTGCGTGCTCGGTTAAGGGTCTGAGATGGATTTGGGGGGGGGCCCCCACGCTGTTTTTTCGGCGTGGGGAGTCCCTTTAAATCCATGCCAGGTGACGGGGCTAGCGCGGCGGCATTCACTGCCTTCGCTAGCTCCGTCTACCTGAAGTCACGTGCTAAATGAACGGACTTTCCGATGAGCGGCAAGTCCGCTCATTTCAAAAGTCCGGCGGACTAGCCTACTAACGGCGGGATTGTTAAAACAAAACTTAAAACCTAGTCCGCCGGACTGCCAAGTCCAGCGGACAATTTTAAAACAAAACTTAAAACCTAGTCAGGACTGACGAGCAGAATATCATCAACAGGGTAACTGTGGAGAGATAGGAGCTGGCCGACAACTGAGCGGCCAGCTCAGAGAAGGAAGGGCTGAGCCCAGCCCTGACAGCGACCCACACACGAGGGGATTGTCCGGTGGACTTGAGTCCAGCGGACTGTAATCGCCCACTGAACCTACGGGAGTGAACAATGGACTGTACTTCATACTCCTCGTGGTTCTCAACCTGTACAGGATGAGGACATGGCACCGAGGAAAGGCCCAATAAACCAAGGTGCGAACTTCAGTGAGGGAACACGAAGTCGGAGGTTGCGAGATGACAGCCAGACCCTGTCCCCAACCTGGTAGGAAGGTGCCGGCAGGTGTCTGCGGTCAGCATGGAGTCTATACCTATCATTAGCATGACGCAAAGCCTCCTGGACTTTTGCCCAGGTGGAACGAAGACCACGGAGATGCTCCTCTAACGCAGGAATACTCTGCGGAACAAATGAGTCAGTCAACATGGAAGGTTGGAAACCATAGTTCGCCATAAACGGGGACAATCGGGAAGCAGAATTCAAGGCACTATAGTAGGTCTGACCAGTTGTTATGATGGTCAGAAGAATAGCAACATAGGAATTGCTCCAAGAACTGATTGGCTCGTTCTGCGGCCCCATTAGACTGCGGGTGATATACGCAGAGGAAAAAGCAAGCTGAATTCCCAACTGTGCACAAAAGGCTCGCCAGAACCGGGACACAAACTGACTAGCCCTGTCCGAGACAATCGCCTTGGGTAGCCCATGTAAGCGAAAAATGGAAGCCAGTTCCTTAGAAGTGGGCAACTTCTTAAGTGGAATACAATGAGACATTTTTTATAACCGGTCAAGCACCATAAGGATAACTGTGTTGCCCTGGGAGTTGGGTAACTCCACAATGAAATCCATAGACAAGTGGTTCCAGGGCCTCTCTCCATTGGGTATGGGTTGTAGGAGACCCACTGGAATATGTCTTGGAGTCTTACTCTGAGCACACACGGAACAGGCAGCTACGAAGGAGGTTACATCAGCACGTAGACTAGGCCACCAGAATTGAAAAAGAGTTGATTCTTCCCAGGGTGGCCAGCAGTCTTGGGAGAATGGTAAGTCTGGAGCACGGCAGTACGGAGACTCTCTGGGACAAACCAGCGGTCACAAGGTTTCTCAGGAGGAGCTTGGACCCGAGCAATAAGAATTTTGAGAGACTGGTGCGAACCGTAGCCATAATACGATCAGGAGGAATCACAGGAACCGGAACTTCTCCTGTCCTGACAGGGGAGAAGTGATGGGTTTTATAGGCATATATTGATTCGTTTGCGCAAAAGTTATTGCGTTTACAAACTACGGGATAGATTTAGGGACTTTTATTTATTTCTTATTGTTTTTACTGGTAATGGCGGCAATCTGCAATTTTTAGAGGGACTGGGACATTTGGTGGACAAATCTGACCCCAAATGACACTTTTGGGGACCAGTGACATTATTTCACTGATCATTGCTATAAAAATGCACTGATAAATGTAAAAATGGCAGGGAAGGGGTTAACACTAGGGGGCGATCAAGGGGTTAAGTGTGTTCCCTTGGTGTGTTCTAACTGTAGGGGGGATGGGCTCACTGGGACATGACAGAGATCACTGTTCCCGATCACTGGATACAGAACATCTCTGACATGTCATTAGGCAGAACGCCTATTCCTCTGTACAAAGCGATCGCGGGTCGCCGGCGGACATCGAGTCCATCCTTGCACGGGACATCCTTGCACGGACTTATGTATAGGTACGTTGGTTCGCGCAGGAGAGCCGACCTGCCACAGTAAATGTACGTGAGCAGGTCAGCAAGTGGTTAAACATCTAGGGTGATGAAAGGGTTAACTGTGTGCCTAGCCAGTGTTTTTGTGTACTGTATGTAATGCTTTTACTAAGAGAAGTGATAAACTTTATTCCCTGCATTGCAGGAAAGAAAATCCATTACTTCTCCCCTGTCAGGACAGAGCTTGGCTTGTTTACATAGGCAAAGCTCCATCCAGCCTCTGCTTCCGATGATCGGCGGGTGTCGGCGGACATTCACTGGCTGGCACCCACTGATCGGCTTCTGCTCTGACAAATCACAGTAGAAGTGCAGAATCCCGTATATATATACGTGAGTCTACACAGAATGGCTGCCCTATAGCAGTAAATCTTAAGTGGTTAAAAAAGCATCCTGTGTGGACATTCTTTTTTCAAAAAGGTGGGCCTCAGGCCAGGAAAATGTGAGAAGTGCAAGAAAGGTAGGCCTCAAGCCTTGAGCATGTGTAGAATTGTGAATGCCTCTTAATGGTATTTTTAAGTCAATTTAAGAAAAATAGAAAATGTAATTATATTGAAAAAGTAGAAATTTATTAATACAAAATATTAAACATGATTAAAAGATTCCCAAATGGGAAACCCAGACAGAAAAACACATGTACGTGTATCATAATGCAATTTGTGTCACAAGTGGTATCTCCCCACTACACGTAAATATACCATCCATACAAATTACAGATGATGATGAGTAATGGAAATATTCAACACGTTTAGACATATGTATGAATTATATTCTTCTTCAGGAACTGATACCACTTCTGTAAAGGATAAATACATTTTAGAATCCAAATAAATTAATATCATATGAAACATGAAAAATATTTTCAAAATATTGAACTTGCATATCAAATATATTATTGGAGAGAGCATTCCCTCAACACTGATGACCATCTAAAAAGTCTGCAGAAAATACGCCTTTCATCACATAGAGGGACCACTGGACAAATCCCATAAGGGCACCAAAAAATATGAACAGGGGAGAGACCCAAAATTTCCAACTGAAAAAACTGAGGAAAGAATATGTCTTTAAAGATACACTCAATTCTAATTTTAAATATATATATACCTCCCAAGGATTCCCCTAAACCACAAAGGGAAAAGGAGACCCTTAACAGGGAAGCACCTAATCCACAAGGGAAGGGGACCCTACATGAGGTGTCACCTAATCCCCAAGGAAAGAGGACCCCCTGATCATGAGGCAATACAAAACAATACAAAACAAAAAGTAATAAGAATAGATGTGAATAATGAAGCAGCCACTTACTCAGTAAATCTCATATGTGTTCAGCCACAATGGGCTGAGCAGTATGGCAGCCAAAGGCTCAATCCATATAAATTGTATAAGGTTGAATAGCGTCCCATAGAAAAGGCATCGCTTCACTACAATGTCCTCCAACAAAATGGTGAGGAAAGGAATGGCGCCAATGTGGTCCCCGGCATCTTCCTTATATCTCACCATGTGGGCCGCCAAACATGCCGCCCGAGATGCAGCATAGATGACACTGCACGTGGTGCGGCAGCAGTGACACCGCATGCAACGCGGTGGCGATGACGTCATACATGATGCGGCGGCAGTGACGCCTCACACAACATGATGGCGGCGACTAATGAGTAACGCAGCAGTGGAAGCGTTGTGCATAGCATGGTCACGCCACGAATGACGCTAACGTAATGACGCCACCCGCAAGAGGAAAGAGGCAGGGTGCCGAAATACGCAGCGCACAATGGCAATTGCAGCCCACCAGCTGCAAAAATGGGAGATAAGGTGCATAGGAAAACATCCTCAGCACCAAATAGGCCGCACGCCTTGAGCATGTGTGACAATATGGTGGAGTTTATCCTATTTACTGGTAGGTGAGTGCCCTATCTAAAGAAAAGGTGGAGTTGTGTCCTTGGTCAGCTTAGTGGGAACAGGTAGCTAATCCAGAGAAGCCTGGAATGAGAATGGACCAAGGGGCAATGGTAATGCAGGGCTGTACATGACAGTGTGTCTAGGACACAATCTGCAGGGTTAGGGGTGTGGTTTGCCTGGGGAGGGTCGGAGGAGGCATGGGGAGTGGCTGTACATAAGTGGGGGGCGGAGCAAAGGGAGATGAGTTGGAGAGAAGGAGAACACGAGGAGGCAGTTTTTTCCCACCCACCCTCCCTTTAGTTATATATACGGAAAGATGTGTTGATAGTTTTGGAGGTGTTAATTTTCTTGTTGTCGTTTCAGGATCGTTGGCAGTGGTGGTCGTCATAACAGTATGGGGTTGGCGTGTTTGTTGTGGTCAGTGACGGAAGCATTTATAGAGGTGGTAAGTGGGTGGGGGGCTCATCAGTATATGATCAGTATATGATAAAATAATAAAAATGTGGCGCTTGCAGAAAATGAAGGATACCACTCCAAGGGGAAGCTCCAACAACAATACATCGGTTGTATTTGTATAGCACTGTCTGAGTACCTGTTGCTATATGTTTATTATTGTAGATATTAATTCTTAGACGCTGTTTGTGGAGCCATCCTTGTTGGAGCTTCCCCTTGGAGTGGTATCCTTCATTTTCTGCAAGCGCCACATTTTTATTATTTTATCATTCTTATTGGTGTGGGAACACTTTTAATAGTGGCTGCGGCATTTATTGATATTTATTTACATATCTTTTAAATAGTTTATATATTCATTCTTTTCCCTTGTTGTTTTGCGCATTTTGGTCACATCCTTGTAAACTGATCAGTATATGGCCCCTCCTTTGTAGTACATCAAACGTTGTTGATGATTACTCTGGTTGTTGCACTGCGGGTAAGGTAATGGTCTCAGGGCGGTACAGAAGGAGGCCTACGTGGTTTCGGTAAAATCCTGCAGTGCCCCCTGGTGGTATTTGGATATCGATAGATATCATGGTTTATATGGTATATGCACTTAGCTCCGTCACTGACCAACAGGGTGGGTGAAACATGTTGTTTCCAAGTTAATATGTTATTATGTTATTTATATTGGTTATTTATATTGGTTATTTTTATATGTTATTTATATTTAAATAAAATTGGAGTTTTAATTGGTTGGTTTTAATAAAACAGGCCGTTGCGGCCATTTTACTCCAATAGAAAGTGTGGTCTCTTATTTAAGGGGTTGGTAATTAGAGGGTGTTGTAGAAAAGGGCTTTAGCAGCATAGTGGTATTATCTGGGCTACACTGGTCAAGGTTGCTTACATGCCTCTGGAACCCCCAAGAATTACCCTGAACATCCAGATGGGGGCATTATGACACACGCGACACCCCCTTGCTTCCCACAATGCTGTGCTGTGGTACTATATGGTATAATGTATACCACACTCACAAAGTGTTGGCGGTTTCTTTTTTTTTTAAATTGAATTTGGCTGAACGTGTGAATGCAGACTTCCATCATACATCACTCCACTATATATGTACTACATCTAATCGTTTAATGCCAGTTTTGTGCAATATCACATAACTGTAACTATCCGATCATATTACAAATCTGCAGACTGGACAGAAATGTACTCTCATCTGCTGGCCACACACAGATCTAGTTTCAGAGTTGATCTGTCCACCAGACTTGATATATTTTGAATGGTGAGTTCAGGCAGACTTTCTTACACTATATGACGGATGGTAAATTGTTTAGCCTGTTGGATCCAACGTTTGACTGTGTGTGGCCAGCTTTAAAGGAACCCATTTTTTTTGCCAACGTCTACAGAAACCGTCACCATATATGAACTGTTCTTCTTATAAACAACTCACCGTTGTTTATTCTGTGCAGAAAAGCTCTGCTTCAGTCTGTCTAGTCCCGTCACCCCCCCCCCCCCTTAGAACTGGCCATCTTGCCTCTTGTAAAGCATAGAGAAGCCAGACTGTCAATCACAGCCCGCATGTTAAGGACTGCTCTGTGCTTCCTGTCACAGTCACCAGTGATTGCTCTCTGCATACATCAGCTATCTAGGGTACCACAATATTTACATATTAGAGCAATGGTCTCCAAACTGTGGCCTATGGCTGAATGTGGCCCTTTGCTTGCCTCTATCTGCCCCTTGGGGCACCATGCCATCCACTGACACCAATGAAGGGGCACCATTCCTCCCACAAACACCAATGATGGTACACCATTCTTCCCACAAACACCAATGATGGGCCACCATTCCTCCCACAAACACCAATGATAGGCCACTATTCCTCCCACAAACACCAATGAAGGGCCACCATTCCTCCCACAAACATCAATGATGGGCCACCATTCCTCCCACAGACACCAATGATGGGCCACCATTCCTCCCACAAACACCAATGATGGGCCACTATTCCTCCCACAAACACCAATGATGGCCCACTATTCCTCCCACAAACACCAATGATGGGCCACCATAACTCCCACAAACATGAAGGATAGGGCACTATTTCTCCCACCAACACCAATGATGGGCCACCATTCCTACCTTGAATACCAACATTGGGGCACCATTCCACCCAATGATACCATCAATAGGTCACTATTCCTTCCACTAAAACCAATGATGGGGCGCTTTCTAATCTCACTGGCCACAGTCTAGCCCCCCCCCCCCCCCAAAGCCTCAAGGACAGTGAACTGGTCCTTTGTTCAGAAAGTTCAGAGACCCCTGTACTAGGGGAATGAAACAGTTCTCTTTAAAGTGAAGCTGTGCCCATATCATATAAGTTAAAGTATTTACATATTCTGAACAAGCAGAAAAATCTTTAAGGGTACGTAATAAAATTAGGAAAATAGTAAACAGGATAATCCTGGCAACAAAAGTGATGTGTGTGCATATAATATTTGATCAACCTTTATATGTGTACAGCGCTAAAACATAAATGAACACGTTGTGAGGACCCAGACGGCTTATGATGCCTAGTGTCCTGTTGCTAGGATACAGGCAGCTTCTGACACCTGACTTATTCTGTTGCCAGAATGAAGGCGGCTTCTAAATCCTAGGATCACTTTGTTTCTGAAATGCAGCTTCTGCTGCCTAGCAACATCTGGCATCTTTCTGTCACTAGGATGCAGACAGCTTCTGCTGCCTACAATCTTTTCTGTGGCTAAGATGGAGACTGCTCCAGAAGAAAGCCTCCTAGCGTTCTTTTGTGGCTAGGGTGCAGATGGCATTGGAAGAAAGTTATCTGATGCCCCTTTTGTGACTAGGATGCAGTTGGCTTCAGAAGTAAGCTGCTTAGCATCCTTTTGTAAGCATTCAGCTTATGCTACCTAGTGTGCTTCTGTTGCTAGGATGCAGACAGTTTCTGAAGGAAGTTGCCTAGCATATTTTGATTGCTTCTGTTGCTAGGATGCAGACAGTTTATAGTATACCGAAGTAGTGGGGAGGCCTCCCTTGCACCTCAGGTCCTTAAAGCCTCTGGAGATGGAGACAGAGACTTGGTGGACCCTGAGTGGCAGGGGTACCAGGGGTGCGGAGCACCACGCAAGCCTTAGTCCGAGATCCGAGCCGAGGTCAGTCCAGTTGGGCAAAGAAGCATAAAATGGTTAATCAGAAGAAGAATGGTCGAGATCCAAGCCTGGGTTGGTTCCAATCTGGCAGCTGAGTACAAAAGGGGCAAAGAAGTAGAATGGTTAAGGTACAAATCCGGAGGGGCGTGTCCAAGATGGCCGAGTGAACGGATGTGTTCCCAAGAGCTCTGCTACTGCATTAATCCTATAACCCATTTAAACCGGACTTACTAACCTGCACTGCGACCCACTCTGCGGTGAATGCCTTCTAGATTGCCCGGTCGAGGTAAGGGGGGGAAGAAACTGAAATTTCCTCCTGAAATACCGTCGGAAACCAGCCCGGCTCCCGCAAGGCCTAGTGAACAACGGACGCCTCGTGTCAGTATGGCGTCGCAAACTGAGGCCCAGGAGGGATCGCCCTCCTCTACTCCTGGCATCCCTGAGGTTATGGCAGCTATTGCAACTTGCCAGTCGGCAGTCGCCCTATGCCAGGTGGCCCTTACCACTAAAATTGAAGAAGTACAGATGGATGTGGGGCTCCTCCGACAGGACTTGGAGAAAGTTAGGTCCCGGATGACCGCGGCCGAACACCGCGTGGGTCAGGTGGAAGACGAGGTGCACGATAACACTGACGCCATTCGTTCCCTGCAATCCAGGGTCAAAGTCCTGGAACACAGAGCCGAGGACTCCGAGAATAGGTGCCGCCGGAACAATATCCGGATCGTCGGCCTGGCGGAGGGAGCGGAGGGTAAGAACCCCACGGTGTTTGCCGAAGAGATGCTCAGGGCCCTGTTGCCCGCCGCACACCTGTCCCCATACTTCGCGGTGGAGAGAGCCCACAGACTGCCGCCACAACCAGGCCCCCAGGGTTCCCCTCCTAGAACCTTTATTATGCGGTTCTTGAATTTTCGGGACCGAGATGAGCTGCTCAGGGCTGCCAGGGCGGCGGGGGAGCTGACCTTCCGAAACAACCGCCTGATGCTATTCCCGGATTTCTCAATTGAGACCCAGAAGCTCCGCCGTTCGTTCGACGCTGTGAAGGCAGGCCTCCGAGCGAAGGGCATAAAATACAGTGTACTTTTCCCTGCCAAGCTTCGGGTAATCGACGGAGAAACAACCCGGTTCTTTACATCCCCTAAAGAGGCTGCAAAATGGATGGAAACCATCCCTCCACTTGGATGAAAAAAAGGCTTACAACTCCTGCTTTGTTTATCCCCTATTGAGGTACGTGGTCCCTAGATGGTACTTTGCTGACCCTTGCCTGCACACTTGCTCCACCATACCTTAACCGGAGGGAGAACAGAAGACTCTATCTGGAGGGGATGGTTTGCCCGGATGGGAATGGAGCAATGAGCTGCACAAGATCCCGGACCATTGCAGCATACTTGCATACAACCAGGAGGTCCGATATGTACCCATGCATCCTTACTTTTTGTTTTTATACATCCTTTTACATTTTTGCTTTTGCTCATCTCCCTTTTACCTCAAGCCGGAAGGCTGCAGTTGCCATCACATTGCCTACCGACCTCTGCCAGGTCAAGTAATGGCTGGACACATCGCTTATACTGTTATCCAGGTACCTCTTTCTTTTTGCAGCAACACCACGTGAAATGAACGTTTAAGCTAGTGCCCCTGGTATAGACCAGGAGATCTTTAAAAGACCCGGTTTTATTGTTATTGTAGCATCTCTTTTTCCCCTATGGATGCTTTACTAGTACACAAGTACTCAGGACTGTTTTGATCACTTTCCTCTGCTGAGAGTGGTCGGGAGATGTGAACTACCATCTTGGTTACTATACACGCTCCCAGGACAGTTAGTTGCCTACGGGCTGTTTATTGGGTATGATGCAGTCTTACATTGGGTGGGACATGCGGGGTGGGGGGAGGGGGGGTTTCGGCCGTTGCCGATAAAGGTTTGACCACTGAGCTGGTCCAGAGTTATAAAGTTTTAAATAAGAGTCTAATGTTCTTCCTTTTATTTTTGCATATACAACTGACCTGCATGGTTGATGTTCCTGAATGCGGTGTGGGGAGGGGGTGCAGGGGGGGCAGGCTGGCCATCTGGAGAGGAGGAGCTGTCGCATGTTTAACCCCTGTTCTGATCCTACTCAACTTGCCCATATCACCATGGCTCAGGTGACAGTGATTTCTTGGAATGTGCGTGGCCTCAACTCTGCACACAAAAGATCTTTAGTCTTTAATTTCCTCAAAAAATACTCGCCACATATCTGTGTGCTCCAGGAGACCCACCTGGTGGGATCCCGGATACTGAGCCTCAAAAGGGCATGGGTGGGGTCCCACTACCATGCGACGTACTCCACTTACTCCAGAGGGGTCAGTATCCTTATACACAAACAGCTGCCATTCCAGCTTCTGGATATTAGGATAGACCCTGGGGGCAGGTACATTATCCTTCATGCACTTATTGCCAACAACCCCTGTGTACTTGTGGGCCTGTACCTCCCCCCACCAGCTGATGTAACATTGCTTCACAAAATTATGCAGTTAGTCATTGACTATGGGGTGGAGGATGTTTTGATTTTGGGGGACTTTAATCTGACCCCGACTTCGGATCTGGACAGACTCCACTCAGCATCTAGATGGACACCCGGCCTGGCAGAGTGGGCAAATAGTTTTGCCCTGACGGATGTCTGGCGCAGCTTTAACCCGTCTGGCAGGCAGTTCACCTGTCACTCCGCCACATTTAAGACCCTGTCTCGCATAGACCTGATGTATGTGTCGGGTTCTCTGCTCAGGAGGTCCACGGACAGACGCATTTTGCCACGAGGGATATCAGACCACACCCCGATGCTGCTTAAGCTGTCATTTGGATCCCCTGGGGAAAGGATGTGGAGGCTGTCCAGATTCTGGATAGAGGAGGAAAGTACTCAAGAGGCGGTGCAGGAGGGGGTATGCCATTACTGGTTGGAGAATGCTGTTGGCACCAATCCTCTAGTTGCATGGGACGCTTTTAAGGCATGGACCAGGGGGGAGTACGTTGCCCGTATAGCGGCTGCCCGCAGGAAGGCGGCGCGCTCTCTGGAGGAACTGGAGGACAAGGCTGTGAGGAAGGAAGAATTATATGTCGCTAATCCAAACAGGGAGGCTTATAGGGAGTGGCAGTTTGCCCTGCACCAACTCTCCCTCTGCAGAGTGGACGGGATGCATAAGTCACTACTTCATACAGCTCACAAGATATTTGAATATGGGAATAAGAGCGGCCGCCTAATGGCCTGGTTGGCGAAGGGTCAGTTTACTGTCACCCATATCGCTGTAGTCAAGGACATAGATGGGACCATGCTAAGGGCCCCACAGGATATAAACCGTAGATTTGCCCAATATTATGAACAGCTGTACTCCACCAAAGTGAGCTATTCCCCCCTAGAGCTGACTGACTATTTGGACGGGATCCCCTTACCGACTATTAGTGACCGGACATGCGAGGCTCTCGAGGCTGCCATAACACTGGAGGAGGTACAGTCGGCGATTGTCCAACTCCAGGCGGGTAAGACTCCTGGGGCGGATGGGTTGCCCAGGGAATTCTACGCACAACACCCTGAACTGCTGGCACCGCGGCTAGTGTCCCTGTTTGCTCAATTTTTCCAGCTGGAGGCCCTCCCCGAGTCAATGTCTGAGGCGGTGGTGGTATTGATACCCAAGCCGGGGAAAGATCCGGAGGAATGCTCCTCATACCGGCCAATATCTCTCCTAAATGTGGACGCCAAGGTATTGGCCAAAATTCTGGCCAATAGGTTATCCACAGCCCTTGAGGAAGTTGTTCATCCGGATCAGACCGGGTTCATGCCAGGTAAGGGTACCGATATCAACCTCCGCCGGCTCTTCCTCAATATGTCTATCACTCATGACAACAGTGGTGGAAGAGTCATTGCCTCACTCGACGCTGAAAAGGCGTTTGACTCGGTGGAGTGGACGTTCCTCTGGGAGACTTTGGGGAGATATGGGATCGGGCCCCGATTCCTTCAGTGGCTCCGTATGCTCTACCGGGCACCTAGGGCCCGTATCCGCACCAGTAATAGGCTCTCTGCCTCGTTCCCGTTACAAAGGGGAACACGGCAGGGGTGTCTTCTGTCCCTGGCCCTATTCGCCTTGGCTCTTGAGCCCCTTGCTACCCAAATCAGACATTCAGAAAGGGTGATGGGCCTCAGGGTAGGCACTCTAGTAGAAAAGATCTCGCTGTACGTGGACGACGCCCTCCTGTATCTGCAAGACGCAGGGGACTCGTTGGCTGCGGCTCTCGAGATTTTCGACATGTTTGGCAGGTTCTCCGGGGTGCGCATTAATTGGACCAAATCCAATATTTTCCCCCTAGACCCCCGGGCGCGTGAAGTCAGTCCTAACATACCCCTTATTTGGGTTGACCAATTTAAATATTTGGGTATCCAGGTCAGGAGACAAGTGGCAGAATACAGGGAACTCAATGTACGCCCGGTTGTGGCACAGTTGCGACCCAAATGTTCTTCATGGAATACCTTACCCTTGAACCTCATGGGCCGTATAAACCTGCTAAAAATGATATTCCTCCCTAAATTTTTATATGTTTTTCGCAACAGTCCCATCTGGATACCCAAATCCATGTTTGCAGAGGTGGATAAATGTGTAGGCTCCTTCGTATGGGGGGGGAAAGCCCCGAGACTGGCCAAATCCACATTAACCCTCCCTGTTCAATGTGGGGGCCTGGCGACGCCAGACTACCAGACGTACTTCTGGGCAGCTGTCTTAGTAACAATCAGGTGGTGGTACGTTCTCTCCAGGGGGAATGCTGCAGTATGCCTTGAAGCAGCAATTATTGGGTCAATGCAGGAGCTGAGAAACCTGGTTTACAGGGGACGCAGGGCGTATGCCGAGCTCCCGGCGCCCACTCAGACCACTCTTAGGGTCTGGCTGGCGGCCAGGAGAGGGAAGATAGACCCCCGGAACTGGTCTCCTCGTTGCCCTCTATGGGGGAATCCCAATCTCCCCCACATCAGGACGGTCCCGGACCCGGTGGTTTGGGCGGGGTTTGGCATAAAGACTCTTAGCGACATTCTAACAAATGGCGCCGTGAAGCCATTCCCAGTACTCCAGGCAACCCTTCAGTTGCCGGACTGGATGCTGTTTCGGTATTTCCAGCTGCGTCACGCCATTAGGGCCGAATTTCCTACTCCCATCAGACTGACTGTGGACCCTGTCGAACAGGTGCTATCGCAAGAGCAACTGGACAAACCCCTCTCGACCCTATATCTTGAGCTCCTTAGGACTGACTCTGCCAAAGTGGACAGACTTTTTGACCATTGGAAAACGGACATCCCTGGGCTGGACAAGGAGGACTGGAATGACTGCCTCGCAGACAGCGCCTCCCTACTGATTTCCTCCAGAGAGCGCCTCATACAGGTGAAGTTTCTCCACAGGGTCTACTTTACCCCCCAGAGGCTCCACAGGGTGTTCCCACAGCGATCCCCCGACTGTCCCCGCTGCCGGGACAATATAGGAACAAATTTTCATATGTTCTGGAGCTGTCCCAAAATAGCTAAATACTGGGATGCTGTATTGGAGTCTGTCAACGGTCGCCTACAACTGAATCTCCCTAAGTCGCCCGAGCTAATATTGTTAGGCATTCAAGACGACGATCAAAGGCCTAAATATACAAAATTATTACTGACTTACCTCTTCTTTTACGCCAAAAGGGAGATTGTACTTCACTGGAGCTCCCCTCCCCCCCCCACGATCACCGCATGGGAAAAGTCCATTAATGATGTCCTTCCCCTGTACAAGTTGACGTACATCAACAGGAACTGTCCGAATAAATTTAACAGAGTGTGGCAACCTTGGTCGGGGTAGCAGGTATATGCTCGGAAGAATTTAAAGAAGCTGCAGAGAGTAGTGTGGGAGGGAGATTGTTTAATATCATATATACGTTGCCTCTATAAACGACTGTATACCCTGTCATTACTATTATCTTCACTGCACATGCTTAGAAATTGTCGTATGTATCTTCACACCAAGACACCTGTAATATATATCTGATTCGGTCCATGTGGGACTTTTGTTGTAACCTGTATATTATTCTGTTAAATAAAGGAACAATTTTGACTCTTAAAAAAAGGTACAAATCTGAGGTCAATGGCAAGCAGCAATCAAGAGTAGTCAAATAGGTTTCCAGGTCACAACAGGTTCCAATCTGGCAACTGAGAACAAAGGGGACAAAGAAGTAGAATGGTTAAGGTACAAATCCGAGGTCAATGGCAAGCAGCAATCAAGAGTAGTCAAATAGGTTTCCAGGTCACAACAGGTTCAGACAGATCACACACTAGCACATGAACAAGGGGGGACAGAAGATAATCCAGCAATTTGGCAATGTCTGGGCTGGGCTTATATAGGGAAGTTTGAGGTCACTTCCTGTGCACCTCCTGGGCATTTTCCGGCCTTTTTCCATCAGGTTGATGTCACTTCCTGTGCGCCTCCTGGGTATTTTCCCACCTTTTTCCATCAGGTTAAGGTCGCTTCCTGTGCGCGTCCTGGGCATTTTCCTGCCCTTTTCCATCAAGTCTTCTGTGCAGGTGTGGGTTGGCGCGCTGAGGCGTCTTTGGTGCATGCTCAGTTGGCACGGATTTCCTCTTGCGGCAACGCACCACTGGTGCATGCGTAATAAGCCGTGTACTCTTACAACAAGTTTATTGATCTTTACACAGCCATGTTACATAGTTACATAGTTAGTCAGGTTGAAAAAAGACACTAGTCCATCCAGTTTAACCAATAATAATAATAATTAAAAAAAATAATAATATCGTACAATCCCATGTACACAATTCTTCACCCACAGTTGATCCAGAGGAAGGCGAAAAACCCTGGCAAAGCATGATTCAATATGCTACAGCAGGGGTAAAAATTCCTTCCTAATACCCCGAGAGGCAATCGGGTATTCCTTGGATCAACTTTACCTATAAATGTGAGTACTCTCAGTTATATTCTAATTCAGTCCTTTTTAAAGCGTAATCTACTGAGCTGGCCAGAACCACCTCTGGAGGGAGTCTATTCCACATTTTCACAGCTCTTACTGTGAAGAAATCTTTACGTATTTGGAGATGAAATCTTTTTTTCTCTAGACGTAAAAAGTGCCCCCTTGTCCTCTGTGATGACCTTAAAGTGAATAACTTAACACCAAGTTCACTATATTTACTTATGTATTTGTACATGTTGACCATACCCAACATTCAGTTGCTCTAATCTTTCCTCATAGCTAAGCTCGTCCATGCCCCTTATCAGTTTGGTTGCCCTTCTTTGCACTTTCTTCAGTTCCCTGATATCCATTTTGAGAACTGGTGCCCAAAACGGAACCACATATTCCAGATGAGGTCTTACTAAAGAACAGGCCTGTAATGATATGCCCAGCAGTGTAATGCCGCGTACACACGACCGGACAATCCGATCGTGTGTGGGCTAATCTGATCATTTTTCATTAAAAAAAATCAGATGGACCTAGAAATAGAACATGTTTCAAATCTATCCAACGGACTCGATTCCTATCGGGAAAACCGTTCGTCTGTATGCTGGTCCGACGGATCAAATACGACACAAGGAAAGCTATTGGCTACTGGCTATTGAACTTCCTTTTTTAACCCTGTTTAAGTCATCACGTTAAAAACTAACGGACTTTCGAACGGACTTAGTCCGTTCGTGTGTGTGGCCAAGTCCATTCGTTCGATAAGCCCATCGGAACTCCGCCGAAGGTCTGTCGGGAAGACCGTCGGACCTAGCCTGCCAGAAAGTCCGGTCGTGTGTACGCGGCATAAGGCCTACAAGACTGGGGGTGCAGCGTAGGCTATAGTTAGGCAGATTAGAAACAAATATTTAAATAATTGCTGGCCTTAGCTATTGGAGAATAGTAAGGCATGGTAGGGTGGAGCAAGCTGGGTCAGGGTGGGACCAACAGTGGTCTAGGCAGTGAGAGGGAGTTTGCCAGGGTCAGTTGGAGCTAGGCAGAGCAAGTGAATTTTCCCTCCCTCCCTCCCTTAAGGTCAAGGTTTGCATTTTGTCCTTTATTTTTTGATTGCCTTCACTTTTTATTGTTGTCCTGGGTAGTACAGGTTTTTGCTATGTTATGTTGTAAAGGTGGGGGGGGGGTTGTTGGTGTCAGCGGGCAGGGGTCTCAGGGTTTTGAAGGTGGGCATGGTCAAAAAATGTCTGTGGAGAATGATGGGAGGGGCTCATCTTTGGTATGGGTACCTTCCCAAATAAGTGACGTCAGTGAGACGAGACCAGTATTTGGGCTGTATCAGGTGGTAATGTGGTAACAAATTGTCCCTGAGTTGGTGTATTTGCGGCTGGGGGCCGTGGTATGGAAATGTAGCTTGATGCAGCATATTTGGTAGACCATGCTCGCCTCCAAATACCAGCTCTAAGAGAGTCAGTTAGTATTATGAATAATATGTATGGTTTATGTTTTCCTTGTTAATAAAAGGCTGCTATGGCCATTTAAACCCATTCAAAGTTTTTGTGTCTTATTCATATAAAGTGGGTAAGGTAGTGGTTAGTATTAAGGCCATGGCAGCCAGTAAGTCTGCAATACACCAGTCATGATTTGTACAGGGGCAAAATGATATCTCTCTCTCTGGAGTCCATACCTCTCTTAATACAAGAAAGGACTTTGCTCGCTTTGGAAATCGCAGATTGGCATTGCATGCTATTATTAAGCTTATGATGTACCAAAGCCCCCAGATCCTCCTCCACTATGAATTCACCCAGTTGTACTCCCCTAGTATGTATGATGCATGCATATTCTTAGCCCCCAAGTGCATAACTTTACATTTATCAATCTCATTTGCCACACAGTTGCCCAATAAGACAGAGCATTGAGGTTGGTTTGTAAGTTGGAGACATCCTGTAAGGACGTTATTCCACTGCATAGCTTGATGTCATCTGCAAACACTGAAATAGTACATAGAATCCCAGACCCTATATCATTTATAAAGATATTAAAAAGTAAGGGTCCCAACACTGAACCTTGGGGTACACCACTAATAACCTTAGACCATTCGGTGTAAGAATCATTAACCACTACTCTCTGGATTCGTTTTTTGTAGCCAGTTTTCTATCCATTTACAAAACGTAACTTTCCAAACCTGTAGACTTTACCTTACACATGAGCCGTGTGTGGGGAACTACTTCAAACGCTTTTGCAAAATCCAAGTATACCACGACCACCACCACCCCTCTGTCCAAGGTTTTACTTACCACCTCAAAAAAGGAAATCAGGTTTGTTTGACAACTTCTGTCTTTCATGAATCCATGCTGTCTGTTACTTAAAATATTTTTTTCCAGCAAGAACTCATCTATGTGGTCTTTTTATGAAACTCTCTAGTATCTTCCTGAAGTTAAACTAACAGGTCTATAGTTACTTGGTAAAGACTTTGATCCCTTTTATAAATATGGGCACCACATTGGCCCCGCACCAATCCAGTGGTACCACTCCAGTCATTAACCACTTGCCGACCGGCGCACGACGATATACGTCGACAGAATGGCACGTACAGGCAGGAGGGCGTATATATAAGTCCCTCCTTTAGCCTGTCCGTGCCATCGGGAGCGCGCGCCGGTCGGGACCCCCGTGAGTCCGATCGCGGTCCCCGCGGACTCGATCGCCGCGAGGACCCCCGCGATTGTCTCACGGGGCGGCTGAACGGGGAGATGCCGAGATAAACAGCATCTCCCCGTTCTGCCTAGCAACTAGTGACGCCGATCTCTGCTCCCTGTGATTGGAGCAGAGATCAGCATTCACTAGCTGACAGCCCCGCCCCCCTACAGTAAAAAACACACCCCTAGGCATACTTAACTCTTACACTGCCACCTAGTGGTTAACCCCTTCACTGCCAGTGTCATTTATACAGAAATCAATGCATTTAAATGCATTTAAATGCATTAATTGCTGTAAAAAATGACAATGGTCCCAAAAATGTGTCAAAAATGTCCGATGTGTCCGCCATAATGTCGCAGTCACAAAAAAAAATCGCAGATCTCCGCCATTACTAATAAAAAAAAAAATATTAATAAAAATGCTATAAAACTATCCCCTATCTTGTAAACGCTATAACTTCTGCGCAAACTGATCAATAATTGCATATTGCGATTTTTTTTTTTTTTACCAAAAATATGTAGAAGAATACGTATCGGCCTAAACTGAGGAAAAAAAATGTTTTTTTATATATTTTTTGGGGATATTTATTATAGCAAAAAATAAAAAATAATGCATTTTTTTCAAAATTGTCGCTTTATTTTTGTTTATAGCGCAAAAAATAAAAACCGCAGGGGTGATCAAATACCACCAAAAGAAAGCTCTATTTGTGGGAAAAAAAGGACGTCAATTTTGTTTGGGAGCCACGTCGCACGACCGCGCAATTGTCAGTTAAAGCGACGCAGTGCCGAATCGCAAAAAGGGGCCTGGTCCTTTGGCTGCAAATTGGTCCGGTCTGAAAGTAGTTAACTAGACCCTAAAAATTTGAAACAATGCCTTTAAAATGACAGAGCTCTTTAGGATCCGTGGGTGGATGCCATCTGGTCCAGGTGCTTTATCCACCTTTATTCTGTCTAAATATTTCTGGACCATATCACTTTTGAGCCATTGTGGATCATTTGGGGCTGTGTCACTATCACCCCCATTATGGACATGAGCTCCCTCATGCTCCTTTGTATACACAAAGCTGAAGAAAGTATTTAATTAATTTGCCTTCTCTTTGTCCCCAGTCACTCACTCTAGATTATTTTGCAAAGGGCCTACATGCTCAGACCTGACCTTTTTACTATTAATATATTTGAAGAATTTTTGGGGTTTTGTCCTATCTTTTGCAATCTGTCATTTCTTTTTGAATTTTTGCATCCTTGATTTCCTTTTCACATACAGTATTCTGTTATATTCTTTATAACATTTAAACAGTGATAGTGTTCCTTCATTTTTATATTTTTTAAAAGCTCTTTCTTATTATTTATAGCTTTGGCTGTGAGCCACATTGGTTTTATTTTTAGCCTTTTAAACTTATTGTCCATGGGAATATACTTTGCAGTGAGTTTGCATACAGTCTTTTTGAAGAATTCCCATTTCTGTTCTGTTTTCATCAATGCCAATATTCCCTCCCAGTGTAAGTCTTGGAGAGCAGCCCTCATCCTTGGAAAATTTCTCTCTTAAAGTTAAAGCGGGTTTCCGCGGACCTATCTTTTTATTTTTTTTTCTTGTCATAGTTTTCTGCCAAAACACTAACTGTAGCACTCACCTGCTGCTGCTTCTTCATCCCCGGATCGCCGATTTAGTCATTTACAACAACTTATAAAAATTTGTCCCGGGCGTTTCCATTTTGCTTGTGGGCATTTGAAACCCACAAGCAATTACTTCCGGGATGCGGTGAATGCTGTGCGCCCAGCATTCACCGCTCGTTCCCGCGCATGCTCAGGTAACAGCGAGCAGCGCCGTCAAATTCCGGGTTTCCATCACAACGGGCGGCGGCGTCGAAAGTTCCCGCCCCGTTGTGATGGCAACCAAACATATACAAAGAAGATAACCAAGGAAATGGCAATTTCGACACGCCCTCATCACGCCCTCATTAGCATGACGGCGTTCCGCACTGTATCTTGGGAAGCCTGACACTAAGCTCCCAGGACACAGTGCGAGCCGGGGAAAGGCAATGAACACGCCTACTCCCACGGGGGGAGAGACAGGAAATGCATCTACAAATTTCAATATAAAGGTAATTACGGCGATATAATTTTTTTAGTGTGGCATTTGAGCATGTGCGACATTACCTGCATGGGATAGGATTAAGTAAAAAATGTAGGTACAACACCGCTTTAAGTGTTTTTTTTATCTTTCCCATATGTGTTTGTTTCTTACAGCTAACATTAACCAATTCAGCCCCGGAAGGGTTTACCCCCTTCCTAACCAAGCCCTTTTTTGCGATACGGCACTGCATCGCTTTAACTGACAATTGCACAGTCGTGCGACACTGTACCTAAACAAATCTGACGTACTTTTTTCCCCCACAAATAGAGCTTTCTTTTGGTGGTGTTTGATCGCCTATGCGGTTTTTATTTTTTGCGCTATAAACAAAAAAGGAGCGACAATTTTGAAAAAAAAAAAAGCAATATTTATTTACCTTTTGCTATAATAAATATCCCCAAAAATATATATAAAAAAAGATATTTCTTCCTCAGTTTAGGCCAATATGTATTCTTCTACATATTTTTTGGTAAAAAAAAAAATTGCAATACACGTTTATTGATTGGTTTGCGCAAAAGTTATCGCGTCTACAAAATAGGGGATAGATTTATGGCATTTTTAGTATTATTTTTTTTTTTTATTAGTAATGGTGGCGATAAGCAATTTTTATCATGACTGCGACATTGCGGCGGACAGATCGAATACTTTTGACACTATTTTGGGACCATTGACATTTATACAGCGATCAGTGCTATAAAAATGCACTGATTACTGTGTAAATGTCACTGGCAGGGAAGGGGTTAAACACTAGGGGGCGATCAAGGGGTTAAGTGTGTTCCCTCAGCGTGTTCTAACTGTAGGGGGGGGTGGGCTCACTAGAACATGACAGAGATCACTGCGAGCAGTAGGTCCCTGTCATGTTGTTAGGCAGAACAGGGTGATGCCCTGTTTACATAGGCATCTCCCCATTCTGCCTGTCCGTGCCACCGGCGGACATTGAGTCCGCAGGACCACGGGCACGCCACCAGGACGCACAGGAAGTGACATCAACCTGATGGAAAAAGGCCGGAAAATGCCCAGGAGGTGCACATGAAGTGACCTCAAACTTCCCTATATAAGCCCAGCCCAGACATTGCCAAATTGCTGGATTATCTTCTGCCCCCCCTTGTTCCTGTGCTAGTGTGTGATCTGTCTGAACCTGTTGTGACCTGGAAACCTATTTGACTACTCTTGATTGCTGCTTGCCATTGACCTCGGATTTGTACCTTAACCATTCTACTTCTTTGTCCCTTTTGTACTCAGCTGCCAGATTGGAACCAACCCCGACTTGGATCTCGACCATTCTTCTTCTGATTAACCATTTTATGCTTCTTTGCCCAACTGGACTGACCTCGGCTCGGATCTCGGACTAAGGCTTGCATGGTGCTCCGCACCCCTGGTACCCCTGCCACTCAGGGTCCACCAAGTCTCTGTCTCCATCTCCAGAGGCTTTAAGGACCTGAGGTGCAAGGGAGGCCTCCCCACTACTTCGGTATACTATAAACTGTCTGCATCCTAGCAACAGAAGCAATCAAAATATGCTAGGCAACTTCCTTCAGAAACTGTCTGCATCCTAGCAACAGAAGCACACTAGGTAGCATAAGCTGAATGCTTACAAAAGGATGCTAAGCAGCTTACTTCTGATCGTCTGTAGCAATTCCGAAGTGCAAAATTCCTACACATGCTCGGAAACAATTCGACGCATGCTCGGAAGCATTGTACTTCATTTTCGCGGCTCGTCCTAGTGTTGTACGTCACATCGTTCTTGACGGTCGGAATTTGGTATGACCGTGTGTAGGCAACACAAGCTTGAGCGGAATTCCATCGGAATTCCGTCAGAAAAAACATCCAAGGCTTTTCCGACGAGAATTCCGAACGTGTGTACGCAGCATAATAGTTGTCCTGTGGAGAGATTCTCCCAACTGAGCTGTGGATCTCTGCAGCTCCTCCAGAGTTCCCATGGGCCTCTTGGCTGCTTCTCTGATTAATGCTCTTCTTCCCCGGCCTGTCAGTTTAGGTGGACAGCCATGTTTTGGTAGGTTTTTAGTTGTGTCCTAATCTTTCCATTTTCGGATGATGGATTGAACAGAGCTCTGTGAAATGTTTAAAGCTTGGGATATTTTTTTATAACCTAACCCTGCCTTAAACTTTTCCACAACTTTCTCCCTGACCTGTCTGGTATGTTCCTTGGCCTTCATGATGCTGTTTGTTCACTAAGGTTCTCTAACAAACCTTTGAGGGCTTCACAGAACAGCTGCATTTATATTGAGAGGAAAATACACACAGGTGGACTCTATTTACTAATTAGGTGACTTCTAAAGGCAATTGGTTCCACTAGATTTTAGTGAGGGGTATCAGAGTAAAGGGGCTGAATACAAATGCACGCCACACTTTTCAGATATTTATTTGTAAAAAATGTTGAAAACCATTTATAATTTTCCTTCCATTTCACAATTATGTGTCACTTTGTGTTGGTCTATCACATAAAATCCCAATAAAATACATTTACATTTTTGGTTGTAACATGACATAATGTGGACAATTTCGAGGGGTATGAATTCTTTTTCAAGCCACTGTATGTAGTCGTGCTGCTTAAGATTTTTGGTAGCATTATTTAGGCATTTTGAGGCATATTGTTTTATAGGCTTTAGAAACTCTTGTAAGTGCTTGTAATGTGTGTTTACAGGTGCTTTTAAGTATTTATGAGCATTTTACGAGCCTTTTGCTAGCATTTCTGTTAAAATCTGAACAAGTATAGGTATGTGAATTGGCTTGATATGAGCCTCTTGCAATCTCCTGTTCAGCAGACCTCAGACTAGGAGCCAATCAGATATGCTGAATATAAAGGTGTTGACAAGGAACATGCTAAAAGAAGGATGGAACAAAGAGAAGAACTCTTCTGTCTCCTGCTGCTCCTTCACTCTCCAGTCAGGAGGCTGGGGATAAAGAAAGGACACCTCTATATTTATAACCGTAAAGGAGAAAGCTGTGTCATCAGTCCTGCTGTACTGTGGGGCAGAGCTGTGTAAATCTAAGGACTGAATGAGCAGATATGCAAATCCTTTGTTAGGTAAAACAACCTTGTTTATAATTATCTGTGTCTTTAGATCGTAGCCTAGAGTTCAGCCTTAACTACATTGGTGGGTGGAAGTAGTTAAACGCCCAATGCAGTTGCTCATGTCTAAGCAATCTGCCAGCATTTTTGACAGCTGCAGAGTGTTTGAGCTGTGAACCAACCTTAAAGCGGAGTTCCACCCAAAAGTGGAACTTCCATTTTAAGCACTTCTTACATGCCACATTTGGCATGTTGTTTTTTTTGTGTGGGGGGAGTGGGTACCTAGTTTTGACAGGTACCCAGCTCCCACTTCCTGTTCTCGTCGCCTAGCTGCCTAGGCGACTCATCCTCTCCCCCTCCAACTCTGCAATCTTCTGGGACACATCACAGGTCCCAGAAGATTGCCTGGTCACTAAGAGAGCGCAGTGCAACTCGCGCATGCGCAGTGCACACCCGACTGTGAAGCTGGCACACTTGCAATGTCGGCGCCGCAGGGAGAGGTGGGGGTAGAGGAGCAAGGCTTCGGGCAGCCGCATTGCTGGACCGTGGGACAGGTGAGAGTCTGTTTATTAAAGGTCAGCAGCTACACTTTTTGTAGCTGCTGACTTTTAAGAAAGTTGCAAACGAGTGACGATGGTAATGTACCTAAGGCCCCTTTCACACTGAGGCGGGAGCCGCGACGACGGTAAAGCAGCGCTATATTTAGTGCTGCTTTACCGTAGTTTTAGCCGCGGTATTCGGCCTCTAGCGGTGCGGTTTTAACCCCCGCTAGCGACCGAAAAAGGGTTAAAACCCCCCGCAAAGCGGTATTGCCGCGGTGATTGAAATCAATGTGTAGGAGCGGTATAGGAGCGGTGAATACACCGCTCCTATACCGCTCCAAAGATGCTGCTAGCAGGACTTTTTTGACTGTCCTGCTAGCGCACCGCTCCCAGTGTGAAAGCCCGCCGGCTTTTACACTGGAGTGAATGGGGCCAGATTTTTTCAGGCGATGTACAGGCGCTATTTTTAGCGCAGTGCCGCCTGAAAAACGCCCCAGTGTGAAAGGGGCCTAAATCATTTGAGAATTTATGCAGGGAATTCTCTCTAACACAGAAACAATTCTACCAATACCTCCAACTCAGGGATGCACTGCAAACCCAGACACGGACTGTTAGTTTAAATATCACTAAATCGTTCCTGATACAGGAGGTCCTATAAGCAAATAACTGCAAGAGTGTGATATCACAAGCTTACTCTACATTCATTTCTACAATCCAGAACCCTGCCTTACTTAAATGTAGAACGCACTGGTCCACGGAAGTGGGAGGCATAGATGGGGACCAGTGGGATATGGCCCTGGAATCAATTCCGGTGGTATCAGTCTCGGCATCTCATAAACTCTCACAATTAATCATACTACATGAAGTGTGGAGTGAAATTAAAATTAAGGGAGGTATGAGTGAGCACCAGTGGGAGTTAGGTTCCTAACTCCCACTGGTGGTCACTCATACCTCCCTTAATTTTCATTACACTGCACACTTCAGCCTTGGGCTGTCAGCTCCTATCCTTCACCCCAATCCCACGTCTTGGTTGTCTTCACGCACCTCCTTACACTCTCCCCTCCCGTGCAGTCAAACTGTGGTTCACTCCCTATTTTTTAAACCCACATCTAGGTTGCCTTGTGTCTCCATGCCTGTCCTGGTTGATTGCTGTTGGGGCGTATCGGACGAGATGTCCGCCACGGCTCCCGTTGGGGGGCACTTTCTTTCGGATGGTCATGGTGCCTGGTACTACACCATCATACGAACTATAGAGAGTCAACAGGTATTTGGTTTGGGGGTTTCATACCCCACCACTATACATGTTTGCCTACATCATATCATTTAAGCCCAATTTAAGCCCAATCTTTTGCTCATAGATACATCTTGTGCTCGCTCCTGACGGGTGGCCTCCCAGCCACAAAAACACGTAGAGATGCCATACACTATGTTTTCAATCAACACTACTTGACCATCAAGTTTAGCTTCAATACTCCTTTATAGGACCAAGGAGTTCATAGGCTTTGCAAGTACCACCATACATTACTGCTTCATTCAATATTTATTTTGGTGAACTTTGGAAGGCTTTTGCTTGCCACATTATGTGATACTGATTTTATGACTCGATGTACTGTATTATTGCATTACTATTATATTATTGTTATATGTATTTACCTGCTATGCTTGGTTGTACCTTAAGGCAATCAATAAAAATTCCAATATGTTTACCAATTTACCTCTTTTGAAACCACATGCCTCATATAAAGTCCCACCCCCTTGTTCTTCTTTTTTTGATATACAATTATATAAATGGGGTAGAAGAGACTCTCCCCTATGCCCTAAATGTACCATCCACAGGGGCGACGTTATACATATGATATGGCGCTGTCCGAAGCTTACCAGATACTGGACGGAGGTCACACAGACTGTATTCGCTGTGGCACAAACACCCATACCATGTACGCCACTGGTGTGCCTCCTGGGATCAGTTGATGCCGAAATGTATCCAAAAGGTATCTATATAATGGTAACTAGATTACTATATCTGGCCAGGAAACTCATAGTACGCTACTGGTTGGCGTCCGATGTGCCTACAAAGGCCCAGTGGATTGCATATGTGAATTCTCTCCTCCTTAGGGAACAGTTGTCATACCGACACCGAAATGCGTCCAAAAATTCAACCTTATATGGCAGAATTGGTTGGATACCCCCAACCTCGCTCCCCCTCAGCTAATAATGGATAGACTGCTACGGTTATAGACCCTTCTACTGTTGATAGGATTTCCTCCTGAGCTTGAGGCCTCTCCTACAATGCATGTGCTGTGTAGATGATAACTCATGTGGTAAATATGCCTATGAACAAGCCCCGGAGGAAGGGGCCTTTTTTTCTCTAATGCCACGTACACACGGTAGGAATTTCCAATGGAAACAGTCCGATGGGAGCTTTTCATCGGATTTTCCGACCATGTGTATGCCCATCGTTCTTTTTCTGTTGGAATTTCCGACGAACTTTGGATTGAGAACCTGTTCTTAATTTTTCCGACGGAAAACCTTTCGTGTGTATGCAATTCCGACACGCAAAATTCCGACGCATGCTCAGAAACAAGTTGACGCATGCTCAGAAACAATTTGACGCATGCTCATAAGCATTAAACTTCCCTTTTATAGTGCAGTCGAACGTGTTGTATGCCGTGGTGTTATTGACCGTCGGAATTTGGTGTGACTGTGTGTAGGCAAGACAGTTTGAGTGAAATTCCGTCGGAATTCTGACGGGAAAACCATCAGAGCTTTTTCTGACGAGAATTCCCACCGTGTGTACGCGGCATTATTCTTTATTTATTTTGCTTCTAAGTTTTTTTATTTTTTACTTTATTTTACTTTATTTTATTTTATTCTTCTTGTGTTTTGCTTTTTTTGTTTGTTCTAAGTTCTACTAAAAACAAGTTTATTTTAGCCTGATACTAGGTAACTGCATCATATGTACATGTATGTTTAATCTGTGTACAATTCAGCTGTGGAGGGATGTGTTTGCCCTCTAATGCCGTGTACACACGATCTGACATTGCGACAACAAAATCCAATGTTTTTTTTTTCCGACGGATGTTGGCTCAAACTTGTCTTGCATACACACGCTCGCACAAAGTCGGTCGGAAATTCCAAATGTCAAAAACGTGGTGACGTACAACACGTACAACGAGCCGAGAAAAATGAAGTTCAATAGCCAGTGGTGCTCTTCTGCTTGATTCTGAGCCTGCGTGGCACTTTGTGCGTCGGAATTGTCTACGCACGATCGGAATTTACGCGAACGGATTTTGTTGTCGGAAAATTTGAAACTGTCTGATGGACGGTCGGAATTTCCGACAACGAGCTCCGATCGCACATTTGCCATCGGAAAGTCCGACTGTGTGTAAGCGGCATTATTGTAACTCAGTTACCCATTATTCGTGTCAATAAAAAAGGTTTTGATTAAAAAAAAAAAAACAACACTTGCAAATGAGTGGAACTCCGCTTTAAGGCTTGGTTCACACATATGCGGTTGGTGCAGCTCATGTTTGCCCAGGCACAGCAGCCCACAGTCGCTGTACCTGAGGGAAACGCAGAAAAAGGTTCCTGCACCTTTTTAAAATCACAGCCACACAGAAATGCCATGGTAAATGAAGGAAATATTTAACAGGAGGAGTGAGACCAACTTGTAACAGCTACAAGAGATGCACAGAGCTAACAGTAGTGTAGTGTAGTGTTTTGCGCCACTCTGTGCAGCATAAAAATGCAGCAATCCTACATTTTTCAGCATAAGCGTAGTCATGTGAACTGAACTCATAGGACTCAAAGGAAATTGCTTCGTCTGTGCATTGAGAGTATGTTGGGTAAGGCTGTCCACTGCTGCCCAACACATATGGCATGAATGGGGTCCTTATACCGTTTTTATTGTTTTTCATCTTTTTTTTGGATCTCGCTCCAGCATTGGCTGCACATCATTGCTCTGGGCTGACTTCCTGATAGCGGTGGACCATGCTTGTGGAACATGTGCTGGCATGACCACTCGTATTGTCCACCAGGGTGACAATGCCGGAGCACAGTTGGGAGACAGTTGTCACCCCACAGAAGGAAGTGCCTGAACAAGGACCTTCATGGCTGTATTTCTAGCAGGTATTGTAACAAAAGCTGCAGATTTTAGGAAGATTGAAAACGACCTCTACAATAAACATGTCAAAGATTATATGAGATTTCGGTGATTGGATTTATTTCTACTTTATTCCAGTGGCTGTTTAAACCCTCTGCAATCTATTTACATTGCTTTTACATTATTAGAGATGGCAGCATAAAAGATTTTTGGCTTTAAGTGAACGCAATTCCCTGAAATTTATATACGTTTATAAACCGGCACAAGCATTTTTTAAACATGATAAATTTGGCAAATTATACTTTGGCTTATTTTTTATACCCACAAAAGCTACGTGGATATTTTTACAAATAGGAGAATTTTTTTTCCCCTTTTCCTTAGGGAGAAAAGTGAGCATATTCCTACATGTTCTCACAATCGATTCCGTAAAGATATCGACCTCAGCCAGCAACCTGGAAGTCTCGGCCAGCAGGGGGCAGCATGCGCACTGGTTGGAAGTCTGGACAGCCTTTGCTGCAGAGTGGTTTGGCAAACTTCGCTGTAAACGAATCGCGTGGCTGCCATTTTGCTGTTTCACACATTTACAAAATGAAGACGATGCGTGTGCTGCACCTGGGGCTGACAGATGAGCAGTATTTGCATGTGATTTGGAAATGGGACATGAAGACAGTCTATAATTGTCCTGTTATTGGTAGGATTAAGTTTGACCAGGGCTTTGAACGCACACTATGCTGTCTTATCACATGAGAAAAATGCGCACATCCTAAAACCTTAAAAAAAAGAAGGCATTAGATACAAGTCATGTAAATTGCTTTAGTGAGATCAACAATAGAGTGCGAACTGACAAAAGTAAAGAGTCTGCTATTATTTTTATTACTATTATACAAGATGATTTCTATAGCGCCAACATTTTGCATAATGTTTTACAAAATAAAGGGAGACAGTACAGTTACAATACAACAGAGCTTACAATCTAAAGCAAGAGGCAAAAGATACAAAAAGGTAATAACTGTGAGGGATGAGTTGATGGAGAAGATAGAAAATCAGTTTTTATGTTGAGATGGGATAGGCTTTCGTGAACAAATTAGTTTTCAGCAATCACTTGAAGGCAGACCGAGTGGGAGATACCCAGATAGATTTGGGTAGGAGGTTCCAGAGGTAGAGAAGGCACTAGAGAAGTCCTGGAGGCGAGCATGAAAAACGGGAGGGAGGAGTTAGAGAGCGAGAGGTCATGGGAGAAATGAAGAGTATGGCTTGGGTAAGGTTTTGAGACAAGGTTGGTAGTGTAACCCAGGGCAGACATGTGGATGAGGTAAGGTGTTCCAAGGATGGGAGAGGCTCTGGAGAAGTGCTGGAGGTGAGCATGGGAGGTGGTGAAAAGGGAGCTAGCAAGCAGGAGGTCTTGGGAGGAGCGAAGAGCACAGTTTGGTTGAGATTCTGAGGCAAGGTTGGTGATGTTGCTCAGAGAAGAGTTGCAAATGGTTTAGAAAGTTCCAGAGGTTGGGAAAGGCTCTGGAGAAATCCTGGAGGTGCGCATGCGAGGAGGTGACAAGCGGGCTAGAGAGCAAGAAGTCTTGGGTGGAGTGAATAGGAAAGTCTGGGTTGGATTTAAAGACAAGGTTGGTGATGTAGCTTGGAACAGAGATGTAGATGGGTTAGGGAGTTCCAGAGGATTGGAGAGGCTCTGGAAAAGTCCTGGAGGTGAGCATGGGAGGAGGTGACAAGGGGGCTGTAAAACATGAGGTCCTGGAACAAGTGAAGATGATGGATTGGATGAAATTTTGAGATGAGTTTTTATGATGTAGCTTGGGACAGACTTGTGGATGCTGCAAGGACTTTCAAAGGATGGGAGAGACTCTGGAGAAGTCCTGGAGACAAGAATGGGAGGAGATAGCGAGGAAGCTAGAGAGCAGGAGGTCCTGTGAGGAATAAAGAGGATGGTTTAAGTGATATTTTAAGACAAGGTTGGCGATGTAGCTGGCGGCACATTTGTGGATAGTTTTGTTGGAAGCTTTGTATGGTGTTTTGGTTGAACAGAACTGAAAAATCTGTTCACCCAAAACTGATATTTCTGTTTGGAAAGGGATAGAGCGTTAAACCACCTTCCAGTTTCCTATAGTGCCCAGGGGATTTCCGAAAGGGCATCTCTTCACTTGAGTTAGTAAGCCTGCGCACCTGCTGGGGTCACACTGAGAGGGCCACACTGTTTACTTTTTATTGGGGAGGAGATCGACAAAACTGAAAGTAGGACAGGACAAGCAGATCTCACTACCCTCAAGATATATAGGAAGTCACTGGATGAATTAGACCCCAGGACTCCGTCTGTCAAACTGATATCCAATCAATTATAGAAGACACAAAGTAATGAAGTTCTGTAATCATTAATACATCAATAATTGTATTTTTGAAAAAAAACTGTGTAAGTGATTGAATGTTACATGGCATTATCCTCTTGAAGTCCCTGTACAACAGAGCTGGACTGAGAGAGGAAGAAGCAGCACAAAAAGGAATCAGTTCATGTGCTGACAAGAAGCATGCTGATAGGGGAGAGAGCAAAGTGACATAGAGATCAGTACATCGCTGTGCTGCTTCAACTTTCACTGTCCATTTGGAGGCTGGGGCAGGTCCAGGACAACCTGGGCTAAAAAGAAGTGGGTTAAATAATTCTGGTCATTAGACTGTGGGCATCTAGTGGCAGTAAAAAGTACTGCAAGGTTAATCTCTATATTGAAGGGTAATATTGCAGCAAAAGCTGTTTTTTTTTTTTTCTTTCAACCTTTTAATGGATTATTCATTTTTAACTTATGATCCATGTTCTGCATTAGGTGAAATATTACTTTTTATGGACTGACCCTTTAAAGTGAAATTGTAAGTGTATATAATGTATATATATTCCTTTAATTACATATGTGACAATTACATTCATGCCACTTGTCAATATAAAATCTGAGATTATTTTCTGTATTTACAATATATTACAGAGATGGTGTATCCAAGTCTGTATACTATACTGTATTTTACAGTAATGGTGTATCTTATTTACAATATATAGGTATACAATCATGGTGTATTCAGGGCTGTATTACAATAAATCCCAGTGATGATGTATCCAGGTTTCTATTACAATAAATTCCAGTGATGGTGTATTTGGGTCTGTATTACAATATATTCCAGTAATGGTGTATTTGGATCTGTATTACAATATATTCCAGTGATGGTGTATTCAGGCCTGTATTACAATATATTCCAGTAATGGTGTATTTGGATCTGTATTACAATATATTCCAGTGATGGTGTATTCAGGCCTGTATTACAATATATTCCAGTGATGGTGTATCTGGGTCGGTATTACAATATAATCCAGTAATGGTGTATCTGGGTCTGTATTACAATATATTCCAGTGATGGTGTATCTGGGTCGGTATTACAATATAATCCAGTAATGGTGTATATGGGTCTGTATTACAATATAATCCAGTAATGGTGTATTTGGATCTGTATTACAATATATTCCAGTGATGGTGTATTCAGGCCTGTATTACAATATATTCCAGTAATGGTGTATCTGGGTCTGTTTTACTATATATTCCACTAATGGTGTATTCGGGTCTGTATTACACTATAACGGAAAATTGTTATCACTTACCGTAATTTTCCTTTCCTGGCCCATCCTCACGTGTGCACATAACAGGTTAACACCTCCTTTGGAGCCCCACATCACCACATGTTCCAAGCAGCAAGAAAAAAAGACAGCCCCTCCCCCAAATAAGATGTTCGATAACCTAGCCTGCGACAGGCCACTAGGGAGTCCTGTGCTGACGTGAGGATGGGCCAGGAAAGGAAAATTACGGTAAGTGATGACAATTCAGTTTTGCTGGCCCATCCTCACGTCAGCACATAACGGGATATACCAAAGCTAATATAGGGTGGGAGAGAATAAATGAAAAGAAAAGCTGCTAAATCCAGAAAGAATTGATCTCTTGTCCCAAAACTTGCTGACCGCATATTTAGTTTGTAAGGTTGAATGAAGGCCGCACAAGACCTTCAAGCTAGCACTTACCTATTGGACATGTGCGATTAGCTTCGTACGAATCGTAAATTCGTACAAATTTTTCGAAATTTGTACGAATCCGAATTACAAATTTTTACGAATACGAATTCTGTACGAAATATTATCCGAATCCAAACTACCAAATAACTAATTTCAACTAATATGAAAGAAATTATAGCAGATATAACGGATGATTCGAATGAATTCGAGATTCAGTATAACGAATATCGACACTCTACGAATAATAACGAATTATCCGAAAACTTATTAACGTTACATAACACAAGTCTATTGTTCACCAATCACTCAGAGGAAGTACGAAATTTCGTATTTCGTACTTCCTCTGAGTGATTGGTGAACAATAGACAATAGCCTTATGTGTTATGTAACGTTAATACGTTTTCGGATAATTCGTTATTATTCGTAGAGTGTCGTTATTCGTTATCCAAATTAACGATTCGTACGAAATTCGTATTTCGTACGAATCCAAATTAAATTTCGTACACGAATTACAAATTACGTTTTTTTTTTTTAAACAGAAGGGAACGAAACGTAACAAATTTTTTGACGGCTCCCATGTCTATTACCTATATGTTCCAAGCAATCCTGGCATAACTGCCCCAAAGGCTGCCACCCCTCTAGTGAAATAGGCTTGCAATTGTTTCAGAGCAGAAAGGCCTATTTTCTGCATGCCAATCTAATCACCCTGGTAACCCAAGAGTGGTTGACTCGAGGGCCTGATGGCTAAATAAAAAGATTGTACACTTTCCTCCTTTGACCAAGTACACTGTTAGTAAAAACTGAAGTCTTCCTGCTGTGCACTCAGTGCCTCTCGAGGGACTACTTCCCAGTTTTTCTGGAAATTGGATACCACCTTAAAATTGAACTGTGGAGATAGACGTGGTATCCCTATCTCTGGTAAAAAGGAAAAGGAAACAAAAAAAAAGACACCAAAGGGCTCTTTCAGGAAAGTGTTGCAATCTTCAACATCCTTCTGTCTGAAGTAGTTGCTGTCAGAACTAGTTTTACCATGAGATACTTCAATGGAAATTAAACCTATTGGAGCAAAGGGTGCTCTCAGATTCAAGCCTAAGTCCCACAGAGGGAACAAGGATTTCCCTCAAGGTCATATGGGTTGTCACCTGGAAGAAGCATCTGGTCACTGGCTTTTGCACCCATCTGCAGCCTGTGAAAAGATAAAGTAGAGATCTGTACCTTAAATGGGAGTTGTATGCCAGACCAACCTCTAGCGCTGACTGTAAAATGTCAAGGATATTGGGTAGAGCGGGGAACACAGGAGAGAAAGCTTTTGCTGAGCAGACAAAACAGACTTCTTTCATATCCTCTCCTATGTAGTGTTCATGGATGATCTTCTGGTCACCAAGGTCTGAACAACCTCAGATGAGAATCTCTGCACCTCTAGTGTAGCCTATTCCAGAGCCAGGCTATTAAAAGTAGTCTCGTTGGATTGGGGTGCTGTTACTGACCTTGCCATAAAGGATTTCATTTGACCAGAGACAAAGATCAAACAAAAAATTCCATGGCACTGTGAACCTCTTGTATGATGGAGTCTTTGCATTGGTATCATGTTGCAAATATCAGAAGCTGTATGTTCAGTGAAGTCTCCCTGAGAACTACTGCTGGAACGTCCCATAGGGCCAATATTGGTATGAGGCACTTGTTGGAAAAAAATATGCTGCCCAACCAAACCAATAATTGGATTTGCTTCCCTGGCAAGAAGACTAACCTTAACTGACTGTAAGTGATTCTCTGCCCCACGAAAAGTTTATTTGCAAGATGTAACAAGAAAAGACTTTTGGTGTCCCCTTTTCAGGCAATGTAGGCTACTACTGTCTTGTTGTCAACCTTACTCAGGCCCCCTTGAAGATCCTGAAAGGCTTGCAATGCTAGAAAAAGGCTTCATTCCATTCAAGATACTTGGGGAGTCTGCACTTCACCGTGCTCCAATGGCCTTGCGCTTGTTTCTTCAGATTGTGGACTCCCCAGCCCCAGAGACTGGCATCTGGCTTCAGAATCATCCTATCTCCTGGGCGGAGAGGCATGCCTCCGAGAGAAGCACAGTGGGAATGTCCAAAATTTCAGTTCTTGTTGAATTTGTATAGGCACAAAGATTTTCTGATACATAGACAGCCCAGCTCATAGGCTAAAGAAGGCAAATTGAAATGCCCTCATGTGCCACCTGGCCCAAGGTACCACCACTGCCAACAATATCTTCAAAAAGATTCCTGGGGCTGTGCCAATTCTTTAAAAGGCAGAAACCTGAACTGGAAGTGACATCTGGCCACCGCAAATCTCACACACCTCTGGTGCTCGCCATTGATTGGTACATGGAAGTATGAGTCGGCCGGTTGATTGATACCAACTGGTTCTCCTACTAAACTGTCCCTGTGACTGTCTGCATAGACTCCATCTTGAACCTCTTGGTGTATATGAACACATTTGATTCCTTCAAACTGAAACAGGCCAGAAGGCTCCTGCCTTAGGTTCTAAAACTGGGGAGAAAGGCCCCCCAGATGATTCTATGTTTTCGGCATGATGGCCTCGTAGCAGTATAACAATCTTGCAAACATTTTCTCTTCTGAGATCTGTTGAAAAAAAATTAAATGGATTCAGTGGTTAGCTTTGGAATTCGCCATTGTCCTCCCACCTGTCTTCTGGACCCACTGGTCTTTAGTGATTGTGGTCCAAGCCCTCCAGAAGGAGGCTACAATCAACTTCACTCAGGCCCCCTGGCCCCAACTGGAAGAGACTGGTTGCACACACCTTCAAAAGAGACTTTCCAGCCATCTTAGCAGCTTGCTCTGGACTTGATTTCATGTCAAAAGCAACTTTGAGACACCTCCACTGTGATCTATTAAATCTGCAGGCTGTCCTATAAGATTTGGCCTCCTGCACCCTCTGAAGTTCAGTGGGCTTGAGTGAAGGATGGCGGCTTCCTCTTACTAGTCTTTGGCCACAGTCCAGACTTTTCCTCCTGTCATTATCTTAATTGCTTTGTTTAGCGTTTGGCCGAACATTAACCTCCCATTATAGGAAATGTCGAAGGCTTTTGTAGAAGTTCTGCCTGCCCTCCAGTGGCGTAACCACAATGCTCTTATAGAAGTGACTGAGTGCGCCAGCCCTTGTACTAGGTCTATCAAAAGCATCAACCAAAAGTCAGTTGCTAGGTTCCACTCTTTCCAGAAACTGTGCCAAAACTTGTAGTTTCCAATGTTGAATGTAATGCCATTTCTAAAGTTTATATATCAAAGTTAACTCTATTTCTGGTTGGCAGGCAAAATCTGTCACTGTATAGATTCTGTGCAAGCCCGATGGCCAGATCACTACACTTTCTGCATTCCAGATGTGTTTCTGCATGAGTATTTTTGATGCATTCTTAATGCGTTTTGACACTTTCCAGATGTGTTCCATAAAGAAAGAATGCAACATTCTACTCTTGTTTGCTGTACTGGTGTGAACTAAGTAATTGGAATCAAAGTTAAACACTGCCCATGCGTTCTTGATGCATAAAAATGAACTGAACTGCATCTGGTGTGAACAAGTCCACTTTCCATAGGATCTCTGAAGGCAACCAAGTTATAAAAAGGCAAAGACACTTGCTGCACCGCCCGGACACTAGAGGGCAGCATCCACGCCTGGAAGTGCAGTGCATAAACATACATCAGCCATCTTATAGGGATAAAGCTTAGAGAACCTGTTGCTGTAAACTGGTCTTCTGACAAGGTCTCTGTAATCCTTCATCAACAAGCGCTTTACGCTCTAACATTGTGGGAAAAGACCATCATTCATCAACGAGCGATTTATGCTTCATCATTGTGGGAAAAGACCATCCTTCATCAACGAGTGATTTACGCTCTATCATTGTGGGAAAAGACCATCCTTCATCAACGAGTGATTTATGCTCTATCATTGTGGGAAAAGACCATCCTCCACCAACAAGCGCTTTACGCTCTATCATTGTGGGAAAAGACCATGCTCCATCAACAAGCGATTTACACTCTATCATTGAGGGAAAAGACCATCACTCATCAACGAGCGCTTTACGTGCTATCATTATGGGTGTTGCTTGTGGCGTGGATATTTGCAGCATACTTTCTGCTATAGCTGCCTTAATAGGGTTTAGAATTTTGCACAACCACATCCTTGTGAGACAACCTGTGCAATTTAATTTCTTTGCCACTGCAGACTGCACGCAGGCCCAAAATGCACCCTGAGCTGGGTGAGGCATTTTTTTTTATCATGCTGGCATAAACGCATGTGCCAATTTCCTGGATTCTGTCCCTTCACAAGGTAAGTGGAAACGACTCCTTTAGTGTGTATTGACCACATGCTTAATGAATGTGGCAACTTGTTAGGTGTTGTCATCCTGGTCAGGATAAAATGATCGTTGGCGGGTCTTATGTTTTTTAGCGTGTTTGCGTTCAGGGTTTCTGCTCCTAAAATAGTGCAAAACACCTTAATTTTCATAATTTCCTTGAGCACTCTTTTTAAAACCATGTCCCACGTTGCCCCCTCCTACCTTTGCTAATCTTCTGTGCCACTAACAGGTGTGGCAAGCTCATATTTGCACAGCATATATGGAGAAAAGCATATTACCGCTCACCAAAAAACAGGTACACTGTCTCCTTAAAGCGGAGCTGCACCCGCACAAAAAATATTAAAAGTCAGCAGCTACAAATACTGCAGCCGCTGACTTTTAATAAATGGACACTTACCTGTTCCTGGTTCCAGCGGTGTAGGCAGAATGTGACGAGAGACCGCTCGTCTCTCGCTGCCCCGCCGCCATCCTCTGTCAGGGAATCAGGAAGTGAAGACGCAACGTCTTCACTGCCCGGTTCCCTACTGCGCATGCGCGAGTCGCGCTGCACGTCTCTATTGGTCCCCGCTGTGTCCTGGGAACTGTGTTTCCCAAGACACAACGGGGCATCTCCGGATAGGGGCGGGGCAGCCCCGGATAATTCGTCACGGAAGTGGGTGCAGATACCTGTGTTATACAGGTATCTGCACCCCCCTGAAAGGTGCCAATTGTGACACCGGAGGGGGGAGGAATCCGATAAGCGGAAGTTCCACTTTAGGGTGGAAATCCGCTTTAAGATCAATCTGCCTTCATCCACTCACTTCAGAAGCAGCAGCAGGTAAGCTCAGGCAGCACTTCCAAAGGCAGACAGCAGACACAGTCAGAGTCTGAGACAAAAAACAGTCAGACTGTCAAACCCACAGAAGTACACAGCATAGCAGGGGAGCCAGGACAGCACATCCAGAGTCAGACAGGAGACTCAGTCAAAATCAGAGGTAAGTCCTTTACCCGGCAGGACTGCAGAGAGAGAGGGAGAGAAGCCCTCCCAACTGCAGACCTCCAAGATCATTTACACCATTGCATGGCGTCTGGCGGTTCCCATCCTGTGCTCCCCATCTCCCTGCACACTGTGACATCATTTACAGCCACTCTCAAACTGACAATAAAGCCAGGAGAGCAGTGTGGTGTGATGCATATAAAAAGACAAGAAAAAAACCCCAAAGGAGAGGCAATGATGACATTGTAGTGCTCTTACAATACCACACCTGTACAATGTCAATGCTGTTTAAGCATAATTTTGCCCGTGGCCTTGGCACATAAAGGCACCCAGTTCTTAGAAGGATTTACCTCCAGCATTCAGAGTCTTCCAACTCCATGGGAGGCTGAACATGGAGGGGTAGGTTCGGCAGGGGGGATGCAGCAAACAAATTACTTACCAACTGCAATCAACATGTGGCCTGGAGCTGACCAAAACAAGAACATCTTAGTTGGGGGAGGGGCTGTCTTTTATTCAGCTTGGAACATGTGGTCATGTGGGGCACCAAAGGAGGTGTCACCCCTATTATGTGCTGACGTGAGGATGGGCCAGGAAATTTCAGTAATGGTGTATCTGGGTCTGTATTACAATATATTCCAGTGATGGTGTATCTGGGTCCGTATTACAATATATTCTAGTGATGGTGTATTCAGGCCTGTATTGCAAAATATTCCAGTGATGGTGTATTTTGGTCTGTATTACAATATATTCCAGTGATGGTGTATTCAGGCCTGTATTGCAATATATTCCAGTAATGGTGTATATGGGTCTGTATTACAATATATTCCAGTAATGGTGTATCTGGGTCTGTATTACAATATATTCCAGTGATGGTGTATCTGGATCTGTATTACAATATAATCCAGTAATGGTGTATCTGGGTCTGTATTACAATATATTCTAGTGATGGTGTATTCGGGCCCGTATTGCAATATATTCCAGTAATGGTGTATCTGGGTCTGTATTACAATATATTCCAGTGATGGTGTATTTGGGTCTGTATTACAATATATTCCAGTGATGGTGTGTTCAGGCCTGTAATACAATATATTCCAGGGAGGGTGTATTCGGGTCTGTATTACAATATATTCCAGTAATGGTGTATTTGGGTCTGTATTGCAATATATTCCAGTAATGGTGTATCTGGGTCTGTATTACAATATATTCCAGTGATGGTGTATCTGGGTCTGTATTACAATATATTCCAGTGATGGTGTATTCGGGTCTGTATTACAATATATTCCAGTGATGGTGTATTTGGGTCTGTATTACAATATATTCAAGTAATGGTGTGTTTGGGTCTGTGTTACAATCAAATCCAGTAATGGTGTATCTGGGTCTGTATTATAATATATTCCAGTAATGGTGTATTTGGGTCTTACATAGTTACATAGTAGGTGACTAGCCCAACCTATGTGTGTGATTATATGTCAGTATTACATTGTATATCCCTGTATGTTGCGGTCGTTCAGGTGCTTATCTAATAGTTTCTTGAAACTATCGATGCCCCCCGCTGAGACCACTGCCTGTGGAAGGGAATTCCACATCCTTGCCGCTCTTACAGTAAAGAATAGGGTTGCCACCTGTCCGGGATTCACCCGGACAGTCCGGTTTTTACATCCTCTGCCCGGGTTTCTGACTGCCTGTCACCCGGACACCAGCCACCAGGCACCCTCAAAAATAATTATAACACCCCCATAGAAGCTTAATCAAAGTTTAGGATCCATAACATGTATCAGAATGTCACATATCTTTACATATATGTAACTGTCTTGATGGAAACAGCCCTAATTACAAGGGACTTCTTCCTCTCTGTGGAGGGATACAGAACCGCCTGGCCGCATTTGCCGATGCTCTGCTTCTAGTCCCGGCTACTGGAGCCCTGTCAGGAGTCTGTTCACAGACTAATCTAGTGGAGAGAGCTGTGAATGTGTGTGGGCGGGCAGAGGAAAGAGCTGCGCTGAGTGTGAGAGGACAGCAGGACAGAGAGGGGAGGAGAGAAGCTGGCTGCCCATTACCAGACTACATAAGTATGTATTTATCTCACAGTATGTTGTGTCAAGTGTATTTATGCCTGTTTGTGTGTATCTCAGTGTGTGTGTATATGTATATAATTGAGTATATGTGCAATATATATCTAAGTGTTTGTTTGCATGTATCTGAGTGTGTACATCCCTCCCCTCCTCTGTAACACCCCCCCTCCTCTATGTCACCCCCCTCCTCTGTGTCACCCCCTCCTCTGTGTCACCCCCCTCCTCTGTGTCACCCCCTCCTCTGTGTCACCCCCCTCCTCTGTGTCACCCCCCTCCTCTGTGTCACCCCCCTCCTCTGTGTCACCCCCCTCCTCTGCAACACCCCCTCCTCTGCAACACCCCCCTCCTCTGCAACACCCCCCTCCTCTGCGTCACCCCCCTCCTCTGCGTCACCCCCTCCTCTGTGTCACCCCCCTCCTCTGTGTCACCCCCCTCCTCTGTGTCACCCCCTCCTCTGTGTCACCCCCTCCTCTGTGTCACCCCCCTCCTCTGCAAAACCCCCCTCCTCTGCAACACCCCCCTCCTCTGCGTCACCCCCCCTCCTCTGTGTCACCCCCCTCCTCTGTGTCACCCCCCCCCCCTCCTCTGTGTCACCCCCCTCCTCTGTGTCACCCCCCCTCCTCTGTGTCACTCCCTCCTCTGTGTCACCCCCCCTCCTCTGCGTCACCCCCCTCCTCTGCAACACCCCCCTCCTCTGTGTCACACCCCCCCTCCTCTGTGTCACCCCCCTCCTCTGTGTCACCCCCCCTCCTCTGTGTCACCCCCCCCTCCTCTTTGTCACCCCCCTCCTCTGTAACACCCCCCCTCCTCTGTGTCCCCCCTCCTCTGTGTCACCCCCCTCCTCTGTGTCATCCCCCTCCTCTGTAACACCCCCCCTCCTCTGTGTCATCCACCCCTCCTCTGTAACACTCCCCACCTCTGTGTCATCCCCCCCTCCTCTGTGTCATCCCCCCCCTCCTCTGTAACACCCCCCCCTCTGTGTCACCCCCCTCCTCTGTAACACCCCCCTTCCTCTGTAACACCCCCCCCCTCCTCTGTGTCATCCCCCCCTCCTCTGTGTCACCCCCCCTCCTCTGTAACACCCCCCTCCTCTGTAACACCCCCCTCCTGTCACCCCCCCCTCCTCTGTGTCATACCCCCCTCCTCTGTGTCATACCCCCCTCCTCTGTAACACCCCCCTCCTCTGTGTCATCCCCCCTCCTCTGTGTCATCCCCCCCTCCTCTTTGTCACCCCCCTCCTCTGTGTCATACCCCCCTCCTCTGTGTCGCCCCCCTCCTCTGTGTCACCCCCCTCCTCTGTGTCACCCCCTCCTCTGTGTCACCCCCTCCTCTGTAACACCCCCCTCCTCTGTGTCACCCCCCTCCTCTGTAACACCCCCCCCTCCTCTGTGTCATCCCCCCTCCTCTGTGTCACCCCCTCCTCTGTGTCATCCCCCCTCCTCTGTAACACCCCCCCTCTGTGTCAACCCCCCTTCCTCTGTGTCAACCCCCCTGCTGTGTCAGCCCCCCTTTTTCTCTCTCACACACTCTCTCTTTCAGCCTCTCACTCACCCCACCCCCCTCTCTATCATCCCCATCCCTCTCACCCCCACCATCTCACCCCACCCCCACTCTCCCCCCCCCCTCTCTCTCCCTGCCTCCTCCCCCCTTTCTCTCACCTCCTCCTCTCTCTCACCTCCTCCTCTTACCTTCCCCTTTCTCACCTCCCTCCCCCACCTCTTTCATTCCTCAGGGGATGGGGGCCCCATGAGTATAGCTGTATGGGGCCCCAATAATTACTAACAGCAGCCTTGTGAGTGAGTGCACCAGTTCAGATGTGTCCTGAATCCTGTGTCTTGCCGCCACACTTCTCCCCAAGGCTCCCCACACAATGGAAGGAAGGAAAACAGCACTACAATAGAGGAGCTCCACCGCCAAACTCCGGCTCCCACACTTCCTGGCTTGAAGCGGCTCTCGGTAAGGCAGTCCAATGGAAGGTTTTCGGGGCAGGGGACACTGATGGGTGGGTTCCCTGATCTAATCGAGGGGGGGGGGGGACCGATATAAGGGAAGGGAGTCTGTGGGGAGGGAGGTGGACGGTGTCAGTAGGGCAGAGGACGGTGTCAGTAGGGCAGAGGACGGTGTCAGTAGGGCAGAGGACGGTGTCAGTAGGGCAGTGGACGGTGTCAGTAGGGCAGAGGACGGTGTCAGTAGGGCAGTGGACGGTGTCAGTAGGGCAGAGGACGGTGTCAGTAGGGCAGTGGACGGTGTCAGTAGGGCAGTGGATGGTACCAGTAGTTACCATCCACACTAAGCATGACGCATTATTGCTCTCCTTCAGGTCTTTAAAATCCTGTAGTGTAAGTATGTATTGAAAGCTTTGTTGCCCTTCTTTGTACTCGCTCCATTTCCAGTACATCCTTCCTGAGGACTGGTGCCCAGAACTGGACAGCATACTCCAGGTGCTCCTGGACCAGAGTCTTGTAGAGCGGGAGAATTATCGTTTTATCTCTGGAGTTGATCCCCTTTTTAAAGCATGCTAATATTATGTTGGCTTTGTTAGCAGCTGCTTGGCATTGCATGCCATTGCTGAGCCTATCATCTACTATGACCCCCAGGTCCTTTTCCATCGTAGATTCCCCCAGAGGTTCTCCCCCCCAGTGTATAGATTGCATTCATATTTTTGCCACCCAAATGCATTATTTTACATTTTTCTACATTGAAACTCATTTGCCATGTAGTTGCCCACCCCATTCATTTGTTCAGTGATGGTGTATTTGGGTTGGTATTACAATATAATCCAGTGATGGTGTATCTGGGCCTGTATTACAATATACTCCAGTTGTACTCCCCCTAGTAAGTATGATGCATGCATATTCTTAGTCCCCAAGTGCACTTTGGGGCCCCATATCTAGGAACTCCAAATTTGGTGTGCAAACCCAGTGGAACTAGCACTACAACATATCCAAAGATGGGGTTCCTAGCACTAAGTGGCCCCGAGATACGGGGCCCCAAAGTCGGTTCGGAAAATGTCAAGCACTTTTCTGCAGCAGAGAATTACATTTTCTGAACCGACTTTGGGGCCTCGTATCTCGGGGCCACTTGGTGCTAGGAACCCCATCTTTGGATATGTTGTAGTGCTAGTTCCACTGGGTTTAAAAACCAAATTTGGGGTTCCTAGATATGGGGCCCCAAAGTGCACTTGGGGGCTAAGAATATGCATGCATCATACTTACTAGGGGGAGTACAACTGGAGTATATTATAATACAGGCCCAGATACACCATCACTGGATTATATTGTAATACCAACCCAAATACACCATCACTGAACAAATGAATGGGGTGGGCAACTACATGGCAAATGAGATTCAATGTAGAAAAAATGTAAAACTTGGAGTTCTTAGCACCAAGTGGCCCCGAGATACAGGGCCCCAAATTCGGGTCGAAAATTTCATTCTCTGCTGCAGAAAAGTGCTTGACTTGAGTATAAGCCGAGGGGGTCATTTTCAGCACAAAAAAATGTGCTGAAAAACTCGGCTTATACTCAAGTATATACGGTACTTTTAATAACATTAAACCTCATTTGCCACTTAGTTGCCCAATTAGACATTGCATTGAGGTCGGCATGTAAATTGGAGACATCCTGTAAGTACGTTATTCTACTGCATAGCTTAGTGTTATCTGCAAAGACAGAAATTTTACTTTTAATTCCGGACCCAATATCATTTATATTCATATATTCATTCATTCATTGATGATGTATCTGGGTCTGCATCACAATATAATCCAGTGATGATGTATATGGGTCTGTATTTCAATATATTCCAGTGATTAGGTATTCATGTCTGTATTATAATATATTTCAGCGATGGTGTGTCTCCAAACTTTCTAAACAAAGGGCCAGTTTACTGTCCTCCAGACTTTAGGGGGGCCGGACTGTGGTCAGTGGAAGTAGAAAACCCCTAGCATCAGTGGGAGTAGACAAGTCCCAGGCTTGGTGGTCAGTAGGAGTAAAACAAATTACAAAGTGCTGTGGTCAGTAGGAAGAGGAATATTGCCCCATTGTTGATGTCTGTGGGAGAAATGGTGTCCCATCATATGTGTCAGTGGAAAGAATAGTCCCCCTTTGTTGGAGTCAGTCGAAGGAGTAGTGACCCATCATTGGTGTTGGTGGAAATAATAGTGCCTTGTATCAGTGGGAGGAACAGTGCCGGAAAGGGCCGGATGAAGGCAAGCAAAAGGCCACATCTAACCCTGGGACCGCAGTTTGGAGTCTACTGGTGTAGACAGATTTATAGTTATTATTTAGTAGTGATAATATCATAAGTCTAAATTCATATAGTATAGCTCAATCATATTTTTAGTACTTTTACCATAAAAAGTTGCAATATATTTTGATGATGGGTGTATTTGCATCACTAATTGCAGTTTATTTTTTATTACATATCTAATTCATTGTAAGATATATATATATATATATATATATATATATATATATACACCGTATTTATCGGTGTATAACACGCACCGGTGTATAACACGCACCCCAAGTTTAGGAGGGCATTTTAAGGAAAAAAAGTTTTAGGAGGGAAGTTTAGGGAAAAAAAACACTTACATTTAAGCGTCATTTGCAGCTTGCCCAGTGTGATTTGCAGCTTGCCCAGTGTGATTTGCAGCTTGTCAGCGTCATTTGCAGCTTGTCAGCGTCATTTGCAGCTTGCCCAGTGTGATCTGCAGCTTGCCCAGTGTGATCTGCAGCTTGTCAGTGTCAGTTGCAGCTTGCCAGCGTCATTTCCATCTTTTCCACATTTAAAATTGCCGCCTAGAAGACTGCGCGGCCGGAAAAGACCAAGCGTCGGTGGAAAAGCCCGAGCCGTCTGTTCGGCTCCTGCTCTCAGTCCCGCCTCCCTGCTGTTTCGGAAGCGAGCGCAGGGAGGCGGGACTGCGAGCAGAGCGGAACAGACAGATCGGTCTTTTTCGTCGGCGCTCGTTTTTTTTTTCGGCGGCGCCCGCTGTTTTTCGGTGCCGTTTTATTTTTTGGTCACTTTTTTTTGGGGTATCGGCGTATAACACGCACCCACGACTTTCCCCTGATTTTAAGGGGGAAAAAGTGCGTGTTATACGCTGATAAATACGGTATATATATATATATATATATATATTTTTTTTTAAAAGAAACGTGTTTTAAAATATCACTTTGACATTTAGCTGTTCCCTAATCAGATAGACTATCCTGTCACTGTCATGTTTGTCAGGTTTTGAACCCAAGTTAATATGATGGTATATTGGGTATGAGCAGTGTTGGTCATCTTACTTTAAAAAAGTAATTAGTTAAGTTACAAATTACTTCTCCCGAAAAGTAATTGCGTTAGTAACTCAGTTACTACATTGGAAAAGTAATTAGTTACGCAGCAAAGTAACTGACTTTTTTTTAAATATTCTATACGTGTAACTAAGGGGCGGGTCTAGTATTACTGTAACCAAGGGGCGCATTTATTATTATTGTTATATATCGTGTAACCAAGGGGCTGCTCTATTATCACTCTAACCAAGGGGCAGATCTGTTATAGCGTGTAAGCAAGGGGCGGGTCTATTATTATTATATCGTATAAGGGGCGGATGGCTACAGAAGAGGGAGAATGTTAAATTAATGGGCAGAGCTCGATATATAACAATAATAATAAATGCGCCCCTTGGTTACAGTAATACTAGACCCGCCCCTTACTTACACGATAGACACCCCTTGCAGAGTAGCACGAGCATCAGGAGCGCGCGGCATCGCCTCGTACAATTACATGTGTACTGCGCCTGAGTTCACTCAGAGCTGTTTAGGTTCGGCAATTTTCGTAAGCTCCGTAGTCCTTCGTACTGCGCAAGCGCTGCGCCTGTGCATTACAGGGGGTCCTTATCCGGCGGGGGAACTTTTTTGGCAGGACACCGGAATTACACTACTGCCATCTAGTGGCAGTAGATGTAATTGAGGTAACTCGCCCCAAGTAATGGGAACTGCGTTACCATGAGGGGAAAAGTAATCAGTTAGATTACTCGTTACCCTCTAAAGTAACTGCGTTAAGTAACTCTGTTTGTTTTAACTCAGTTACTTACATCACTGGGTATGAGTGCTGCCATACCAGTCAGTTATCCGCAGTATGCAAGCAGTTTCTGAGCTCCATAGTTCATTCAGCTTGGTGCTAAGGAATTCAAGATTTAAACCAAAGCTACCAAAACTGCCGATTTACACTTTGCTGATTACACAGTGATGGTAGCATGAATGTGAAATGTCAGAGTGATTTCCTATTGTTGTCTATTGTTCAACAGCACAGATGGACTTTCTTATGTAATCTGCATCACATGGAGTCCTGATTGTTTGGTTTTATTTCTCACTAATATATTCTTGTCTATCGTTCTACTTTGGCTGTTATTATGCAAATGGTAGTGTCGGTGTGACTTTTATTAATCTGTGCTCATTATGTCAGGTCTGAGTGTCTTTCTATTGCTTTGAGTAGGTATTGTGTAAACCTGACTATGATTATCATAATTATTTTTATGTATGAAGCACCGACAAGTAGTCTGCTTGTGTTTTGAGTTGCATTCATTCTACCCTGAACATTGATCGGTACACCCTCTGGGCAAGTCTTCCTTTTTTTTTTGCTAACAGGATGAATGTAAGCGATCATAATGAAAAAATGTGGGGTGCTCTAGAGCAGTGAGAGGACTCACCCCTCAGAGCAGCCAACATTTCTTTTGTTATGGTCACTTACCTTCAATGTGTCAGGGGAAACCTTCTTTGAAACTAAGGTAATGACAGGAGCTAGCTTCAGCAACCCTGGGAGGAGGAATTTTGCGGGCACTCTACATGACATACAGTATTTCACAAAAGTGAGTACACCCCTCACATTTTTGTAAATATTTTATTCATGTCACAACACTGAAGAAATGACACTTTGCTACAATAAATTTGCTGTCCCCTCAAAATAACAACACACAGCCATTAATGTCTAAACCACTGGTAACAAAAGTGAGTACACCCCTAAGTAAAAATGTCCAAAATGGGCCCAAAGTGTCAATATTTTGTGTGGCCACCATTATTTTCCAGCACTGCCTTAACCCTCTTTGGCATGGAGTTCACCAGAGCTTCACAGGTTGCCACTGGAGTCCTCTTCCACTCCTCTATGATGACATCACAGAGCTGGTGGATGTTAGAGACCTTGTGCTCCTCCATCTTCCGGTACTGGTGAGTTTGACCCCCTGGAGGAGTGTGCTTCACGAGGTGGATTACGGATTTTGTCTTTGGTGGAAGGTGCACACTAAGATAATTGTGATCGAACCCTGATTATACTTTGAACTGTCAACAAATCCATTTACTGCATAGTGACTTTCGCCTCTGGTGTTCGCCACATGCCTATGATTTCACCGTCATTATTACTTTTAAATTTTTAGCGCTGTTTTAGTATTTTAATGATTCAAGGACTATTGTTCATTGTGATACTACTTTGTTTATTTGTTTTCATTGTTTAAACAGCTGCTTAGTATCCTTTTTAAACATCTTTTTAATATATTTTGCACATTATATTATTGTTATTTATCATCATCATTGTTCTGCTGGGGAAATTGTGGGATTGAATTGGCGCTGAGTAGGTGTACCACAGGCCTTATCATACCTCCCTAGTTTTATATATATATATATATATATATATATATATATATATATATATATATATATATATACACACACACACAGTTGCGGGAAATTAACCTTTAATTGCCATTTTAACCTGTGTGTGCCACCTTCTGTGTCTGGACCAAGGCCAAACATTCCAGGGTATGTAAACTTTATCAGGGCCATTTGGGTGATTTCTGTTATTATTATGATTTAAAAAGGATCCAGAAAACTATGTGATAATAAATGGCTTCATGTGATTGCTATCCTTAAATAAAAGAATTTTTTTTTGGCATGATCAGTCATATTTTCAATATTAATGCCAAAATTTCACAATTTCTGCCAGGATATGCAAACTTTTGAGCATGGCTGTCTATCTCCTTTATAGATTGTGTGTACAAGTCCATTCTCTGTTTACTGAATGTACCTAATTTTCGACCGGAAAGGCAGTGGCCACACCTTGGCTTACTCATTTGCACCTCTATGGACAACATACATATGGCCCTACTGGCCTTATATTGCTCTATTAGATATGGAGTGTGTTCCAGTGTACTTCTATGTTATATTATGTATTTATCCATGTATCACAATGTAACTTTGCAATTGAGAAAATTGTTACTTAATGCATGTAATTGTACCTCCTAGATTCTGACACATGTGATCCTGAGGAAGGATAACCAAAATGCATCACTGTAATAGGAATCTTTATATTTTGTGAACTAGTCATGTGCAATTCATTTCAATCCGAATATAATTCGGACCAATTTTTGGTTATTCGGAGATTCGGATGTATCTGAATCTCCGAATGAAATAGTAACAAATAGTAATTAATTTAGTTAATAGTGCAAAAGGAAAGAAAAACTGCGCTGTCTTATAAAGATATTGAAAAATATATGTACACTAGCGGCCTGCACAACAGGTAACTGTAATGAGTGAATAAAATTTGAATATAAAAAAGTGCGGCGCTCATAGAGCATGAAAAATAACAATCAATGTCTAAAAGTGATGATACTAAATTATGATACAGTATCCAAAAATAAAAATTAATATATGAATGTGTGTCACTAAAAATAGTGAACAAACAAATATGATAAATCAAATGGATTGTGAATCAAAAGATCATATATATGGAAAGGGTTGGTAGACCTACTAATCACATAATCGCATAGATCACATATACAATAAATATGACAGTAGAAAAATCTTGAATATATATCACCATATAAACAAAACCATATAGCAACGTGTGTTACAAATAGTGATCTAAGCAAAAAACACCACCTAATAGTGACATAAATTCAACATTGGTGCGTTAAGAAATATATAACAGGTGACTTGGTGCAAGTTGTCTGTTGCAGTCCACCACCTCTTGGGAATGCGCTTACCAGATAGCGTGAACTCAGATAGGCTTACGCCGTATGAGTCACAAAAGGCAGTTGGTGTCACTACACCCGTGGGAGCATCTACTTGGGGATGGTGCCAAACGACAAGATCCTTCACTGGATACAGTGGTGTGAAAAAGTGTTTGCCCCCTTCCTCATTTCCTGTTCCTTTGCATGTTTGTCACACTTAAGTGTTTCGGAACATCAAACCAATTTAAACAATAGTCAAGGACAACACAAGTAAGCACAAAATGCAATTTGTAAATTAAGGTGTTTATTATTAAAGGTGACAAAAAAATCCAAACCATCATGGCCCTGTGTGAAAAAGTGATTGCCCCCCTTGTTAAAACATACTATAACTGTGGTTGTCCACACCTGAGTTCAATTTCTCTAGCCACACCCAGGCCTGATTATTGCCACACCTGTTCACAATCAAGGCATCACTTAAATAGGGGCTGCTTGACACAGTAAGGTCCACCAGAAGATCCTTAAAAGCTACACATCATGCCGAGACCCAAAGAAATTCAGGAACAATTGAGAAAGAAAGCAATTGAGATCTATCAGTCTGGAAAGGGTTATAAAGCCATTTCCAAAGCTTTGGGAATCCAGCGAACCACAGTGAGAGCCATTATCCACAAATGGCGAAGACATGGAACAGTGGTGAACCTTCCCAGGAGTGGCCGGCCGCCCAAAATTACCCCAAGAGCGCAGCGACGACTCATCCAAGAGGTCACAAAAGACCCCACAACAACGTCCAAGGAACTGCAGGCCTCACTTTCCTCAGTTAAGGTCAGCGTTCATGCCTCCAGCATCAGAAAAAGACTGGGCAAAAATGGCCTGCATGGCAGAGTTCCAAGGAGAAAACCACTGCTGAGCAAAAAGAACATCAAAGCTCGTCTCAATTTCTCCACAACACATCTTGATGATCCCCAAGACTTTTGGGACAACATTCTGTGGACCGATGAGACAAAAGTGGAACTCTTTGGAAGGTGTGTGTCCAAGTATATCTGGCGTAGAAGGAACACTGCATTTCAGAAAAAGAACATTATACCAACAGTAAAATATGGTGGTGGTAGTGTGATGGTCTGGGGATGTTTTGCTGCTTCAGGACCTGGAAGACTTGCCGTGATAAAAGGAACTATGAATTCTGCTGTCTACCAAGAGATCCTGAAGGAGAATGTCCGACCATCTGTTCGTGTACTCAAGCTGAAACGAACTTGGGTTCTGCAGCAGGACAATGATCCTAAACACACCAGCAAGTCCACCACCAAATGGCTGAAGAAAAACAAAATGAAGACTTTGGAGTGGCCTAGCCAAAGTCCAGACCTGAATCCTATTGAGATGTTGTGGTATGACCTTAAAAAGGCCGTTCATGCTCGAAAACCCTCTAATGTAACTGAATTAGGACAATTCTGCAAAGATGAGTGGGCCAAAATTCCTCCAGGACGCTGTAAAAGCCTCATTGCACGTTATCGCAAACGCTTGGTTGCAGTTGTTGCTGCTAAGGGTGGCCCAACCAGTTATTAGGTTTAGGGGGCAATCACTTTTTCACACAGGGCCATGATGGTTTGGATTTTTTTTCACCTTTAATAATAAACACCTTCATTTACAAATTGCATTTTGTGTTTACTTGTGTTGTCCTTGACTATTGTTTAAATTGTTTTGATGTTCCGAAACACTTAAGTGTGACAAACATACAAAGGAACAGGAAATGAGGAAGGGGGCAAACACTTTTTCACACCACTGTATATCCAAAGAACTCTCAGGAGGGAGGGATGATGGATGTTATACCACTGGTAGTGCTCAAATTAGTGGGACATTTAAAACGACATGTAAAAGCATATAATGGTCTACTGGTAACGCAGTGGTAACAGCTAACCGAGTCCCGACGCGTTTCGCCTCATACAGGCATCATCTGATGATGCCTGTATGAGGCGAAACGCGTCGGGACTCGGTTAGCTGTTACCACTGCGTTACCAGTAGACCATTATATGCTTTTACATGTCGTTTTAAATGTCCCACTAATTTGAGCACTACCAGTGGTATAACATCCATCATCCCTCCCTCCTGAGAGTTCTTTGGATATATCCAGTGAAGGATCTTGTCGTTTGGCACCATCCCCAAGTAGATGCTCCCACGGGTGTAGTGACACCAACTGCCTTTTGTGACTCATACGGCGTAAGCCTATCTGAGTTCACGCTATCTGGTAAGCGCATTCCCAAGAGGTGGTGGACTGCAACAGACAACTTGCACCAAGTCACCTGTTATATATTTCTTAACGCACCAATGTTGAATTTATGTCACTATTAGGTGGTGTTTTTTGCTTAGATCACTATTTGTAACACACGTTGCTATATGGTTTTGTTTATATGGTGATATATATTCAAGTTTTTTCTACTGTCATATTTATTGTATATGTGATCTATGCGATTATGTGATTAGTAGGTCTACCAACCCTTTCCATATATATGATCTTTTGATTCACAATCCATTTGATTTATCATATTTGTTTGTTCACTATTTTTAGTGACACACATTCATATATTAATTTTTATTTTTGGATACTGTATCATAATTTAGTATCATCACTTTTAGACATTGATTGTTATTTTTCATGCTCTATGAGCGCCGCACTTTTTTATATTCAAATTAATTTAGTTGAAATCCTTTAAAATTTGTTTTGTTTATTCGTTTTCTAAGGAATTCCAACTTTTCAGAAAGATTAGAATTCGGATTGGTCGAAAAACATTTGACCGATTCGAATTCTGTGTGAAGAAATAGCTGGCTATTGAGCAGCGGGCTGGGAAGCCGGCTGGCCACCTGCGTCCTTAACAACCACGAGTTATCATCTGTCAGCGGGCTTCCCCACTGACAGATGAATGTAATGAAAAGATTGCTGGCAATTACCCGGCAATAGAAAAATAAAAAACAGGTTTGGTATTGATTTTAAGGGGAACCCCACGGCAAAAAGTAAAAAAAAAACGGCGTGGGCCCGACTCTTAAATCCATACCAGACCCTTATCCGAGCATGCAGCCCGGCAGGTCAGGAAAGGGGGGGTGAGCGAGCACCCCCCCCCCCTCCCCGGCAGAATCATACCAGGCCACATGCCCTCAACATGGGAAGGTGGGTGCTTTGGGTTGTCCCCATGTTAATGGGGACAAGGGCTTATTCCTGACAACCCTGGGCTGTGGTTGTTGGGGTCTGCGGGCAGGAGGCTTATTGGAATCGGAAAGCCCCCTTTAACAAGGGGGTCCCCAGATTGCGCCCCCCCTATGTGAATGTCACCAGGCAGTTTTCACCCTCAAAACAGTAAATACCTGAACAAGGACACTCATGGCAGGGTATCCAGTTATTTTTTTTAAATAAAGCTGCTGATTTAAAAAGATTCAAAACAATTTCTGATATTACATTACCGTGTCAAAGTTTATATGAGGTTTTAATGATTGGGATTTGATCTACTTTGGATTTTTTTCCCAAGGACAATAAACTATCACGTGCACAAATTTACAGATTAGGTAATGTATCATGTTTCCGCCAAGTCTATTAGTTTCCAGATCAGTGTTACAATGTAATGGCGCTCATGCCCAAACAAATCCAATTGGCTGATATATTTCCGATTTCTACGGTTTACTTTATGTACACAGTACTAATTGTGTCTAATCCATTAATCTGCAATTTAATTGAAATCAGGCGATTGGGTATGGCAGGAAATTTACTCAGCCTTGCCAATATTAAGCTTAAAAAAAGTTATTTCAAAATTATTACCAATCGAACTTAATGAAAAAAATGTACTTTTTATTACATAGTAGGTAATTTGAGCGTAACTATTACACAATTAGTTGATGGATATAGTGTATGATCTTTCACAAATGGAATCTGCATCAGTATTTTTTGCTAGAAAATGACTTAGAATCCCCAAACATTATATATATATATATATATATATATATATATATATATATATATATAATAATTTTTTTTTTTTTTTGCAGAGACCCTAGAGAATAAAATGGTGGTCATTGCAATATTTTATGTCACACTGTATTTGTGCAGCAGTCGTTCAAACACAATTATTTTGGAAAAAAAATACAGTTTAACCATCTCAATACAGTGCATTTTCACCCCCTTCCTGCCCAAGCCATTTTTCAGCTTTCAGCGCTGTCACACTTTAAATAACAATTGCGTGGTCATACCACACTGTACCCAAATGAAATTGTTATAATTTTGTTCTCACAAATAGAGCTTTCTTTTGGTGGTATTTGATCACCTCTGCGGTTTTTATTTTTTGCGCTATAAACAAAAGAAGAGCGACAAAATTGTAAAAAAAACAATATTTTTTACTTTTTGCTATAATAAATATCCAATTTTTTTTTTCCTCAGTTTAGGCCGATACGTATTTTTCTACATATTTTTGGTAAAAAAAATTGCAATAAGCGTATATTGATTGGTTTGCGCAAAAGTTATAGTGCCTACAAAATAGGGGATAGATTTATTGCATTTTTATTATTATTTTTATTTTTACTAGTAATGGCGGTGATCTGCGATTTTTATCGTGACTGCGATATTGCGGTGGACATATCGGAACACTTTTGACATATTTTTGGGACCATTCACATTTATACAGCGATCCGTGCTATGAAAAAGCATTGATTACTGTATAAATGTGACTGGCAGGGAAGGGGTTAAAGCGGTTCTGCACACACTTTTTTTAGTAAATCTCTTTGCCTTCCAAATCTGGCAAAGAGTACTAAATGGCCGTTTTTTTTTTTTTTTACTTACCTTGTAATTGCTGCCGGTCTTTCCTATGTCTCTTTAGGGGTGGGCGGGGTCTGTGCGGGGATCCTCGTCATGCCGCACTGTCTCCTGGGATCTGGTGTCATTCATCCCAGGAGTCAGTGCGGACATCCGACCGAAATCTCGCGAGATTTACGGACCTCCGACCGAAATCTTGCGAGATTTACGGACGTCCGACCCGAAATCTCACGAGATTTTAAGGACGTGAGGCATGCTGGTTCCCATAACGAAAGGGAACAAGAAAGTGAGGGGATTGACAAGGGGAGGAGACTGATCGGTGTTTCTCTGTACTGAGAACACACCATCGGTCTCCTCTCCTCTGACAGGACTGTGGATCTGTGTGTTTACATACACAGATCCACGGTCCTGCTGTGTTACCGGGCAATCGCGGGTGCCCGGCGGACATTGCGGCCGCCGGGCACGCGCACCGAGTCCCCAGTAACACGGCGGGCGCCCCCTGCTGGGCCGAAAAGGCCCAGCTCTCCCGCTACGAGAGCTGCGGCGCCTGGCCGTCAATTGACAGCCGGTGATCAGCAACCAGTTAATGAATAAAAAAAAAAGAAAACACTAAAGTTAGCAAAATTTTTTTGTATAATGTGAAAGATGATGTTACGCCGAGTAAATAGATGCCTAACAAGTCATGCTTTAAAACTACACACACTAATGCAATGGCAACAAACTATGATACTTAAAATCCTCCATAATTTTGTATGGTTATGCTTTGGTTCCCATGTACGATCTGCTTACTAGGAGCGTTAATGCAGTCGCCATGAGGTGGCCAGTCTCTTGGTGAGGCATGAACGAACATCCTCAAAAGAGCAAACAGATCTGCCGTGTCCACGGGAAGGTTTCCGCAGCCAATGGTCTTCCACCAACATCTGTATGTGCGAATACCCTCAAATGAGCGTATTACAGCAAAACTGACACTGGGGGGCATCTGACAACATACATTAAGAAAAATTTCCACAACAGGGGTCACCTCTCGCGCCGCCTATAAAAATATATGATCTTGCGGCGAATCCGCTGCTGAGACCACTTTTATCTGAAAGGCGCCTGCCTAAGGAAAAAAACAATACCGGGGTTACAGCAGCTAGCTGTTGCCATAACAAGGATATTTAAAGTCAAAATCATAAATATTTTTTGACAATTCCTTTATTAAAGAGGAAGTAAACCTTAATGGGTTTACTTCCTCTTTGTTTCCCTGCAAAGGTAAAGCATAATGGACTACTATGCATCGCATAGTAGTCCATTATGTGTCACTTACCTGACACAGGAGCCAGTGAAGTCACCGCTGTCTCCTTGTGTACGGAGCCTCCATCTTCTTGGTGGGTCTCGCGGCTCCGGCGCTGTCATTCGATGGCGCCGCAATGACGTCACTCCTTGGCATGCGCTCGGGAGCCGCCACTCGCGGCATATCGCCGTTGAGAGCGGCTTTCTCAGTGCGCCTGTGCGCCGCTGTCTACGGCGCATGCGCCATAGACAGCGGTGCCTGTCTTTTGGCAAATATCTCCTAAACCATGTAGGTTTAGGAGATATTTCTTTGACCTACAGGTAAGCCTTAATCTAGGCTTACCTGTAGGTCCAAGTGGTTTGTAAGGGTTTACAACCACTTTAACCGCTTGCCGACCAGCCAACACAGTTATACCGATGTTGGCTCGGCTGTGCAAATCGCCATAGTTGTATGTCGGTCCCCTTAACGGCTATAACAGGCACGTACCCGCATTGCCAAAACCGATGCATGTGGCCGGCGGCCGCGATGTCCACAGGCCACCCGCAATCGCTCCACAGAGAGCCAGAACGGGGATCTGTCAATGTAAACAAACAGATCCCTGTTCTGACAGGGGAGTAGAGAGAGATCGTCTGTTCCTAGTGATCAGGAACAGCGATCTCTCTCTACTGCCAGTCAGTCCACTCCCCCCACAGTTAGAAACACCTCCCCAGGGAACACTTAACACCTTAATCGGCATTCTAGTGTTAACCCTTTCCCTGCCCATGTCATTTATACAGCGATCAGTGGCTATTTTTTAGCTCTGATCACTGTAATAATGTCACTGGTTCCAAAAAAGCGTCCGATCTGTCTGCCGCAATGTCGCAGTCCCGCTAAAAATCGCTGATCACAGCCATTACTAGTAAAAAAAAAAATATAAAATAAAAATGCCATAAATATATCCCCTTTTTTGTGCAAACCAATTAATAAATGCTTATTGCGATTTTTTTTTTTTACCAAAAATATGTAGAAGAATACATATTGGCCTAAACTGATGAAAATGTTTTATTTTTTTATTTGGGATATTTATTATAGCAAAAAGTTAAAAATATTGTTTTTTTTTTTCTAAATCAAAATCAGAGAATCAGAATGACAGACAAAATTTTTAGAGGCTAGCTTACGTTCTTCACGTGACCAATTTAGTTGAATCCTTCTATTGCCCTTATAGTGTAATGATAACATGTTATTTGTCCATTGTGCAGAATCAGCAAAACATGGCTGCTCTATAGATGGAGTGACCGTCCTTCTCCTGACAGTATATTTGGATTATGATAAATTCTTCTCTACCCAGATAGTGAACCAACCGGAGGACAGCACAGAGAGGGTACATCCAAATCTCTGTTTCGTTATGTGTTCAGTAGATGTCACTATTGTAACTGCAGCCTTATCATTAGAAAATAACACAGAACATAGAATGACTTTCATTATTAAAGGGTCAGTCCACCTAAATTGTCAATGTCAAGAAAAAAAAATACACATATGCAGCATATTTCTACAATACATGCACATTTACCATTATTTTATTCCCTTAAAAGACAAGTATGTTTTTTTTTTTTTAAAGAATCATACTTACCTAGATGGATCAGCATCTGTCCCCGGTGCCTCTAACACTGAGAAGTGAGCGATCGTACACCACGGATCGCTCGGTTCTCGCGGCTCAGAGAGCTGCTGACTGTCAGTCACAGACTGCCTGAAACCCGGACACTTTTTTTTTGACTGGACTATGGCTTCCCAGCAGGGCTGCTGGCTGCAGTTGTCTAAGTTTGCCCAAAGCCAGCACTAACAACCCCCCCCCCCCCCAAACACACACACAGACGGGAGAGGAGAGAGGGCTTAACCTGCACCTCTTCCCCCCGCCCCTACCCCTCTGTGTCTGCCCACACTCCATTCCCCGGCGCTGTGCCTCAGAAAAGGAAAGTTGGGGCTGGAAATTTGAAGTCCAGCAGCCTCAGATACATCTGGATGAAAGGTGCCAAGGGGTGAGTGAGCTCTCCATCCATCCCTGTCTGTGACTGAAGTATCCCCCTTCTCTCACATCTGAGGGAGTACACTAAGGAAAATCAGGGTTCTCAGAGCACCCCTTACTTAACCACTACAATACAGGGCACTTTCGCCCCCTTCCTTCTCAGACCAATTTTCAGCTTTCAGCGCTCGCGCACTTTCAATGACAATTGCGCGGTCATGCAATGCTGTACCCAAATGAAATTTTTATCATTTTGCTTGCACAAATAGAGCTTTAGTTTGGTGGTATTTATTCACGACTTTTTATTTTTTTGCGATATAAGCGAAAAAATTGCGGAAATTTTGAAAAAAAAAACAATATTTCCCCTTTCTTTTTTAAAAGAAATCCAATAAAATCGAATTTTGTCATAAATTTAAGCCAAAATGTATTCTGCTACATGTTTTTAGTAAAAAAAAAATTCCGTTAAGTGTATAATAATTGGTTTGCGTGATCACGGACATATGTACGCAAATGATCATGTACAGATGTGTGCAGGTGATCACGGACATATGTGTGCAGATAATCATTGGCACATGTTATTTTACTGGGACATATGTGGGGGACATGTGTTTTTATTATTTGGGGACATGTGTTTTTATTTGGGGACTTGTGTTTTTATTATTTGGGGACATGTGTGTTTTGGGGACATGTGTGGTGTGTTGTGTGTTTACACTAGACTGGTGATCAGTGAGTAAAAATCTGTAAAAGCAGTAAAAGCTAATACTCACTGATCACCAGCCGGCTGCAGCGATCCGCTCTCCTCCCCTTAGCGACGACTTCCGTGTGAGGAGAGGAGAGCCGATTGCCTAGCAACCGGCTGTTTGCTTGCATCACATGACGGCTGTGATTGGACATGGCCGTCATGTGATCAGGAGGGCCAATCACAGAGCCCTCCTGCCGATCGGAGATGCGCCGTGTCCGGGTGACACGAGCGCATCGATCCCCCCTACTTCTGAGAAGTAGACGACTCCCACCCGGCCGTATATATACAGTGGCCGGGTGGGAAGTAGTTAAGAGTTCCCCTTTACACCAGAGGCCACAGTGTTTCCCCTTACATCAGAGTTCTCAGTGTCCCCCATTAAATCAGGGTTCCCAGAGCATTGCTTATGGTAGAGGCCCCAGAGTTCTCCCTTACATCAGAGTCTGCAGAGTCCCCCCTTACAGTGAAAGGGAACTCTGCGAGTTCAGATGTAAAAGGGGAACTCTGTGGACTGTTATTAACTTCATATGATTAGAAATGTTATTTAATAGCAAAATATAGTTTATACTATAAAAAAAATGTTTGCCGCTAAAGTGTTCGGGTTTGACTTGAAGAAAAGGTGGCAACCCTAGTGACCACACAGGAAGTATGAGAGGAGGGACAGCAAAAAATAAGGACTTTAATTCACTTAAAGTATATGTATACTCTCCCCTTGTAAAACAACCCATTCAGTTTAAAATGTGGTTTGTAGCCATCACCAGCGCTGGATTAAGAGGAATTTTTTGTTGTTTGTTCTTTTGCCTAACACCATGCCTGGTGTTTTGGTTCCCCTCTTCCCCTAACATTCATTACACAGACTGCCATATTTTGGTTCTCCAATCAGCACCTGGACATTTCTGCATGATGGTAAATACCCTTATGCATTTAGAACCACTTTAATGCCGCGTACACACGGTCGGAATTTCCGATGGAAACAGTCCGATGGGAGCTTTTCATCGGATTTTCCGACCGTGTGTATGCCCATCGGTCTTTTTCTGTTGGAATTTCCGACAGACTTTGGATTGAGAACCTGTTCTTAATTTTTCCTAGTGAAAAACTTTCTATCGGATTTTCCGATCATGTGTATGCAGTTCCGACAAGCAAAATTCCGACGCATGCTCGGAAACAATTTGACGCATGCTCAGAAGCATTAAACTTCCCTTTTATAGTGCTGCCGAACGTGTTGTATGCCGTGGTGTTATTGACCGTCGGAATTTGGTGTGACCGTGTGTAGGCAAGACAGTTTGAGCGAAATTCCGACGGGAAAACCATCAGAGGTTTTTTCCGACGAGAATTCCGACCGTGTGTACGCGGCATAAGACTATGCCTGCTTTTTATAATGTACAATCAAGGAATGTTTGTTTATATCTCCCAGATCAATGTTTCCTGCGTGATGAGGGCTAAGCTGTTCAGAAACCAACTGCAACCACACTTCAGCGTTTCTTTGGTGACCTGTGGATGAATTGCTCCACAGTACATGCTGCTTCAGAGGTCAGTGAGGGATCGTTTTAAAGCTCTTTTACATTTTGGTAAGAATACGTAAACACTTGAGACTGACCACAGACGTGGTCAGAGGTATTGAACCACAGATGCCCATGCGATTCACAGGTAGGTTATTGCACTACAGAGCCCCGCCTATCAATCTCTCTGAGATATCTCTCAATCTATGAGCAGACCTTCAAATGAGTAGTACAGGGGGTCCCCGAGTTACGAACTCGTTAGGGACTGCCCGCCTGTTCTTAACTCCGAAATGTTCGTAATTCGGCCGCGCATGCGCAGACTGACAATTACGGACATTTCCGATGTTCGGTCGAATGCCATTCTGCGCATGCGCGGCAAATTACGGACATTTCCGATGTTTGCCGTCATTTTCCGAGGCTCCGTCTGCCCGCGCATGCGCAGAACGGCCGAAGGACGGCGGAAAATGGCGGAGGGTCCCCAAAGCGCCCGGTTCGTAAGTAGGGGATGTTCGTAGGTCGGGTGTTCGTAAGTCGGGGACCCCCTGTAAATACATTTTCAGAGACTGCTGTAGGCACATTTGTGGGAGTCAGCCAAGGATGACCCCAAAACCATGATATTAGCACCTGTAGCATTAAGCGTTATCTCAAACATAACATGAAATGTGAGTTCAGCTGATTTCACAGAGCTCATTTCGAGTCGTGTTTTGTCTTCTGGGTGAAGATGCTGTCAGCAGCAACTGCCGGAGAATCACTGGAGGGAAATCTTCTGTGTGACAGCCTCTCATAATGTATAATGAATGCCTGGGGAAGATCTTTATGGTGGCATTCAGATGTGATTTTTACGGGCATAATCTCAGTGGACGAACCGCCAAAGTGACATCACTGTTAGAGAAACAAGAAACTTTCCAGCTCTGTGCCTAATTTTGAATGCAGCCATGATCTTATCTGCTACATTGCTTGCAGCTGGATGTCCATTGCCCTATCAGAGGTGATGGTGCACGTAAGAGCAAGAGAGTGATCTTCATCTACTGAGAAAGTATAAGTCCAAACATGAGTTATTAGCTTACTATGGCACAAATACCACTCACGCTTGGGGGTACATGCACAGAAATGGTGCTGAGGGGATATGCAATACATGCAGAATAAGGGAACAAAAAAATAGATGCCAGTGAAAATTGAGGCACAAAAGCCACTCCCTGTCAGGGGAAATAGGGGCACAAAAACCACTAGTTACCAGAAGAAGTACAGACACAAAAACCACTAGATGCCAGGGGAAATATGGGCACAAAAACCACTAGAGGCCAGGGCAAATATTGGCGTAAAAAACACTAGATTCCAGAAGAAATAAGGGTGCAAAACCCACTAGAATCCAGGAGAAATATTTGTGCAAAACCCACTAGGAGCCAGGGGAAATATGGGCACAAAAATCACTAGTTACCAGAAGAAATACAGGCACAAAAAAACGGATGCCTGGGGAAATATGGGTGCAAGACCTACTAGCAGCCAGGGGAAATATGGGCACAAAAACCCTAGATGCCAGAGGAAATAAGGGCACAAAAAACACTAGATAGCAGGGGAAATGTGGGCACAAAAATCACTAGTTACCAGAAGAAATACAGGCACAAAAAAACAGATGCCTGGGGAAATATGGGTGCAAGACCCACTAGCAGCCAGGGGAAATATGGGCACAAAAACCATAGATGCCAGAGGAAACAAGGGCACAAAAAACACTAGATAGCAGGGGAAATGTGGGCACAAAAACCAATAGATGCCAGAAGAAATACAAGCAGAAAAGCCCTGGATGCCAGGGGAAATATGGGCACAAAAACCTTAGATGCCAGGGGAAATATGGATGCAAGACCCACTAGAAGCCAGGGGAAATATGGGCACACGAACCCTAGATGCCAGGTGAAATACAGGCACAAAAACCACTAAGGCAACTTTCACACTGCAGCGTTGAGCGCGCTTAGCGGTTAAAGCGACACTATATTTAGCGGCGCTTTATTGTCATTTTAGCGGCGCTATTCGGCCACTAGCGGGGCAGTTTTAACCCCCGCTAGCGGCCGAAAAAGGGTTTTGCCGGCGGGTTTGCAGCCCTGCCTTGTTGTTTTCTATGGGAAGGGGCGCTTTAGGAGCGGTAAATACACCACTCCTACAGCGCTCCAAAGATGCGGCTTGCAGGACTTTTTCCACTGTGGGCTTTCACATTGGAATGAATTGAGCGGCTCTTTCAGGGCGCTTTGCAAAGTGCCTCAGTGTGAAAGCACCCTTACTGCCATAGGAAATATAGGCATAAAAAACACTAAATGCCAAAAGAAATACAGGCACAAAAATCCAAATACCAGGGGAAATACGGACACAAAAATCCTAGATGCCAGGGTAAACATGGGTGCTAAAACCACTAGATGTCAAAAGAAATACAGGCACAATTATTCTGGTTGTCGGGGGAAATATTATCGCAATGACCCTAGGTGTCAAGGAAATATAAGCACAAAACCCACAAAAATTCTACAGTGCCTTGAAAAAGTATTCATACCCCTTGACATGTTCCACGTTTTGTCATGTTACAACCAAAAAGGGAAATGTATTTTATTGGGATTTGTATTCAGCCCCCTTTACTCTGATACCCCTAACTAAAATCTACTGGAACCAATTGCCAATTCGTAAATAGAGTCCACCTGTGTGTAATTTAATCTCAGTATAAATACAGCTGTTCTGTGAAGCCCTCAGAGATTTGTTAGAGAACCTTAGGCCCCCCGTTTTTCAGGCGCTACATCGCTAAAAATAGCGCCTGTATAGCGCCTGAAAAAATCCGGCCCCTTTCACTCCAGTGTGAAAGCTGGAGGGCTTTCACACTGGATCGATGCGCTAGCAGGACGGTAAAAAAAGTCCGGTAAAAAAAGTCCTGCTAGCAGCATCTTTGGAGCGGTGAAGGAGCGGTGTATTTCACCACTCCTAAACCACTCCTACCCATTGAAATCAATGTAGCAGCGCAGCAATACCGCTGGCAAATCGCCCCTTTTTCGGCCGCTAGCGGGGGTTAGCGGCCGAATAGCACCGCTAAAATGATAGTAAAGCAGCGCTAAATATAGCGCTGCTTTACCGCCAACGCTGCTCCAGTGTGAAAGGGGCCTTAGTGAACAAACAGCATCATGGAGACAAATGAACACACCAGACAGGTCAGGGATAAAGTTGTGGTGAAGTTTAAAGCAGGGCTAGGTTATAAAAAAAAACAAGCTTTGAACAGGGCACTGTTCAATCCATCATCCAAAAATGGAAAGAGTATGGCACAACTGCAAACCTACAAAAACATGGCCGTCCACCTAAACTGATAGGCCAAGCAAGGAGAACATTAATCAGAGAAGCAGCCAAGAGGCCCATGGGAACTCTGGGGGAGCTGCAGAGATCCACAGCTCATGTGGGAGAATCTGTTCACAGGACAACTATTAGTCGTGCACTCAAAAAATGTGGCCTTTATGGAAGAGTGGCAAGAAGAAAGTCAATGTTGAAGAAAGGTCCAGAGCGCTCTGGAGCAGGTTTTCTTCAAGGATGTTTCTGTACAATGCTGCATTCCTCTTTCCCTCAATCCTGACTAGTCTCCCATTTCCTGCCGCTGAAAAACATCCCACAGCTTGATGCTAACACCACCATGCTTCACTGTAGAGATGGTATTGGCCAGGTGATGAGCAGTGCCTGGTTTCCTCCAGACATGATGCTTGCCAGTTGAGCTAAAGAGTTCAATCTTTGTTTCATCAGACCAGAGAATTTTGTTTCTCATGGTCTGAGAGTCCTTCAGGTGCCTTTTGGCAAACACCAGGTGGGCTGTCATGTGCCTTTTACTGAGGAGTGGCTTCCGTCTGGCCACTCTACCATACAGGTCTGATTGGTGGAGTGCTGCAGGAATGGTTGTTCTTCTGGAAGGTTCTCTCTCCACAGAGAGACGCTGGAGCTCTATTAGAGTGACCATCGGGTTTTTGGTCACCTCCCTTACTAAGGTCCTTCTCTCCCGATCGCTCAGTTTGGCCGGGTGGCCCGCTCTAGGAAGAGTCCTGGTGGTTCCAAACTTCTTCCATTTACGGATGATGGAGGCCATTGTGTTTATTGAGACCTTCAATGCTGCAGACATTTTTCTGTACCCTTCCCCAGATCGGTGCCTCGATACAATCCTATCTTGGAGGTCTACAGACAATCCCTTGGACTTCATGGCTTGGTTTGTGCTCTGACATGCACTGTTACTTGTGGGACTTTATATAGACAAGTTTGTGCCTTTTCCAAATCATGTCCAATTAACTGAATTTACCACAGATGGACTCCAATCAAGTTGTGGAAACATCTCAAGGATGATCAGTGGAAATAGGATGCACCTGAGCTTGATTTTGAGTGTCATGGAAAAGGCTACATGGGATTTTTCATTTTTTTATTTTTAATAAAATTGCAAACTTTTTTCACGTTGTCATTATGGGGTATTGTTTGTAGAATTTTGAGGAAAATAATGAATTTAATCCATTTTGGAATAAGGCTGTGACATAACAAAATGTGGAAAAGCGAAGCGCTGTGAATACTTTCTGGATGCATGTAGGCATGTTTGTTATTTTAAAAAAAAGAAGGTTTACAACCCCTTTAACATTTACCCAAACCTCACACTAATGTCTAATGTGTGCCCATTGTTTTAACACTTTACTGTCACTGCTAATACATAACCGTAACACTTTAAAAAGTGACAATAACCCCAGGTTCACACTGAGCTGCGGGAATGAAGCTGTGCTAGTTCAGCTGATTTCACTCCCGCGTGTCAGTCCCAATTTCCGCCGCGATTTCAGAGACATCTCTGCCGGTTTCTGCACAGATGTCAATGTAAATCGCTGCTCGAAATCGCAAAAAGTAGTACAGAAACTACTTTTTGAAATCGGTGCGGCGCCGCAAATGTCGCACCGTTTAGGACAGTGCCATTGCCGGTGTACTATCATTAGCCGTCTCCCATCACGAAGTGTCCGCTGTGTACTGCGCATGCGCAGTACACAGGACACCCATATTCCGAAAATTGCCGAGGATGAACGGCGCCTGCGCCGTGAGTCCACTTTCAAGCCCCACCATCCAAGTGGACATAGAGTTAGAATATAAAAGAGCCGAGCACAGCGAGGCCGTGCCCGAAGCGTGGCGAGCGTAGCGAGCCCGCGAGGGGCCCTCTAAGTTTGACTAACCCTATGTCCGCTTGGATGGTGGGGGCTTCACCTCGACTCACGGCGCAGGCGCCGTTCATCTTCCGACAATTTCCGAAAATCTTCATGCTCCGTACTGCGCATGCGCAGTACACTTCGGACACCTGGTGACAGCCGGACACTTCGTGACAGAACACCGGCAAGTGCCGCTGATTTGACATGCGATTTGACATGTCAAATCGCATGTCAAATCGTACCAATGTGAACCAGGGCTAAGATATATTCTTATTCTCCAAAAAATAATCCATACACATCCACTACTTAATAGCCCTGTAATCTATTTTTCATGAAATAGTTTATTACTGTGTTTTTCTGCCTCCTTGTAACGTCCACCATGAGCTCCCAAACCTCTCCTTTTTTCCCTCATTTCTGTTTATTTGGAATAAGCAGTGTACATTAGTTGCAGTCATGTGCGCTTGCAGGCAGGTGTACAGAATATTCAATTATCACTGTATTGTATCTATAGGTTGCTGCTTATTGTTGTAAGGGTTAAAGGAGAAGTATGGACAAATCTTTTTGGCCATACTTCTCGTGGGTATCACAGGAGTGCACTTAACCACTACAATACCGGGCACTTTCACCCCCTTCCTTCCCAGCCCAATTTTTAGCTTTCAGCGCTCTCGCACTTTCAATGACAATTGCGCGGTCATGCTATGCTGTACCCAAATGACATTTTTATCATTTTGTTTGCACAAATAGAGCTTTATTTTGGTGGTATTTATTCACGACTCTGTTTTTAATTTTTTGTGATATAAGCGAAAAAATAGCGTAAATTTGGAAAAAAAAAAACAATATTTTCTTCTTTCTATTTTAAAAGAAATCCAATAAAATAGAATTTTGTCATAAATTTAAGCCAAAATGTATTCTGCTACATGTTTTTAGTAAAAAAAATTCCGTTAAGTGTATAATAATTGGTTTGTGTCATCACGGACAGATGTACGCAAATGATCATGTACAGATGTGTGCAGGTGATCACGGACATATGTGTGCAGATAATCATTGGGACATGTGATTTTAGTGGGACATATGTGGGGGACATGTGTTTTTATTATTTGGGGACATGTGTTTTTTTTATTTGGGGACATGTGTGGGGACATGTGTGTTTACAGTGTTTTACACTAGGTTGGTGATCAGTGAGTAAAAAGCTGTAAAAAAAACAGCTAATACTCACTGATCACCAGCCAGCTGCAGCGATCCGCTCTCCTCTCCTCAGCGACGACTTCCGTGTGAGGAGAGGAGAGCCGATTGCCTAGCAACCGGCTGTTTGTTTACATCACATGACGGCTGTGATTGGACACGGCTGTCATGTGATCAGGAGGGCCAATCACAGAGCCCTCCTGCTGATCCGAGATGCGCTGTGTCCGGGTGACACGCGTGCGCGATCCCCCCTACTTCTGAAGGACGTTCAGGAACGTCCCGTCAGAAGTAGAAGGCTCCCACCCGGCCGTTTATGTGCAATGGCCGGGTGGGAAGTAGTTAAGCTGGCCATAAATAGATCGAATCTCGGCCTGTTCAGCAGGGACCGGCTGAGATTCGATCCATCTAGGGCAGGCTGATTGTACCGAAGTTGATCCATCAAATGACCTGGGTATAAACAGCATGTTGGATTTTAGCATGCGATTATTGCCAGCGGGTATAGCCACTAGCAGCAATCACTGTGTTCTCCTGGCAGGAATGGGGCCAACGCTTCCAAAACACTAAAGCCCGCTTTTGGCTGACATCACAGAGCCGGGCCAGGCTCTGCAGAGATCCCAAAATAATGTCGGGATCTGCCCAGATGTCTGACCAGCAGCAGGCTCAGCCTCCTCTTTTTGGCTGCTGACCTTTATTTTTTCAAAAGATGGCTGAAGAACCGCTTTAAGCAAGAAGGAGCCGGGCCAGTGGGAATTCTTAGTTCTAGGAGATTGGGACGTAGGACCATACTCAGAGAGCTGTATTGCTAAACGTTTGTGGAGTACCCTGGTGGGACCCTGAACAAAGTAGAAATGATTGCACATTGATAAAGGTCCAATGCCATTTATTAAATCACCAGGATGACATACAAAAGGACACCAACACACAGTCTTGTAGACGCATTTCACACAGTTCAATTGTGCTTAATCATATAATGTAATGATTAAGCACAATTGTACTATGTGAAACGCATATACAAAATCTGACATGTATCTTAGTGCAGACTTCTGGGAAGATCCGTGAGCCAATCACACAAGCAGGAAATTACATAACTGGGGGGCGTTCTGTATATCATCTGTGTGCAGAATACCTCCAGAACACCTCCAGAACACCTCCAGGTAGCCATATTGCATTTTACAGAAATTTACAGAGCTGCAGATGGAAAGGGGAAGGTACATTTTAATATCATTCAATTACAATATGACTTGTGTCTCAATTGTATATCCTATTGTGTTTTATTTAAATTTTTTTATTTACAATTTTTTTTTCTGGAGTTACCCTTTAACCACTTCAGCCACGGAACAATTTACCCCCTTCCTGACCAGAGCACTTTTTGCGATTCGGCACTGAGTCGCTTTAACTGACAATTGCGTGGTCGTGCGACGTTGCACCCAAACAAAATCGACGTCCTTTTTTTCCCACAAATAGAGCTTTCTTTTAGTGGTATTTGATCACCTCTGCGGTTTTTATTTTTTGTGCTATAAACAAAAAAAGAGTGACAATTTTGAAAAAAACGCATTATTTTGTAATTTTTGCTATAATAAATATCCCCATTTTTTTTTTTAAAAAAAGCTATTTTTTTTTTTCTCAGTTTAGGCCGACATGTATTCTTCTACATATTTTTGGTAAAAGAAAAATCGCAATAAGCGTATATGTATTGGTTTGTGCAAAAGTTATAGCGTCTACAAAATAGGGATAGATTTATAGCATTTTTACTATTATTTTTATTTTTTTACTAGTATTGGCGGGGAACTGCGATTTTTATCGTGACTGCGACATTATGGCGGACACATCGGACAATTTTGACACATTTTTGGGACAATTGGCATTAAAGTGGGGCTGCAAACAAAAAACAAAAAATCATTAAAATTCCTAAAAAAAAAAAAATTTTGAATTTTTTTTTAAACTCACCTCTAAATGCCTGTTGCTAGGGGGTCCCTCGTAGTCTTCCTCCTTCAGTGCCTGGGCAGGTGACATCACTTCCCCTCAGCGCAGGAAGGGCTCAGCTATGCCCCCTCCCTTCTGTCAGTCATCTGGGACACGTGGCAAGTCCCAGATGACTGTGCAGCCAATCACGGCGCGCAGCGCCGCTTGCGCATGCGCAGTGGTTGCCCGGCTGAAGCGACAGCCGGGTGCCCACAGTTAGAATGCCGGCGCCACCGAGCGGAGGGGGGGGCGAGCAGGGCTTCGTTCCCCCGCATCACTGGACCCTGGAACAGGTAAGTGTCCGATTATTAAAAGTCAGCAGCTGCAGTATTTGTAGCTGCTGACTTTGAATTTTTTTGTTTTAATGGAAACTCCTCTTTTATACAGCGATTAATTCTGTAAAAATGCATTGATTACTGTAAAAATTTCACTGGCAGTTAAGGGGTTAACACTAGGGGGCAATCAAGGGGTTAACTGTGTTCCCTGGGAGGTGATTCTAACTGAAGGGGGAGGAGTCTGACTACAGGGAGTGACGGATCGTGGTTCCTAGCTAATAGGAACCCACGATCTGTCACTCCTGTCAGAACAGAACACGGATTTGTGTGTTTACACACACTTGTCCCTGCTCTGTGTCTCCTGATCACGATCGCTTGTGGCTGGGGGTCATCGCGATCGTCAGCCATGAGCATCGGCACCCCCGCTGTGCCTCGGGCGTGTGCCTGCTATCCCGCCCTGCAAGCTGTCGTAGCTATACAGGGAGCCAACCTGCCGCAGTATAACTGTGGCAGTTGGTCAGGAAGAAGTTAAGTTTGAAGGACAGTCAACTGGCCCTTTGTTTAGAACGTTTGGAGACCCCTGCTGTAGACTGTACAATGCACATATTAGGTTGCTGAAGTCTCTTCTGATATGTGTTATCCCTCAGATATTTCATCGTTTTTGTTCCCCGTCTCTGCACTCGTTCTACCTTATCAATATCTTTTTGTAAGTGAGGTCTCCAGAACGGGACCGAGTATTCTAAATGAGGTCTCACTAAGGATCTATATAGAGGAATCAGGACTTTCCTCCTCCTGCCGGTGACCTCTCTAGTGATGCATCCTAGATTTCTATGGACTTTTCCCTCTGCCTGGCCACATTGTTTGCTTATTTTGTAATCATCTGAAACTAGTACCCCCAAATCTTTTTTTTCTGTAGAGCTCGCCAACACTGTCAGATCTGGCTGAATCATTGTGGCCACAGGGTGTGCGGTCGAGCACCCCCTTTCCTGATCACAGTATTCGCACAGTATGCTTCAGGACCTTTCCACCATTCTTTCAAGCCTGGTATCATCTGGATTGGTGAGCGGGCAGAAGCTAACCCTCTTTGCACCCTAAGAGACACTGCATGCAGACACATTTACCTTGCTCCTCTCACTAAAGCTTCATTCGGGAGACACTTTGTATTTGCTGATACAACATTGGATGTTATTTCCCGGAAATGTGCTGGGCCCCTTGCAGACACAGAACACCTGCAACCACAAGGACTCCTCTTACCCTATGCCCCCCCCCCCCCCCCACAACACACACACACACCAAAGGGACATTGGGTACCACATTTACCCATATCTTTAAGGAACTCTTCTTCTATATTTTTTGTATACAGTAGTCTGTTGAAACATTCTTTAATATCTATGTTCATTGTGGGGATGTGGCGTCAAGGGGCAAGAGGGAGTAGGTTGACACAAAGCTGGTCATTCCCAATACGTGCATCCACAATACGTGCATTTGTCCCCTTGGAACATTTGCAAGTATATTGGTATCTCCCTGTTAACATTCCTTTAACATTTAATTATTTTACTTTAATAACACCTTCTGTTTGCATACTCATCTTTACAAACACAGCATCAGCATAAATAAATATTTATGATATAATTAAATACCGGTACATATAGGAGTCCGCCCTGCTTCCCCCGGCGAGTACAGGGAGGTTATCCCCACGGGCTCCCCAGTCTTCCTCTCCCATTGGATCAGCATGTCAAGTTTCACAGTTTGAAGGTAAATGAATAAAAGACAAACTAATTGAATGATAAGTTTTTATTCCATAGTTCTATAACCCTAAAAAAAAAACTCTGAGTCTCCTTGGCTTGCCCCTGGTTCATGAGATACTGCTGGATATCAAATAAGCTGTACGCAATTCTGTTTCGACACAAAATTTGTTATTTTACCAATTTTACTATAAAAAAGTTTGGGCAATTGTGAATATCTCATAAATTCTTAATGTCAATGTTTTGGAAATCTTATATGTTTCTTATAAAGAATGTCAATATTTGCTAATACCGATTTATAATTCTGTTAATATTGTATTCTTAGGTAACTGCAATATTATTATTGTATTTGTGCTATTCTAAGGCCCTGACGAAGCGAGGCTTCCTACCTGAGCTATTTATAATGAGGCTCGAAGTGCTGTTAGACCTTAAGGGGTGCGTTTCACATTTTTTCTTTAATTTACGAGTTTACCCCTATTATGTTATTTCCAGCTTTTCCCGTGGGAGGTCCGCACAAGTCCCCGTTATACATGGCGAAGCTTGGATCGGCCCGTGGTGCGTCCCATATCATATGGAACGCATTGCGTCCCACACGAGATAAACGTCCGGATTTTTTCATATATGTCACTTACGGCTAGTTTCACTCTAACCCCGCTATTCATAGCGAGGTTTGGAGCAGTCCACGTCACTTCCGGTCTCCGCTGTAATGTGTAAGGTCCAAGCAAGTCCCCGCTGTCCATAGCGAGGCTTGGAGCAGCCCGCGGTGCGTTCCATGTCATATGGAACTCGCCGCATCCCTCATGAAATAAACATCCGGCTTTTTTCCTATATGTCATTTTCAGCTAGTTCTGCTCTAACCCCGGCTATTCATAGCGAGGTTTGGAGAGGTCCACGTCATTTCCGGTCCCCGCTATAATGCCTCAGTATGTTATCAAAGCGAGGCTTGCGGTGCAAGGGATGCCGCCATTTTGTTTTCACCTGGACATACAACATTAATTAGGACAACCATGCACAGATTTGTTTCTTAAGATGATGGGATATTTCATATATATATATGCAGTGGGACCAGCAGGACGATACCCCAGATGATATCTTTGCAGATGAAACGCGTCGGGTCGAGCCTACTGTTCCCATAGCGTCACCTTATTGGATAGACAAGCGCTTGTTTTACTTCTGAAAATGTGAGTGTAACCATTCAATTTCTTTTGTTATGTGGATTCATGCTATGTGCGCTTTTTATTCCTTTTTGGCCATTTATACATGAGTCCACACCACGATATACACCCTTGGAGCCTCCTTTCCTTTGTTGACTGTGGCTATTGTGAGGAGAGTGGGATTGATACTTATCCAATTTTTCGATCGCCTGTATCCGCTGAGGTGCTTCGATCATTGGTGTTTAACCACCGACAAGCCTGAATGATTCATGGGGCGTAGGTCCTATTGAATCCATACACTCCGGTAAGCCTCTGTATTATCGGTGGTGGTGCTCTGTTTTTTTTTAGTGATGGTCCAAGAAATCAACGTTTTGACCAGCAAGATTTATATATATATATGCACTTTAAGATATATTCATCTATCAACACTTTTTGTGACAAAGTGGACTTTTCTGTTTATTTCATTTCATAACACTATTGGTTTTTGGATTTTGTATAGTTTATTCCTAGTTGCTTCACTGCATTTGCACTTTCCAATTATTGTATTTTTACAGTCTCACATTTGGAATTTTGGATTTTTTGCACCTGTATATTCATATATCATTATTATTGTGATTTAATATTTATCATCACTATTATTCAGTTTAAAATACCTATATAGTTTCATTTGATTTATTAGCACTGCACCATTATATTTTTACTTCCGGCGAAACACATAGGCCATATTTTAGACCCATCGTACCAGGATCAGCACGTCCTGGACTCAATTAACAGTAACTGTATTTTTACAACTGTAATATGTTCTTAACTAATACATGAAAAATAAAGTTTAAATACACTTTTTTTAAAATTTGTGGTATATATCTTTATTTAAATTCTACATAGGTACACACAAAGTCCCACCCTGTGGGAAGTGAATAGATATCTAGAAGGGACACAATGCCAATAAAGCACATTTTATTATTAGGGTAGAAGAAGGCTGGTACATCTGTTTTTATTGTTGGATATTTCCACACACTTCCTACATCCAAAACAACATTGTCACCAGGACAGGAAGTGAAGCAAAAGCGTTAAAAAAAACTGATAGAGATTTCAACTGTTTTCTTTTCTATCCAAAACTAAAGAAAAAAAAGATTCCCTAAAACCAACAATTACACCTTAAAGAGATTGTAAACCCCCCCCGCAAGACAAAGGCATAATGAGCCAGTATACATTGCATACTAGCTCATTATGCATAGCTCCCAACTGTCCCTGATTTTGAGGGACTGTCTCTGATTTGGAACAATGTCCCTCTGTCCCTCATTCCTCCTCATTTGTCCCTCATTTTGGTCTGATTTATATAGTTGTAAATAAAATGCACTATTTATCTTTCAAAAAGTGTTTCCCAGTGCTAAAAATCTCATTTCTAAATTGTTGCATTTGTAAATACCAAAAGCCAATATAACCACTTCAATACCAGGCACTTTGGCCCCTTCCTGCCCAGGACAATTTTGAGCTTTCAGTGCTCTCGCAATTTGTATGACAATTGCGCGGTCATGCAACACTGTACCCAAACGAAATCCTTATCATTTTCTTCCCACAAATAGAGCTTTCTTTTGGTGGTATTTGATCACCTCTGCGGTTTTTATTTTTTGCTAAACAAATTAAAAAAGACTGACATTTTTGGAAAAAAAAAAAAAGGTTTTCTATGTTTCTGTTATAAAATTAGGTTTTCTCCTACTGACGGGCACTGATGAGTGGGCACTGATGAGGCGGCACCGATGGGCACTGATGAGTTGGCACTGATGGGCACTGATGAGGAGGCACTGATATGTAGACTTGATGGGCACTGATAGGTGGCACTGATATGCAGCACTGATGGGCACCGATAGGTGGCACTGATATGCAGCACTGATGGGCACTGACAGTCAGCACTGATGGGCACTGACAGGTGGCACTGATGGGCACTGACAGATGGCATTATTGGGCACTGACTGGCAGCACTGATGGGCACTGACTGGCGGCACTGACAGGTGGCATTGATGGACACTAATAGATGGCACTGATGGGCAGCACTGATTGGGCAGGTACTGACAGATGTTAATGCTGGGCACTGATTGGCACTGTGATGGGCACTGATTGGCACTATGGTGGGCACTGATTTGCGCTATGGTCTATGGTGGGCACTGATTGGAACTTTATTGGGCAATGGCAGGGGGTTATGATTGGGCACTGACTGGGCACTGATTGGCAGCTTATGGGTACATTTGATGGGGGCTGTGCTGATTATCAGCACAGACCCCCCCCCCCTCTGACAGGGAGAGCTGCGATCGGCTCTCCCTGTCAGCGCAAACCGAGGAATGCCGTTTACCTGGATGATCAGCTGTGATTGGTCACAGCTGATCACATGGTAAGAAGCCTCTGTCAGAGGCTTCTTATCATGATTGGAGATACAGCATGTCAGACTGATACCCCGCACTCGCAATGGGCGCCCACTGGCATGTTATCCTGCTGGACGTCATATGACGCCCAGTCAGGATAACAGAACCACAATTCTGTTATAGGCCGGGTGGGAAGTGGATAAAGGAATAGTAGAGGTAAAAAGCAGTTGTGGGTTTAACCAATATTTTTTTTTATACAATTCTCCTTTAAGGAGAGCGTGACAGGGGGTGTGTCCTATGCCTACATACTTTTGCTAATAGGTGTCCCTCATTCCCATTTCAGAAAGTTGGGAGGTATGCATTATGAAAGTCTTACCTTAGAATGATGCCCTGGATCCGTGTCGGCCCTCCGAGTACAACGCGGACATCTTCCACCAGAATAACTTTTGGGTTTGCGGCTCCGCCACTGTGATTGGGCAGAGCCGCAATTACGTCACTTCCACGCATGCGCGCGGGAGCCGCCAGTCATGGCATTACTCCTAAAGAAACGCCGTCGGCAGCAGTGCATATACTGAATATCTCCTAAACTGTGCAAGTTTAGGAGATATTCAAGGTACCTACAGGTAAAGCTTGTTATAGGCACACCTGTAGGTAAAAGTGGTGTAACTAGGTTTACAACCACTTTAACCACTTCCCACCCGGCCACTGTACATATACGGCCGGGTGGGAGCCGTCTACTTCTGATAGGACGTTCCGGAACGTCCTTCAGAAGTAGAGGGATCGCGCGCGCGCGTGCCCGCGCAGCGGCGTGATCCCGATGCGGCCGTGTCACCCGGACACGCGCATCTCGGATCGGCAGGAGGGCTCGGTGATTGGCCCTCCTAATCACATGATGGCCGTGTCGAATCACAGCCGTCATGTGATGTAAACAAACAGCCGGTTGCTAGGCAATCGGCTTCTCCTCTCCTCAAACGGAAGTCGTCGGTGAGGAGAGGAGAGCGGATCGCTGCAGCCGGCTAGTGATCAGTGAGTATTAGCTGTTTTTTTTACAGCTTTTTACTCACTGATCACCAGTAGTGTCCCCACAGTAAAACACACATGTCCCCACACATGTCCCCAAAACACACATGTCCCCAAAACACACATGTCCCCAAAACACACATGTCCCCAAAAAATAAAAACACATGTCCCCAAATAAAAACACATGTCCCCAAATAATAAAAACACATGCCGTGATCACACACCTGTACATGATCATTTGCGTACATATGTCCGTGATCACGCGAACCAATTATTATACACTTAATGGAATTTGTTTTACTAAAAACATGTAGCAGAATACATTTTGCCTTAAATTTATGACAAAATTTGATTTTATTGGATTTCTTTTAAAAAAGAAAGGAGAAAATATTGTTTTTTTTTTAAAAATTTCCGCTATGTTTTCGCTTATATCGCAAAAAATAAAAAACGGAGTCGCGAATAAATACCACCAAACTAAAGCTCTATTTGTGTGAACAAAATGATAAAAAATTCATTTGGTTACAGCATTGCATGACCGCGCAATTGTCACTGAAAGTGCGAGAGCGCTGAAAGCTGAAAATTGGTCTGGGCAGGAAGGGTGTTTAAGTGCACAGTAAGCAAGTGGTTAAGGTCATTGTAAAGAATACAATTGAATTTTTTAGGCACTGCTGAATTTGAAGAGGCCGATCTGCTGACAGCCTTAAAGCGGAATTAAGCCCTCCTATCCTTTTCAGCCAAGAAAGCTGCTTCTGTTTGATCTGTAACTGCCATGGTGCTGCACATGTGATCAGTTATGACACCAGCCCTTTGATGGTTTGGTTGAGGAAACAAGCAAATCTGACAGTTAGAAATCCCAGCATTACAAGAATATACATTTTTGAAACTGTCAAATCGATGGGTTTAGTTCCGTTTTATGATTTACTTCTGTTCAGGGGCTCTGGGCTTCAGAAAAATAGCAGCCTCCAGCAAGAAGAAATAGGAGCAATGCTGGAGAAAATTTACAGCAAACACTAATTTTGGTAGCAGAATTATTAATGTGGAATGTATGTTCCTTGCTAAAGAACATATTTTTTATCAAGTTGTTATGGGTAGAGTTCCGTTTAAAACTGTGGCTGGTTGACCTCCTATCTGATGGTACCTGCATAGTTCCAGGGCCAGTGCCACTTGGCAGAGCCAGCTGAATGACACCAATCATCTTTTTAGTTGTCTCTGGGGATGGCATTCTGACCACCACTGTAAGGTGGGCATTATTCCCCATGGCCTCCGATGTAAGGTTCATTTTTCTCACTGACCACTAATCAATTGGTTGTAACAGGGGTTTCACGAGACCTGAAACATTTGGAAGGGTTCCTATGGGGTAAAAAGGTTGGTCTACTCTAGAACCTTTAATGGTACACAATTTATGTGATACTGACTGTAGCCCTATGGTCCTAGGCCATGTCCTATGTGAGCTATGCAGAAATACAGCTTAGCCTATCTGAGAAGACCGGCTGTGCTACCTAATATCTATGTAAATCCAATTACTAAACTATCACTAAATATTACTAAAATATCAGTGTCAAGTTTTAACACTTTAACGTAAATTTCTAAAATTTTTAAAGCTGGAGAATTCACTAAACTAACATCTGGTGATCCTGCCATGAAGGTCAATGTTCAGGCACTTCCTGTTATAGGCATTGCACTGTTGTCACTCTGACGATGAATCCTGCCTTGAGAATGCCATGCAGTCATCGCTGGAGTACATAGAGATGTAGACAGAAAGTGACTGCTAATGCCGCGTACACACGATCGGAAATTCGGCCAGCAAAAGACCGATGAGAGCTTTTGGTCGGAAAATGCGACCGCGTGTATGCTCCATCGGAATTTTGCTGGCGGAATTCCCGCCAGCAAAAGATTGAGAGCAGGTTCTCTATTTTTCGGTCGGAAAAAGTTCTGATCGGAAATTCCGATCGTCTGTAGCAATTGCAACGTGCAAAATTCCTATGCATGCTCAGAAACAATTCGACACATGCTCGGAAGCAACTTAAGGAACTTAATTTTCTCGTCTCGTCGTAGTGTTGTACGCCACCGCGTTCTTGACGGTCGAAAGTTCAGAGAACTTTTGTGTGACCGTGTGTATGCAAGCGAAGCTTGAGCGGAATTCCGTCGGAAAAAACATTCAAGTTTTTTCGGACGGAAATTCCGCTCATGTGTACGCGGCATAAGAGTCTTCAGGGAGTCAGCAGCACTGAAAAGCAACAAAGAATGAAAGAATAAAATATGTTTTGTTTTTTTATGGCAATTTTGTATAGCACACTTTAGAGTATTACATGTATCACTCATTGGGGAACGGATCCTAGGAGACACAAAAAACTGTCATTAGTGGAAGTAATTTATTTTATGAGCAGGAGACACTACACTGAGGATTGCCTGCAAATCGCTGGGACATTAGATCCTCCTGCATTTTAGATTTATGTGCAGTGTACTGTGAGTTTATTCACCCTTATCTGATGTTACACCATAAGAACAGCAGGTGAGAATTTATTATTTTCAGTAGGCCCTCTATTATTCTTTGGATTAACATGATTTCAAGCGTCTGCTTTTGTTCCTCTCCAAGCTAGAAAATACTTTAGGGCTCGTTCACACAGTAAAGTGACGGGCGATTTTCTGCAGTCGATACAATGTTACAATTATTATTATTATTATTATACAGGATTTATATTTATATTATTTATTTTCAGGTTGAACTGGATGGACTGGTGTCTTTATTCAACCTTACTAACTATGAAACTATATAGCGCCAACAGTTTACGTAGCGCTTTACAACTTGAGGGTAGACAGTACAAATACAATACACGTTAATACAGTAGGAATCAGAGGGCCCTGCTCCTTACAGCTTACAATCTAAGCCCCCGTACACACGGTCGGAAAATCCGACCACAAAATCCATCTGATTTTTTCCGACGGACTTTGTCCGAAACTGGTGTTGCATACACAGGGTCGGACAAAGTTATCAGAAAATCCGATCATTCCGAGCGTGATGACGTTTGTTCTTTACGACGGGACTACGTTCACGTTAGTAGCCAATAGCTTTGGTCTCGTAACTTGATCTGAGCATGCGTGGCACTTTGTCCGTCGGAATTCTCAACACACAATTGAAAAAAGTCCGATCAGATTTTGTTGTCGGAAAATTTGAGATCCTGCTCTCAAATTTTTTCCGTCAGAAAAAGTCTGATAGAGCCCATACATGGTCGGATTTTCCGGTCGGATTTTCCGACCACCGTGTGTATGGGGCATAAAAGGGAAGGTCAAGAGATACAAGAGGTAATAACTATGGGCATACATAGAAAACAATTGTGTTCTATGCACCCTACTCTCACACTGCAATGTAGCCTGGAGGTATAGTCCAGTGAGCTGCGGTAAAATGTAGCCTTTTACCATAGTGCACCGGAAGGCATTGAGGAGTGGATTCACTAAAATCAAACAAACTGCACTTTGTAAGTGCAGTTGCTCCGGAGCTCAGTAAACGGAATGAAGCTTCCCTTTGCAAAAAATACCCAATCACATGCAAGGAAAGTAAAAAAAAAATGATGATGGCAGTCAGCAGGGATTTCCCTCATTTACTAAACTGCACCTGCAAAGTGCACAGTCTGTTTTTGCCTTTAGTAAATCCTGTATGCCACTGCATAGCAGTGCACTGCACCGCACTACAGCGCAGAGATATGAATGAAGTACCACAATGTGCGTGTGTGACAGCGCTGGACCAGTATGTAGACTTGTGTTCCCTGGAGGTGATCCTGGATATGTTGTCCTTCAAGGGGGCGCATGGGCCGATGGAGGTAAGACATGGGTGAGCGTTGTTAGGGTCTCGGCTGCTGCCTCTCTAGTAGCGACAGAAAGGCTCTCTGCAAGATAGATTTAAATGAGTGTAGAGGCAACGCTCAGTATGAAAGGAGGACTGCCACTAATGTGCACTGCTCATTCCAAACACATGGAAGTGAAGGGAAAACGGAGGACGTTACAAGGAGACAGAAAAATAGTAATGTAAGTAGGGCTGTGGAAATTACTGATTAATTCCTCGATTAATCGTAACATTTTTTGATCGATCAAAATTCTTTTGATCGGTACTCACCTCTCTGCCGACTTCTGGGTCTTTAGGGAGTTCTGTCGGAGATCCGGTGACGTCACGGACATCAACATCACCGGACTCCTCCCCCTTCCCCAACTGCCTCCATCTGCTAACGAAGGGAAGGGGGAGGAGTTGGGTGACGTCGAAGTTCTGATTGGATGCAACGCGTACGAGGGAGGAGCTACGCATGCCGTCACCCGCTGCTGCCCTACGGAACTAACACAATTGTCGGCTTTACATGCTGTGTTTTTATCATCTTTATGTGAGTAGTTTGTGTTTGAACACAAAAATGTAATCTTATACTTAAGCGGTGAGCACTTAGATCTTTTCCTTCTACCCATGACCTGGCGTCCTTGCTGAGATCTAAGGAGACGTGAGAGAAGTTTATGGTCAGTGTTAACCCTTTTGATACCCGCTTGCATGACCACCTGTTTGCACAGGGGTCCATGCCATAAGGTGAGAGTGATTAGTTAGACCGGAGGTGGAGGGATTGTCACGCTACTGTGGAAAAAAAAATGACTTACGTCAGTGCTACAGTTTGAATTTAAAATGTATTTGTGTGAACTGTGAAGTTAAGTCATAGATTGTGGAATATAACTAGTATCGGGTGATTGTATATAGTGTATACCACATTTACCACTGACTAATGCAGAGTTGCAATGCAAGGAGATCAGCAAAAAGTAGTTGGATCTGTATGTGCGTTATAATTAATCGAAATTAGTTGATTAATCGATTTAAAAAAAAAATTAATCGAACGCGAAAATTTTAATCAGTACCAGCCCTAAATGTAAGTAATGATTTAATGAAAAATAGAATTCAGGGCCATTAAGTAGTGAAAGGGTGAATGGGTTATTTTTGGAGGATAAGGATATCATTCAGTGTCACCTTAACTTTTCCCACTGTATATAAAATGACAGAAGACAATACTGTATTTCACAATAAATATGTAAAATACAAAATAACTTTAAAAAAATAATACATTGCATTTTTCTTTCCTATACGGAATTCATGGTCCGTGCAGAAATTGCCCTTCTTTCCTTAGGAGAGGGAGGTCATCCGCCCGCAGTCCCCTTGTGTGATTTCTTATCTCCTGAGTGGAGTGCAGTACGCGGCGCTCATCCTCAAGGCACAATAACACAACATACATTTGCGTGTTCCAGATGCCTGAAACATGTGCAGCCCTCCCTCTGCTCATACATATTGATGAGGGCTGCTGTGAAAGGGTGTACATTTCAGCACATCTGGCACAGGGAGAAGGTAGAAACGACAAAACAGTTGTGGATTTCCTCGTTGATGACCTCCCTCAGCATTGTGTATCAAAGTGCCTGAAATGAGAACTCTCAGAGTTGCCCGTGGCAACCTAGATTCCATCAGACGTGTTGATTAGGCAGCGCAAAGAACGGTGATGATGTTTATAGTGCAGAATCCCATCACAGCCAATCAGGTTCCATTTCTACTGTGTTTAGACCAGGGAAGAGAGTCTATGGACTTTTTAAGCATATAAATAAGTGTTAAAGTATAACTGAGGGCAAAACTGTTTTTTTAGTTTTGGACAGAGTGGAGAGGGATTAGAAACTGTTTTTATAGCTGTCTGTGCCCCCATCAGGGAGATTAACCCTCTCTATTTGTCCTGTTTACAGTTATAATGAAAAGTGAAAATGAAAGAAAAAAAAGAATTTTGGGTTGCCACAAGAACAAGAATCTTCCAATGGGGACACTAGTTCTGGTGACCTGGGGGGGGGGGGGGCCCAATGGATTCCCTTAATTTGCACGGATTTCCTCTCATTTCCTGTTTTGGCTATGGAACAGGAAGTGATTGTTAATCTCCCCAGTGGGACAACAGCACCACGAGGAGCCAGCAGAGGTTGAGCCGCAGATTCGGAAGGGTGGAGTCCACGAGCAATCCCAGTGAGCAGGCAACAGGAAAAACATAGGTGACTGGAGCTGGTTCTAGATGCATCCAGAGATGGCACTCAGTAGTGGAGACAGTAGCAGAGTCAACGAGGTAGCTGGGGTCAGCAGCGAGCAGGATGCAAAGTAAAGAAGCACAATCCAAATCAGAGTCGTGGATAACGTCAAGGTCAGGAACTGGTAAGCAGAGGTACCAAATAGGGGAGAGCTGGGTCAGTAACAGTGGAGGTTGGTGCTCAAATTTCTTTGGGGGGGGGCGGCCCCAGGCCCTAGCAGATGATGTCACTGTGCATGCAGATTGAAGCGCTGGATTCATACAGTTGTACAATTGCATTACCAATAAAATACAATATTAATAAAATAAATAAAATATTTAAAAATAAAAATAAAATATTATTATAATATTTTATATTTATGATTGAGCCCTTAGTAACTCCTAGTGAATTGAGTTAACACATCTAGTACATTCCAAAGGATCTTTTGTATCCAACACCCTCCCAGTTGTGTCTGATGACTGCTTCACTGCCACGCACTGTGGTCCCTTCTTACGTCCTATAATGTCATGAGGAGATGGGGGGCTCATGGATGGAACCAAAGAGCTCATGTATACAGAAGACTCATTGGAAGAGGTAGAGAGAAAAGATCACCACATGGCAGCAAGACATACTCAGTCTATACTCTATACTGAATATACTGGATGGACCACTCTGTCTTTTTTCTGCTGTGACTCTTCAATGTTTCTATGTAAGACATGTAATTATTAACTGTGTTCATTTACAGCCACTGCGTACATTTTTTATTTTTTTTTGGGGGGGGGGGGGGGTGAAGTGGCACAGTCACTTTAAATGTACTCTATTTTTCACCTGCATGAGATGTCTGCACCCCTGTGTTGATCATGTAGTTTTCATGGTGTCATTTGTTGCACTGTACGCACAGCACATAGTAATAGTAGAGTAATTCTTCGCACTCCTTCGTCAGAAGTTTCTCATTGTGTTCAAACATGAGGCATGCGGTATGGTACGACACAGGTTATTGCATGACCTCTGTCTGCAGTCTGAGAACTGACACAACATATCCCACAATCACTTTGTCTCTTGGTCTAGTGTTGGTTCAGGTGAGAGTTACACAGTAAATAGATCTGACACTGGAACAAATAGGCTTAGCAATTAGGAGAGAGATCACCATGCAAAGTTTCATCACATTAGCACTCCCACATTTGTGATGCAACACAGAGAAAATAATGAGGCATGAACTGGATGTTGTGTGACCCGGAACAAGAAGTTGACTGTCCTTTTAGCGAATAGGGACAGCTAGGTAAATGAATAGATGGACATACGGAATTGATCAGCCATGACACTACAAACTGCAGCCCCTACTAACTCGGCTTTCCCCTGGACTTCCTATAGCACCCTCCTAGTTAGGTGCTAAGGGGTTTATAGGCAAATGTAGTTATTTTTGGGCTTTGCTGTAGCCAGTAGAGCTACGTTTGATCAATTTGGTCTGTTCTGGGCTCTGCAGCTGCAGGTCTGGAGCATGGAATAGCAGGGTCCTTTGCCGGCTGTGGAGTGACCCAGCCTGGAAGTGCTGTTAAAACTTTCAAACCATTTAAGAGCCAGCAAGAGGTTCTGGTTGGTTCTGGTTCAGGAGAGCTGAAGGATAATTCCCAAGTCGCAGGAACAGCTGAAGCAACTTCCAGGGAGGATCTTTTTGGGAGGCTCATGGTGCAGTGTCAGCTGATACTGGAAGGAGGCATCCAAGTAGCCAGTGAGTGGGTCTAAGAGAAATCTTGAGAGAGAGACTATTGTGCCCCTTTTTGTTGGAGGGACTGTTCCAGACCTGCCGACCAGGGTTGTTTCCAATGTGTGATTCCCCCAGTACTGAATTGTTTACATTTATCTACATAGAAGACTAGTCTATAAAATATAACTGTTTGCTAGTGTCCTCAACCAAGTTTGTTAGTTCTGGGTATCCCAAGGCCCACACTGGCTGCTCACCGTGTGAAAGACTGAGAAAAATGATGTGCACCTGGTTGAAATTTCCTTGTGACTGACTGTTTTGCACTAAATTGGGATCAGAACCTGGGTTAAACAGGGGGACCAGGTGGAATGTCTGTGATAGCCCTGCTGACTACCTCCAAGATCAACGATAAACAACCCGGATCTTCGGTTCCCATGCTACTTTGCGCCTTACAAGCCCTGTTACCATATCCAGGGGTGTTTGGACCAGAGCCACAAGGTAATCTCTCTCGTCACATTGGCCACCAACCAGGTACGTGACAAATACCTAGTTAAAACAATGAAAATATTTGAAAATTAAAAATACCTATAAAGTAAACCTGCACAGGTATCTTTCATATCCTGCTCCACCACTCCATTTTCCCCAAAAACCTACATACTCATCATTACCACATATGTGGGAATTGTGACTCACTACCTCTGCCTTACGAAACAGCACTGGTGCTTGGTGTTTTGCCACTGATCCAATGCTGGAGAGAGAGTCCTCAGCCCTAAGGACTAATGCCCTTCACTCCCACAGGCAATCGTGATTGAAGTCAAGGCTCATATAGCATTAAAGTGGCCTGGCTGGCTTGCCCTGTATGGTTAAAGTACAGGATCTCTTTAAATCTCTTGTGCCAGGCAGTCAACGGAACTCACTTTCTGTTTCAGCGCCGCCCTTTTAGAGACTTCCCAAGCCTCTCACCCACAAGTACGTTCAGCCCTTGGTAAACCACTAAAGCCAGAAAACTAATTAGAACATTAGATTAAAATTCCCACTCCGCGCTGCATCTGACCATAGCCCTGTAACTCCTCCACACTACAAATTATCCGGAAATGATCAGAAATGTCCAATGTTTCCGAACCTGAAACATTTAATTTTCTCAATGAATTCTGGACACTGACATCTTTTTCAATATTTTTATGATTTCCTTAGAAACTTCTTTTTTTTTGCTGAAGGAGCAGTAATAGCTATGAGTACACAGGAAAATGATTCATGTTTTTTAAGGGGAGAGATGCATAATCATGGACTGTAATAACGGTGAGTGCTGGCCCAGAGGAAGCAAATGGATATTTTAGAATTACAGAAAAGGTATTAGAGGTTACAAGTAGTTCTACAGCTTTCACGGGTTAGTTCACCTTTACCAAAAAAACTGCCTATGCAGGTAAGGCACACATGTAGATAAAAACAACCTGTGCAGCTTTGACCAAAGTTTGACCAAAGTCAAAGCTCAGCAGGAACCGGCCGAGATTCAAACCATGTATGGGCAGCCTGAAGGTACCAAATTCTCCCTGTAACCCACAGAATACCCCAACACTAATCCTCCCTGTAACCCTCACACTAACCATCCCTGTAACCCACACAATAACTGTCACACTAATCATCCATTTATCCTTCACAATACCCCAACACTAATCCTCAGTGTAACCCTCAAAATACTCCACCCTAACTCACCCTGTAACCTTCACAATACCCCAACACTGACCCTCCCGGGTAACCCTAACAATACCCCAACACTAACTCTCCCTGCAACCTTAACAATAACCCAACACTAATCCTCAGTGTAAACCTCACAATACCTCACCACTAACTCACCATGTAACCTTCACAATACCCCAACACTGACCCTCCCGTTAACCCTAACAATACCCCAACACTAACTCTCCCTGTAACCTTAACAATAACTCAACACTAATCCTCAGTGTAACCCTCACAATACTCCACCACTAACTCACCCTGTAACCTTCACAATACCCCAACGCTGACCCTCCCTTTAACCCTCACAATAGCTAAGACTAATCCTCCCTGTAACCCTCAAAATACCCCAACACTAACCCTCCCTGTAACCCTCACAATATCCCAGCCACGACACCAACCCTCCCTATTCCCCTTTACAATACCCCAACACTAACCCTTCCTGTAATCCTCACAATACTCTAATGCCCCGTACACACGGTCGGAAATTCCGACCACAAAATCCGTCTGATTTTTTCCGACGGATTTTGCCCGACACTGGTGTTGCATACACACGGTCGGACAAAGTTGTTGGAAAATCGAATCATTCTGACGTTGGTGACGTTCGTTGCGTACGACGGAACTACGTAGAGGCTAGTAGCCAATAGCTTTGGTCTTGTAATGTGATCTGTCATCTGAGCATGCGTGGCACTTTGCCCGTCGGAATTCGCTACTACACTATAGGAAAAAGTCCGATCGGACTTTGTTGTCGGAAAATTTGAGAGCAGGATCTCAAATTTTTTCCGTCGGAAATTCAGATGAAATAAGTCCAATGGAGCCCACACACGGTCGGATTTTCCGACAACATGGTCCGATAGGACATTTTCCGGCGGAAATTCCGACCGTGTGTACGGGGCATAACACTTACATTAATTCTCCCTGTAACCCTCACAATACCCTAACACGAACCTTCCCTGTAGCCCTTGCAATAACCCTTCCTGTAATCCTAACACAATCCCTCCCTGGCCTTAACACTAAACTTCCCTGTAACCCACACAATAACCCTCCCTGTAATCTCAGCTCTCCCTGTAACACTTATGCCCCGTACACACGGTCGGAAAATTCGACCACAAAATCCATCAGATTTTTTCCGACGGATTTTGTCCGACACTGGTGTTGCATACACACGGTCGGACAAAGTTGTCGGAGAATCCCATCATTCTAAACGTGGTGACGTTTGTTGCCTACGACGGGACTACGTAGAGGCAAGTAGCCAATAGCTTTGGTCTTGTAATGTGATCTGAGCATGCGTGGCACTTTGTCCGTCGGAATTCGCTACATACAATCGGAAAAAGTCCGATAGGACTTTGTTGTCGGAAAATTTGAGAGCAGGAGATAAAACTTTGTCCGTCGGAAAATCCGACGGAAAAAGTCCGATGGAGCCTACACACGGTTGGAATTTCCGACAACATTGTCCGATAGGACATTTTCCGTCGGAAAATCCAACCGTGTGTATGGGGCATTTGGCTGGGTTCACACTGGTGCGAATTGGATGTGAGTTTCTCCGCAGCCAATTCGCATGTCAGGAGATTGTGACCAGCTCTCTATGGAGCCGGTTCACACATCTCGGGAGTGGCTCCGGTGCGAATTGCGTCTTCTGGTCCGTTTCAGGTCCGAATTCTGTTAAAAATTCAGACTGTAATCGGACCTACAACGGTGAACAGGGACACACAGGACCCCTGCTGTGAGCCGCTCTGTGCGGCAGTGTGAACCTAGCCTAACACTTACCAACACTGTACTCCTCACTCTAACCTTCCCTGTAACCCTAAAATCAATCCTTCCAGTAACCCCAACACTAGCCCTCCATTTACCCCCAGTGCTAACTTCCCTGTAACCCTAACACTTAATCTTCTTCCTAACCCCAACAGGGTTACTGAGTGTAACCCTAACACCCATACACTCAGTAACCCACCCTGTAGCCCCCAACACCAACCTTCCATGTGCAATGGTAACACCACAAATCCCTGTAACCCTCACATTAACCATAACTGTGTAGCTGTACCCCCTGTAGCAGAGCGTCCCAGAGAGAGCTGGGAAAAGTCCTGTTCAGAGTTTATACATCTCCCAGGCTTCTCTCATACACGTTCAGGGATCTCTGATCCACGATCCAGTTCGGATCTTGGTCCTCTCCCCCCAGGCTAATTTAAATTTACCTGAGACAGACAGACAGTTCTCTGTGCCTGATAGCCCAGGTTCACACTGAGCTGCGGGAATGAACTCGCACGATTTCACTCCTGCATGTCAGTCCCGATTTCAGCTGTGATTTCACAGACATCTGTGCGGATTTCTGCACAGATGTCAATGAAAATCGCACCCTGAAATCGGAAAAAGTAGTACAGAAACTACTTTTTGAAATTGGTGCAGCGCCACAAGTGTGACGTCGATTTTACATGTCAAATCGCATGTCAAATCGCACCAATGTGAACCAAGGCGAAAGATCGGACAACTTTGGTCTGGGAGAGCAAAAGGTTGGTGAAAGCTATTAAGCAGTTTATGTGGAAGCTGACAAGCTGTATTCTTGCTCAGCTTGGTAGTGAGGGGTCTGTATTTGGTATAGGTAGTGCCGAGACACAGCTAGGTTTTCGTTTGGCTATTTTTGTTCTGTTTATTTTCCTGAAACACTGTACAGCACCTGTATATAAAAGACTTGTATATATCATCAATACATCTATCATCGATATATCAATATTGATATATCATCGATATATTAATATTGATATATCATCGATATATCAATATTGATATATCATCGATATATCAATATTGATATATCATCGATATATCAATATTGATATATCATCGATATATCAATATTGATATATCATCGATATATCAATATTGATATATCATCGATATATCAATATTGATATATCATCGATATATCAATATTGATATATCATCAATAAACACTGCACCGTTTGTCACTACCTGGATTTGGTATCTGTGCCTAAAAGACTGCTTATCCATGGGAGCTTTTTACCGGCTACCTGTCCACCAGCTCACACCACGTAGGGGCTGCTGGTAGTTGTGGTCCGCCTCTCACCCTGCACAGCTAGGCACACAAATCTTCAGACACTCAGTAGTCAAGAAGCAGTCCTAGTACTTTGTTTTTATGTTTTATTGAGGGATTGTAACTTGGATAGGAATAGGGTAAATATGAAATGCCCAGTTGATTGTAAGAGCAATAGGGACTAAGAACTATAAACAACTCTGTTATATATACACACTTCCTCTCTTCTACCTCCAGCACAAACTTACTTGTAGAACTACTTCTCCCAGGACCAGCTAGCAATTAATTGCAGGCCTGACACTGCCTCAGCCAGGCCAAAAGCAGAAAATGCCCTTTGCAGGCAGGGACCACGGGCCCCTATAGTGTAGCAAAATTGGTAGTCCTAGTGCTAGCTGTCCCACGTGGCTACTGATCCCAGTACCACCTCTTCAGGCTCTGCCAGCCCTCCTGGCTGCAGCTGCCTCTTTCCACTGCCTGTGCCACCACAGTCCTCTCCACTGACTCTGCACCTATTCCATACTGCATGCTCCCAGTCCTCTCAGGTGTGCCTCCCAGTTTTCCTGACTGTGTGTCGCTCACCAGCCCTCTTGGCTGCAACTTGTTGTTCCTCCTGGAGATTTGCCTGGCAGTGTTCTCCTGCTGTCCTATCCTTGCTCCCGTGCCTTCTGTCCAGGACACCTCCATTGGTTGTAGGAAAGTCCCATCCACATCCGAGGCCAGGCCCAAGGTCACCCCCCCTTCCCCCAGAATGGGGAGCTCCCTCCAAGGCCACCGACAGCCTAATGCCACGTACACACGGTTGGACTTTCCGGCAGAAAAAGTCGGAATCTTTTCATTGGATATTCCAATTGTGTGTGGGCCTCATTGGACTTTTTTTTTTCGACAATTCTGATGGACCTAGAAATTGAACAAGTTTTAAATCTTTCCGACGGAATCAATTTCTATCGGGAAAACCGCTCATATGTATGCTGTTCCAACGGACCAAAAACGACGCATGCTCTGAAGCAAGTACAAGACGGCAGCTATTGGCTACTGGCTTTTGAACTTCCCTTTTCTAGTCCCGTCGTACGTGTTGTACGTCACCCTGTTCTAGACGGTCGGACTTTGGTGTAATCGTATGTAGGCAAGACCACTTGAGTGGAATTCCGTCGGAAAAAAACGCCAGAGTTTATTCCAACAGAAAAAACGGTTGTGTGTACGCAGCATAACACTCCAGCTCCAGCTTCCACCCGAACAACTCCTCCCCAGCTGGGCTGACCCTGAGCATTTGAGGAAACCTGCCCCCTGCCAATCCAAGTTGGGGATTTTGTCAGGGCCCTCAGAATACTCCAGGCAACGCCACCTTACCTCTCCTCCTTTCTTTACAGAAGATTCTAGCATGTTCTGGAAACAAGTGGGAGGTCTCAGCGATGCTGCCTGTGAGTCATCCAGCTCTCCCTGGATTTCTGCCAACCCAGGAAACAAAGAAAGCAGGCCTGGCTGCCAGCCAAGCCTGCATGAATTTGCCTATACTGACAAAAATCAAAATTACTCACTTAGCACACCTGTAGCACAGAGAATTGTCTTGCCCATAAAGCCAACACTCACCTTCCCTTCACATATCCTTCCCTCCTACACCAGGATTCTTTCTACTGAAGATAAACTTTCATGCTATACAGTACCTTGAAAAAGTATTCATACCCCTTGAAATGTTCCACATTCTGTCATGTTACAACAGAAAACGTAAATGTATTTTATTGGGATTTTATATGATATATCAACAAAAAGTGTCACATCATTTTAAAGTGGAAGGAAAAATGATAAATGATTTTCAAAGTTTTTTGTGTGGCATGCTTTTGTATTCAGCCCCCTTTACTCTGATACCCCTAACTAAAATCTACTGGAACCAATTGCCTTCAGCAGTCACCTAATTAGCAAATAGAGTCCACCTGTGTCTAATTTAATCTCAGTATAAATACAGCTGTTCTGTGAAGCCCTCAGAGGTTTGCTAGAGAACCTTAGTGAACAGACAGCATCATGAAGGCCAAGGAACACACCAGACAGGTCAGGGATAAAGTTGTGGAGAATTTTAAAGCAGGGTTAGGTTATAAAAAAAATATCCCAAGCTTTGAACAGCTTTGAACATCTCATGGAGCACTGTTCAATTCATCATCCGAGAATGGAAAGAGTATGGCACAACTGCAAACCTACCAAGACATGGCCGTCCACCTAAACTGACAGGCCGGGAAAGGAGAGCATTAACCAGAGTACAACTATAAGTCGTGCACTCCTGGCGTTTATGGAAGAGTGGCAAGAAGAAAGCCATTGTTGAAAGAAAACCATAAGAAGTCCCATTTGCAGTTTGCGAGAAGCCATGTGGGGGACACAGCAAACATGTGGAAGAAGGTGCTCTGGTCAGATGAGAACAAAATGTAACTTTTTGGTCTAAAAGCAAAACGCTATGTGTGGTGGAAAACTAACACTGCTCATCACCCTTAACATATCATCCCTACCGTAAAACATGGTTGTGGCAGAATCATGTTGGGGGGATGCTTTTCTTCAGCAGGGACAGGGAAGCTGGTCAGAGTTGATGGGAAGATGGGTGGAGCCAAATGCAGGGCAATCTTAGAAGAAAAGACTGGGGTGGAGGTTCACCTTTCAGCAGGACAACAACCCTAAACATACAGCCAGAGCTACAATGGGATGGTTTAGATCAAAGCATATTCATGTGTTAAGCCCCATACACACGGTAGGATTTTCGCATTGATTCTGTCCGATCGGACAATGTTGTTGAAAAATCCGACCGTGTGTATGCACCATCGGACAGTGTACGTCGGATTGTCCGACGGACTATCTCCTGCTGGATAGATTTTTTGACAACACGGTCCGATCACACCAAATCCGATCGTGTGTAGCGTTGTCCGACCGGACAAAGTGCCACGCATGCTCAGATCACATTACAAGACCAAAGCTATTGGCTACTAGCCTCTACGTAGTCCCGTCGTAGGCAACAAACGTCACCACGTTCAGAATGATCGGATTTTCCGACAACTTTGTCCGACCGTGTGTACGCAAAACCAACATCAGACAAAGTATGACGGACATGGTCTGACGGACCTGGTCCTCGGATAATCCGCACGTGTGTATGGGGCTTTAGAATGACCCAGTCAAAGTCCAGACCTAAATCCAATTGAGAACCTGTGGCAGGACTTGAAAATTGCTGTTCACAGACGCTCTCCATCCAATCTGACAGAGCTTGAGCTATTTTTGCAAAGAAGAATGGGCAAAAATGTCACTCTCTAGATGTGCAAAGCTGGTAGAGACATCCCCAAAAAGACTTGCAGCTGTAATTGCAGTGAAAGGGGGTTCTACAAAGTATTGACTCAGGGGGGCTGAATACAAATGCACCCCACACTTTTCACATATTAATTTGTAAAAATTTTGAAAACCATTTATCATTTTCATTCCATTTCACAATTAGGTGCCGCTTTGGGTTGGTCTATCACATAAAATCCCAATAAAATACATTTACATTTTTGGTTGTAACATGACAAAATGTGGAAAATTTCGAGGAGTGTGAATACTTTTTCAAGACAATGTAACTGTTGGTAATTCTAAGGAAAGTTTACAATCAGACTAAAACGTTTGACCAGAAAAAGCCTTAAAGAGAACTCATTGGCCTAGGTTGAAGTAGAACTACAATACTGATAAAAAGTGGTGCTTGGCACGGGCACTGTCTGCATGGGGTTTGCATGCATCTGTGATTGTTTGATGTACGTTATGCAGGGACAGGAATGGAAGTGCATTGTTTTGCATGCATCATAAAGCAACATGGAATAAGTCGGCACCATATATGTAGCTGAACAAGCTCGGAAGGCTATTCATTACCAACAGTGCCAAGTTATATGTAAACAGCTTAGAAGAGACACTGAAGCATCGCTGGCAGAAATTGCAGTAAATGAGAACCCGTAATGTGTAAAATAACGAAATAAAATGAGAAAAGAAACAAAAAGTGAGAGCAGCAAATCAACAGAGACTGGCACAAATCTTCACTCACAGTCCCAGCATTTTTGGATTAGCACTGCCCCTGTGAGGTTGGCTGGGGCAGTGCCCATGGGCAATCCTTGTCTGACCCCTGACCCTTTTCCCACCCATCCCTCCCCTGCCCTGAAATGTCTCTCCTTGCCAGTCTGAGGTTCCCACAGCCCTGAAAAGACAGCTGGCATCACCCCCCCTCCGCCATGTTTTGTTCTGATTCGCTGGGCACTGCAAGGTTGGCAGCATCAGGTACTATATGCCAGCTACTCTGGCGTGATGTCTGCTGCTCTGTAACTCCTTCCTGTCCTTAGCGCAGGCTGACGGCACACCAGATACCCAAATCTGGCTGCCCTAGCATTTATATTTAACTTCACAGAAAATAAATCAATGATCACACCGCACTGTATAATGATACAGAGTATATATACACCGATAATGATGACACCACACCGTATAATGATACCGAGTATATATACACTAATAATGATCACACTATATAATGATACCGCGTATATATACACCGATAATAATCACACTGCACTGTATAATGATACTGAGTATATATACACCGATAATGATCACACCGCACCGTATAATGATACCGAGTATATATACACATATAATAATCACACCGCACTGTATAATGATACCGAGTATATATACACCGATAATGATCACACTGTGCCGTATAATGATACCGAGTATATATACACCGATAATGATCACACTATATAATGATACCGAGTATATATACACCGATAATGATCACATCACACTGTATAATGATACCGAGTATATATACACCGACAATGATCACACCGCACCGTATAATGATACCGAGTATATATACACCGATAATGATCACACTGTGCCGTATAATGATACTGAGTATATATACACCGATAATGATCACACTACACTATATAATGATACCGAGTATATATACACTGATAATGATTACACCGCACCGTATAATGATACCGAGTATATATACACCGACAATGATCACACCGCACCGTATAATGATACCGAGTATATATACACCTACAATAATCACACCGCACCGTATAATGATACTGAGTATATATACACTAATAATGATCACACTATATAATGATACCGAGTATATATACACCGATAATGATCACACTGTACCATATAGTGATACCGAGTATATATACACCGATAATGATCACACCACACTATATAATAATACCGAGTATATATACACCGATAATGATCACATCACACTGTATAATGATACCGAGTATATATACACGGATAATGATCACATTGTAACTGAATATTATGCCAATGATCAATCACTGTTAATGATCAGACCTCAGTATACTGTAGTAATAAGTCTGGTGCTGTGTTCTATAGATGGGTCACCATAGGGCCTTCTGTCATGTACATAGCAGCCTGTCATTGTGCTGATCGGTGTTGTGGTATTGAGGAGACTCTGTAGAGGCAGACGGGGGATCTTCGGATAGATCTCTCCAGCCTCCTCCACTTTATATACAGAGAATCCCCAGCTACACTCAGAACTGCGCTGTGCACTAACAATGCCCTCTCTGTTGGCATACCCTGGCACAGCAATGTGAAGGTTGCCATGGTATTCCATGCCAGTCTGAATTGGCTCATTGTTATGTGGGGGAAGGAGGAGTTGGGGGTTGCGCAGAAAGAAAGATGGTGCAATATTTAGAAGGGGTGAAGCTGAATTATGTGTTATGCTTGGTAAAGTCATTGCATCTGAGGACATAACAGGCCGTTCTGGTTTATATAACAAAAGGCCTCCAATCAGAATTTCTCATCTTCTGACCTGGCTTGTGAATACTGGAAACTGATTGGTTGTTGAGGGTTTCCACACAGGGCCTAAGTACAACATTGGGGGTACAGTGTTGGCGAGCTCTACAGAAAAAAAAGATTTGGGGGTACTAGTGTCAGATGATTACAAAATAAGCAAACAATGTGGCCAGGCAGAGGGAAAAGTCCATAGAAATCTAGGATGCATCACTAGAGAGGTCACCGGCAGGAGAAGGAAAGTCCTGATTCCTCTATATAGATCCTTAGTGAGACCTGATTTAGAATACTCGGTCCCGTTCTGGAGACCTCACTTACAAAAAGATATTGATAAGGTAGAACGAGTGCAGAGACGGGGAACAAAAACGGTGAAATATCTGAGGGATAACACATATCAGAAGAGACTTCAGCAACCTAATATGTGCATTGTACAGTCTACAGCAGGGGTCTCCAAACGTTCTAAAGAAAGGGTCGGTTGACTGTCCTTCAAACTTAACTTCTTCCTGACCAACTGCCGCAGTTATACTGCGGCAGGTTGGCTCCCTGTATAGCTACGACAGCTCGCAGGGTGGGATAGCAGGTGCCTGCCCGCGGCACAGCGGGGGTGCCGATGCTCGTGGCCGACGGTCAAAAAAAAAAAGTGCACTTATTACTTTTTGTTGCAGGCATGCCCACGACTTTCAGCCTGTACCTCTGTATTTCTGTTTGAAATCTGAAGGACATGTCAGTGGACTACCAGAAAGCTCATCAATGCCTCCACAGCTCATGGAAACGACAATTCCATCTGCCCTGGTGGGTAGACGGTACTTGTAGTTTATTCATTCACGGGTAATCTGTAAATGAATGATGTGACTATGTGGGCAGGGCTCCACAAAGCCACGCGTTTTTAAAAATGAACAGAGGGTGCAGGAAGAGAAGAACCTCCACCCACTGTCACAGGGAGGGGTGGATCAGGGGGAGAGGGGGCAGAAGCTGTAACATGTTACATTTTCCACCCTAAATACATTCCCTGCAAAGTAAAAGCATAATGGGCATGTATGCATCGCATACTTGCCCATTATGTGCCACTTACCTGAAAACAAAGCCTGCAATGTCTCCGCTGGTGGACACGCGGTCACCCCTCTTTCTTCCAGCTACGTGGACTGGCCGGCTTGTGTGACGTCACTCCTGCGAATGCGCGTGGGAGCTGACGGTCACGCAACGACGCGGCGCAAGCGTATATGGTAAATATGGAGCTATTTCCAGTACCTACAGGTAAGCCTTATTATAGGCTTACCTGTAGGTACTCACTTCAAAGTGTGTCTGTAGCCAGTACCCATTCTTTTGAGGTACAAACCTCAAACACCTTTTGAGGTGTGGAAATCTTAGAACAGGGGCTTGGTTTGCTTCATATAGGGACGCTCAACTGTGGCCCCTCACCTCAACAAAGGGCCACACATCAGTGCCTTGAAAAAGTATTCATACCCCTTGACATTTTCAACATTTTGTCATGTTACAACCAAAAGCATAAATGTATTTTATTGGGATTTTATGTGATAGACCAACACAAAGTGGCACATAATTGTGGAGGGAAAGGAAAATGATACATGGTTTTTAAAATGTTTAACAAATAAATAAATGAAAAGTGTGGCATGCATTTGTATTCAGACCCCTTCACTCTGATACCCCTAACTAAAATCTAGTGGAATCAATTGCATTCAGAAGTCAGCTAATTAGTAAATAGAGTAAACCTGTGTGTAATTTAATCGCAGTATAAATACAGCTGTTCTGCAAAGCCCTCAGAGGTTTCTTATGCCGCGTACACACGAAGGGACTATCCCGCGGGATTGTCCGCTGGACTCAAGTCCACCGGACAATCCCCTCGTGTGTGGGCGCCGGCGGACTTTTTGGCACCAAAAGTCCAGCAGGCTAGGTTTTAAGTTTTGTTTTAAAATTGTCCGCTGGACTTGGCAGTCCGGCGGACAATCCCGCCGTTAGCCCTCCTGATCACATGACAGCCGTGTCCAATAACAGCCGTCATGTGATGTAAACAAACAGCCGGTTGCTAGGCAATCGGCTCTCCTCTCCTCACACGGAAGTCGTCGCTGAGGAGAGGAGAGCAGATCGCTGCAGCTGGCTGGTGATCATTGAGTATTAGCTGTTTTTACAGCTTTTTACTCACTGATCACCAACCTAGTGTAAAACACTGTAAATACACATGTCCCCAAAACACACCTGTCCCCAAATAATAAAAACACATGTCCCCCACATATGTCCCACTAAAATCACATGTCCCAATGTTTATCTACACACATATGTCCGTGATCACCTGCACACATCTGTACATGATCATTTGCGTACATCTGTCCGTGATGACACAAACCAATTATTATACACTTAACGGAATTTTTTTTACTAAAAACATGTAGCAGAATACATTTTAGCTTAAATTTATGACAAAATTCGATTTTATTGAATTTCTTTTAAAATAGAAAGAAGAAAATAATGTTTTTTTTCCAAATTTCCGCAATTTTTTCGCTTATATTGCAAAAAATAAAAAACGGAGTTGTGAATAAATACCACCAAAATAAAGCTCTATTTGTGCAAACAAAATGATAAAAATGTCATTTGGGTACAGCGTAGCATGACCACGCAATTGTCATTGAAAGTGCGAGAGCGCTGAAAGCTGAAAATTGGGTTGGGAAGGAAAGGGGAGAAAGTGTCCGGTATTGTAGTGGTTAAGTGCACTCCTGTGATACCCAAGAGAAGTACGGCCAAAAAGCTTTGTCCATACTTCTCCTTTAACCCTTACAACAATAAGCAGAAACCTATAGATACAATACAGTGATAATTGAATATTCTGTACACCTGCCTGCAAGCGCACATGACTGCAACTAATGTACACTGCTTATTCCAAATAAACAGAAATTAGGGAAAAAAAGAGAGGTTTGGGAGCTCATGGTGGACGTTACAAGGAGGCAGAAAAACACAGTAATAAACTATTTCATGAAAAATAGATTACAGAGCTATTAAGTAGTGGATGTGTATGGATTCTTTTTTGGAGAATAAGAATATATCTTAGCCCTGGTTCACATTGGTACGATTTGACATGCGATTTGACATGTCAAATTGCATGTCAAATCAGCGGCACTTTCTGGCAATGGCACTATCCTAAACGGTGCGACATTTGCGGCGCCGCGCCAATTTCAAAAAGTAGTTTCTGTACTACTTTTTGCAATTTCAGGCTGCGATTTACATTGACATCTGTGCAGAAACCGGCAGAGATGTCTCTGAAATCATGGCCGAAATTGGGACTGACATGCGGGAGTGAAATCAGCTGAACTCGCACAGCTTCATTCCCGCAGCTCAGTGTGAACCTGGGGTCATTGTCACTTTTTAAGTGTTAGGGTTATGTATTAGCAGTGACAGTAAAGTGTTAAAACAATGGGCACACATTAGACATTAGTGTGAGGTTTGGGTAAATGTTAAAGGGATTGTAAACCCTCGTTTTTTTTTTTAAATAACAAACATGCCTACATGCATCCAGAAAGTATTCACAGCGCTTCGCTTTTTCCACATTTTGTTATGTCCCAGCCTTATTCCAAAATGGATTCAATTCATTATTTTCCTCAAAATTCTACAAACAATACCCCATAATGACAACGTGAAAAAAGTTTGCAAATTTATTAAAAATAAAAAAAAATGAAAAATCCCATGTAGCCTTTTCCATGACACTCAAAATTGAGCTCAGGTGCATCCTATTTCCACTGATCATCCTTGAGATGTTTCCACAACTTGATTGGAGTCCATCTGTGGTAAATTCAGTTAATTGGACATGATTTGGAAAAGGCACAAACTTGTCTATATAAAGTCCCACAAGTAACAGTGCATGTCAGAGCACAAACCAAGCCATGAAGTCCAAGGGATTGTCTGTAGACCCCCGAGACAGGATTGTATCGAGGCACCGATCTGGGGAAGGGTAATGAAAAATGTCTGCAGCATTGAAGGTCTCAATAAACACAATGGCCTCCATCATCCGTAAATGGAAGAAGTTTGGAACCACCAGGACTCTTCCTAGAGCGGGCCATCCGGCCAAACTGAGTGATCGGGAGAGAAGGACCTTAGTAAGGGAGGTGACCAACAACCCGATGGTCACTCTAATAGAGCTCCAGCGTCTCTCTGTGGAGAGAGAACCTTCCAGAAGAACAACCATTCCTGCAGCACTCCACCAATCAGGCCTGTATGGTAGAGTGGCCAGACGGAAGCCACTCCTCAGTAAAAGGCACATGACAGCCCACCTGGTGTTTGCCAAAAGGCACCTGAAGGACTCTCAGACCATGAGAAACAAAATTCTCTGGTCTGATGAAACAAAGATTGAACTCTTTAGCTCAACTGGCAAGCATCATGTCTGGAGGAAACCAGGCACTGCTCATCACCTGGCCAATTCCATCTCTACAGTGAAGCATGGTGGTGTTAGCATCAAGCTGTGGGATGTTTTTCAGCGGCAGGAAATGGGAGACTAGTCAGGATCGAGGGAAAGAGGAATGCAGCATTGTACATCCTTGAAGAAAACCTGCTCCAGAGCGCTCTGGACCTTTCTTCAACAATGGCTTTCTTCTTGCCACTCCTCCATGAAAGACACATTTTTTGAGTGCACGACTAATAGTTGTCCTGTGGACAGATTCTTCCACCTGACCTGTGGATCTCTGCAGCTCCTCCAGAGTTCCCATGGGCCTCTTGGCTGCTTCTCTGATAAATGCTCTCCTTGCCCGGCCTGTCAGTTTAGGTGGACGGTCATGTCTTGGTAGGTTTGCAGTTGTGCCATACTCTTTCCATTTTCGGATGATGGATTGAACAGTGCCCTGTTCAAAGCTTGTTTTTTTTTATAACCTAACCCGGCTTTAAACTTCACCACAACTTTATCCCTGACCTGTCTGGTGTCTCCATGATGCTGTTTGTTCACTAAGGCCCCTTTCACACTGGGGCAGGAGCGGCGTTGGCGGTAAAGCAGCGCTATATTTAGCGCTGCTTTTCTGTTATTTTAGGGGTGCTATTAGGCCGATAACCCCCGATAGCGGCCGAAAAAGGGTTAAAACCATCCGCAAAGTGCCGCAAAGCGGCGCTTTTCCGCCGGTATTGCCGCGCTGCTACATTGATTTCAATGGGTAAGAGTGGTTTAGGAGCGGTGAATACACCGCTCCTTCACCGCTCCAAAGATGCTGCTTGCGCACCGCTCCAGTGTGAAAGCCCTCCGGCTTTCACACTGGAGAGAAAGGGGCCGTATTTTTTCAGGCGCTATACAGGCGCTATTTTTAGTGTGAAGGGGGCCTAAGGTTCTCTAACAAATCTCTGAGGGCTTCACAGAACAGCTGTATTTATACTGAGATAAAATTACACACAGGTGGACTTTATTTACGAATTTGCAATTGGTTCCACTAGATTTTAGTTAGGGGTATCAGAGTAAAGAGGTCTGAATACAAATGCACGCCACACTTTTCAGATATTTATTTGTTAAAAAACATCACAATTATGTGCCACTTTGTCTATCACATAAAATCCCAATAAAATAAATTTCCGTTTTTGGTTGTAACATGACAAAATGTGGAAAATGTCAAGTGGTATGAATTCTTTTTCAAGGCACTGTAGAATTTTTGTGGGTTTTGTGCTTGTATTTCCCTGACACCTAGGGTCTTTGTGATAATATTTCCCCTGGCAACCAGAATAATTGTGCCTGTATTTCTTTTGACATCTAGTGGTTTTAGCACCCATGTTTACCCTGGCATCTAGGATTTTTGTGTCAAAATTTCCCCTGGTATTTGGATTTTTGTGCCTGTATTTCTTTTGGCATTTAGTGTTTTTTATGCCTATATTTCCTATGGCAGTAAGGCTGCTTTCACACCGAGGCGCTTTGCAGGCACTAAAGTGCTAAAAATAGCACCTGAAAAGCGCCCTGAAAGAGCCGCTCAGGGCTTTCACATTTGAGCGGTGCGCTTGCAGGATGGTCAAAAAAGTCATGCAAGCCGCATCTTTGGAGCACTGTAGGAGTGGTGTATTTACCACTCCTAAAGCGCCCCTTCCCATAGAAAACAATGGGGCAGCGCTGCAAACCCGCCTGCAAAGCGCCGCTAAAACGACAGTAAAGCGCCGCTAAATATAGCCAGCGCGCTCAACGCCCCAGTGTGAAAGTTGCCTTAGTGTTTTTTGTGCCTGTATTTCACCTGGCATCTAGGGTTCGTGTGCCCATATTTCCCCTGGCCTCTAGTGGGTCTTGCGTCCATATTTCCCCTGGCATCTAAGGTTTTTGTGCCCATATTTCCCCTGGCATCCAGGGTTTATCTGCTTGTATTTCTTCTGGCATCTATTGGTTTTTGTGCCCAAATTTCCCCTGCTATCTAGTGTTTTTTGTGCCCTTATTTCCTCTGGCATCTAGGGTTTTTGTGCCCATATTTCCTCTGGCTGCTAGTGGGTCTTGCACCCATATTTCCCCAGGCATACGTTTTTTTTGTGCCTGTATTTCTTGTGTTAACTAGTGATTTTTGTGCCCATATTTCCCCTGGCTCCTAGTGGGTTTTGCACCAATATTTCCCCTGGCTTCTAGTGGGTTTTGCGCCCTTATTTCTTCTGGCATCTAGTGTTTTTTACGCCAATATTTGCCCTGGCCTCTAGTGGTTTTTGTGCCCATATTTCCCCTGGCATCTAGTGGTTTTTGTGTCTGTACTTCTTCTGGTAACTAGTGTTTTTTGTGCCCCTATTTCCCCTGACAGGGAGTGGCTTTTGTGCCTCAATTTTCACTGGCATCTATTTTTTTGTTCCCTTAAGCCCCATACACACGGTCGGAAAATCCGACCACCAAATCCATCCGTTTTGGTCCGACGGATTTAGTCCGACACTGGTGTTGCATACACACGGTCGGACAAAGTTGTCGGAAAATCCGATCATCCTGAACGTGGTGACGTTCGTTGCGTACAACGGGACTACGTAAAGGCTAGTAGCCAATAGCTTTGGTCTTGTAATGTGATCTGAGCATGCGTGGCACTTTGTCCGTCGGAATTCGCTACACACGATCGGAATTGGTGTGATCGGAATTTGTTGTCGGAAAATTTTTAGAGCAGGAGATACAACCTTCTCCGTCGGACAATCCGATGGAAAATGTCCGATGGTGCCTACACACGGTCGGAACTTCCGACAACATTGTCCGATAGGACAGAATCCATCGGAAAATCCGACCGTGTGTATGGGGCTTTATTCTGCATGTATTGCATATCCCCTCAGCACCATTTCTGTGCATGTACCCCCAAGCTTGAGTGGTATTTGTGCCATAGTAAGCTAATAAGTCATGTTCGGACTTATACTTTCTCAGTCGATGAAGATCACTCTCTTGCTCTTAGGTGCACCATCACCTCTGATAGGGTAATGGACATCCAGCTGCAAGCAATGTAGCAGATAAGATCATGGCTGCATTCAGCATTAGGCACAGAGCTGGAAAGTTTCTTGTTTCTCTAACAGTGATGTCACTTTGGCGGTTCGTCCACTGAGATTATGCCCGTAAAAATCACATCTGAATGCCACCATAAAGATGTTCCCCAGGCATTCATTATACATTATGAGAGGCTGTCACACAGAAGATTTCCCTCCAGTGATTCTCCGGCAGTTGCTGCTGACAGCATCTTCACCCAGAAGACAAAACACGACTCGAAATGAGCTCTATGAAATCAGCTGAACTCACATTTCATCTTATGTTTGAGATAACACTTAATGCTACAGGTGCTAATATCATGGTTTTGGGGTCATCCTTGGCTGACTCCCACAAATGTGCCTACAGTAGTCTCTGAGAATGTATTTACAGGGGGTCCCCGACTTACGAACGCCCGACCTACGAACATCCCCGACTTACGAACGCCCGACCTACGAACATCCCCTACTTACGAACCGGGCGCTGCAGGACCAGTGTTGGTCATCTTACTTTAAAAAAAGGAATTAGTTAAGTTACAAATTACTTCTCCCGAAAAGTAATTGCGTTAGTAACTCAGTTACTACATTGGAAAAGTAATTAGTTACGCAGCAAAGTAACTGACTTTTTTTTTAAAATATTCTATACGTGTAACTAAGGGGCGGGTCTAGTATTACTGTAACCAAGGGCCGCATTTATTATTATTGTTATATATCGTGTAACCAAGGGGCTGCTCTATTATTACTCTAACTAAGGGGCAGATCTGTTATAGCGTGTAAGCAAGTGGTGGGTCTATTATTATTATATCGTGTAAGGGGCGGATGGCTACAGAAGAGGGCGAATGTTAAATTAATGGGCAGAGCTCGATATATAACAATAATAATAAATGCGCCCCTTGGTTACAGTAATACTAGACCCGCCCCTTACTTACAAGATAGACGCCCCTTGCAGAGTCGCACGAGCATCAGGAGCGTGCGGCATCGCCTCGTACAATTACATGTTAACTGCGCCTGCGCGGTGTAGAGTTCACTCAGAGCTGTTTAGGTTCGGCAATTTTCGGAAGCTCCGTAGTCCTTCGTACTGCGCAAGCCCTGCGCCTGCACAGTACAGGGGGTCCTTATACGGTGGGGGAACTTTTTCGTCAGGACACCGGAATTACACTACTGCCATCTAGTGGCGGTAGATGTAATTGGGGTAACTAAGCCAAAGTAATGGGAACTGAGTTACCATAAGGGGAAAAGTAATCAGTTAGATTACTCGTTACCCTCTAAAGTAACTGCGTTAGGTAACTCAGTTTATTTTAACTCAGTTACTTACATCACTGGCGGGGACCCTCCGCCATTTTCCACCGTCCTTCGGCCGTTCTGCGCATGCGCGGGCAGACGGAGCCTCGGAAAATGACGGCAAACATCGGAAATGTCCGTAATTTGCCGCGCATGCGCAGAATGGCATTCGACCGAACATCGGAAATGACCGTAATTGTCCGTAATTGTCGGTCTGCGCATGCGCGGCCGAATTACGAACATTTCTGAGTTAAGAACAGGTAGGCAGTCCCTAACGAGTTAGTAACTCAGGGACCCCCTGTACTACTCATCTGAAGGTCTGCTCATAGATTGAGAGATATCTCAGAGAGATTGATAGGCGGGGCTCTGTAGTGCAGTAACCTACCTGTGAATCGCATAGGCATCTGTGGTTCAATAACTCTGACCACGTCTGTGGTCAGTCTCAAGTGTTTACATATTCTGACCAAAATGTAAAAGAGCTTTAAAACGATCCCTCGCTGACCTCTGAAGCAGCATGTACTGTGGAGCAATTCATCCACAGGTCACCAAAGAAACGCTGAAGTGTGGTTGCAGTTGGTTTCTGAACAGCTTAGCCCTCATCACGCAGGAAACATTGATCTGGGAGATATAAACAAACCCTCCGCCATTTTCCGCCGTCCTTCGGCCGTTCTGCGCATGCGCGGGCAGACGGAGCCTCGGAAAATGACGGCAAACATCGGAAATGTCCGTAATTTGCCGCGCATGCGCAGAATGGCATTCGACCGAACATCGGAAATGTCCGTAATTGTCGGTCTGCGCATACGCGGCCGAATTACGAACATTTCTGAGTTAAGAACAGGCAGGCAGTCCCTAACGAGTTCGTAACTCGGGGACCCCCTGTACTACTCATCTGAAGGTCTGCTCATAGATTGAGAGATATCTCAGAGAGATTGATAGGCGGGGCTCTGTAGTGCAGTAACCTACCTGTGAATCGCATGGGCATCTGTGGTTCAATAACTCTGACCACGTCTGTGGTCAGTCTCAAGTGTTTACGTATTCTTACCAAAATGTAAAAGAGCTTTAAAACGATCCCTCACTGACCTCTGAAGCAGCATGTACTGTGGAGCAATTCATCCACAGGTCACCAAAGAAACGCTGAAGTGTGGTTGCAGTTGGTTTCTGAACAGCTTAGCCCTCATCACGCAGGAAACATTGATCTGGGAGATATAAACAAACATTCCTTGATTGTACATTATAAAAAGCAGGCATAGTCTTATGCTGCGTACACACGGTCGGAATTCTCGTCGGAAAAAGCTCTGATGGTTTTCCCGTCGGAATTCCGCTCAAACTGTCTTGCCTACACACGGTCACACCAAATTCCAATGGTCAATAACACCACGACATAAAACACGTTCGACTGCACTATAAAAGGGAAGTTTAATGCTCCTGAGCATGCGTCGAATTGTTTCCGAGCATGCGTCGGAAATTTGCGTGTGGGAATTGCATACAGACGATCGGAAAATCTGATAGAAAGGTTTTCCGTCGGAAAAATTAAGAACAGGTTCTCAATCCAAAATCCTTCGGAAATTCCGTCAGAAAAAGACCGATGGGCATACACGCGGTCGGAAAATCCGATGAAAAGCTCCCATAGGACTGTTTGCATCGGAATTTCCGGCCGTGTGTACGCGGCATTAAAGTGGTTCTAAATGCATAAGGGTATTTACCTTCATGCAGAAATGTCCAGGTGCTGATTGGAGAACCAAAATATGGCAGTCTGTGTAATGAATGTTAGGGGAAGAGGGGGACCAAAACACCAGGCATGGTGTTAGGCAAAAGAACAAACAACAAAAAATTCCTCTTAATCCAGCGCTGGTGATGGCTACAAACCACATTTTAAACTGAATGGGTTGTTTTACAAGTGGAGAGTATACATATACTTTAAGTGAATTAAAGTCCTTATTTTTTGCTGTCCCTCCTCTCATACTTCCTGTGTGGTCACTAGGGTTGCCACCTTTTCTTCAAGTCAAACCCGAACACTTTAGCGGCAAACATTTTTTTTGTAGTATAAACTATATTTTGCTATTAAATAACATTTCTAATCATATAAAGTTAATAACAAGAGTCCCCCCTTACATCAGAGTCCACAGAGTTCCCCTTTTACATCTGAACTCGCAGAGTTCCCTTTCACTGTAAGGGGGGACTCTGATGTAAGGGAGAACTCTGGGGCCTCTACCATAAGCGATGCTCTGGGAACCCTGATTTAAAGCGGTTTTGCACTGTCTTTATGTTTTTTTTTTTTTTTTTCTGCAATGCAATGGCTTATGCAATGCAGTTTAGGTACTCACGTGTCCTTTGATGTAAACCGGCAGCAGCTACTTTCAAAAAGATTGCAGATTTCTAGAAATGCGCGTGCGCAGTAACGGCGAAGTGCAGCTCACGTTCTCCGAAATCTCGCGAGATGTCGGCACATCTGCCGACATCTCGCGAGATTTCGGAAGATGTGTCCGAAATCTCGCGAGATTACGGAAGATGTGGCCGAAATCTCGCGAGATTTCGGAAGATGCCCGCACAGACTCCTGGGATCAATGACACCAGATCCCAGGAGACAGTGCGGCGTGACGAGGATCCCCGCACAGACCCCGCCCACCGCCGCAGAGACAGAGGACAGGAAGTCAGCGATTATCAAGGTAAGTGAAAAAAAAAAAAACACATTTCATTTTAGTACTCTTTGCCTGATTTGGAAGGCAAAGAGATTTTCTAAATGAAATGTGTGCAGAACCGCTTTAATGGGGGACACTAAGAACTCTGATGTAAGGGGAAACACTGTGGCCTCTGGTGTAAAGGGGAACTCTTAACTACTTCCCACCCGGCCACTGTATATATCCGGCCGGGTGGGAGCCGTCTACTTCTGATAGGACGTTCCTGAACGTCCTTCAGAAGTAGGGGGATCGCGCGCAGCGTGCCCGCGCAGCGTGCCCGCGCAGCGGCGCGATCCCCCTACTCGGATCGGCAGGAGGGCTCTGTGATTGGCCCTCCTGAACACATGACGGCCGTGTCCAATCACAGCCGTCATGTGATGTAAGCAAACAGCCGGTTGCTAGGCAATCGGCTCTCCTCTCCTCACACGGAAGGAGAGGAGAGCGGATCGCTGCAGCCGGCTGGTGATCAGTGAGTATGAGCTGTTTTTTTACAGCTTTTTACTCACTGATCACCAGTCTAGTGTAAACACACAACACACCACACATGTCCCCAAAACATACATGTCCCCAAAACACACATGTCCCCAAATAATAAAAACACATGTCCCCAAATAAAAACACATGTCCCCAAATAATAAAAACACATGTCCCCCACATATGTTTCAGTAAAATAACATGTGCCAATGATTATCTGCACACATATGTCCGTGATCACCTGCACACATCTGTACATGATCATTTGCGTACATATGTCCGTGATCACGCAAACCAATTATTATACACTTAATGGACTTTTTTTTTACTAAAAACATGTAGCAGAATACATTTTGGCTTAAATTTATGACAAAATTAGATTTTATTGGATTTCTTTTAAAAAAAGAAAGGAGAAAATATATTTTTTTTCAAAATTTACGCTATTTTTTCGCTTATATCGCAAAAAATAAAAAACGGAGTCGTGAATAAATACCACCAAACTAAAGCTCTATTTGTGCAAACAAAATTATAAAAATGTAATTTGGGTACAGCGTTGCATGACCGCGCAATTGTCATTGAAAGTGCGAGAGCGCTGAAAGCTGAAAATTGGTCTGGGAAGGAAGGGGGCGAAAGTGCCCGGTATTGTAGTGGTTAAGTAAGGGGTGCTCTGAGAACCCTGATTTTCCTTAGTGTACTCCCTCAGATGTGAGAGAAGGGGGATACTTCAGTCACAGACAGGGATGGATGGAGAGCTCACTCACCCTTTGGCACCTTTCATCCAGATGTATCTGAGGCTGCTGGACTTCAAATTTCCAGCCCCAATTTTCCTTTTCTGAGGCACAGCGCCGGGGAATGGAGTGTGGGCAGACACAGAGGGGTAGGGGCGGGGGGAAGAGGTGCAGGTTAAGCTCTCTCTCCTCTCCCGTCTGTGTGTGTGTTTGGGGGGGTTGTTAGTGCTGGCTTTGGGCAAGCTTAGACAACTGCAGCCAGCAGCCCTGCTGGGAAGCCATAGTCCAGTCAAAAAAAAAAGTGTCCGGGTTTCAGGCAGTCTGTGACTGACAGTCAGCAGCTCTTTGAGCTGCGAGAACCGAGCGATCCGTGGTGTACGATTGCTCACTTCTCAGTGTTAGAGGCACCGGGGACAGATGCTGCATCCATCTAGGTAAGTATGATTCTTTAAAAAAAAAAACACACACTTGTCTTTTAAGGGAATAAAATAATGGTAAATGTGCATGTATTGTAGAAATATGCTGCATATGTGTGTTTTTTTTCTTCTTGACATTGACACTTTAAGTGGACTGACCCTTTAATAATGGAAGTCATTCTATGTACTGTGTTATTTTCTAATGATAAGGCTGCAGTTACAATAGTGACATCTACTGAACACATAACGAAACAGAGATTTGGATGTACCCTCTCTGCGCTGTCCTCCGGTTGGTTCACTATCTGGGTAGAGAAGAATTTATCATAATCCAAATATACTGTCAGGAGAAGGACGGTCACTCCATCTATAGAGCAGCCATGTTTTGCTGATTCTGCACAATGGACAAATAACATGTTATCATTACACTAAGGGCAATAGAAGGATTCAACTAAATTGGTCACGTGAAGAACGTAAGCTAGCCTCTAAAAATGTTGTCTGTCATTCTGATTCTCTGATTTTGATTTTGAAAAAAAAAAACAATATTAACTTTTTGCTATAATAAATATCCCAAATAAAAAAAAAAAAATAAAAAAATTTTCATCAGTTTAGGTCAATATGTATTCTTCTACATATTTTTGGTAAAAAAAAAATCCCAATAAGCATTTATTGATTGGTTTGCACAAAAAAAGGGGATATATTTATGGCATTTTTATTGTATATTTTGTTTTTTACTAGTAATGGCGGTGATCAGCGATTTTTAGCGGGACTGCAACATTGCGGCAGAGAGATCAGACACTTTTTTGGGACCAGTGACATTATTACAGTGATCAGAGCTAAAAAATAGCCACTGATCGCTGTATAAATGACATTGGCAGGGAAAGGGTTAACACGAGGATGCCGATTAAGGTGTTAAGTGTTCCCTGGGGAGGTGTTTCTAACTGTGGGGGGAGTGGACTGACTGGCAGTAGAGAGAGATCGCTGTTCCTGATCACTAGGAACAGACGATCTCTCTCTACTCTCCTGTCAGAACAGGGATCTGTTTGTTTACATTGACAGATCCCCGTTCTGGCTCTCTGTGGAGCGATTGCGGGTGGCCTGTGGACATCGCGGCCGCCGGCCACATGCATCGGTTTTGGCAATGCGGGTACGTGCCTGTTATAGCTGTTAAAGGGACCGACATACAACTATGGCGATTTGCGCAGCCGAGCCAACATCGGTGTAACTGTGGCGGCTGGTCGGCAAGCGGTTAAAGTGGTTGTAAACCCTTACAAACCACTTGGGCCTACAGGTAAGCCTAGATTAAGGCTTACCTGTAGGTCAAATAAATATCTCCTAAACCTACACGGTTTAGGAGATATTTGCCAAAAGACAGGCACCGCTGTCTATGGCGCATGTGCCGCATTGCGGCGCCGTCGAATGACAGCACCGGAGCCGCGAGACCCACCAAGAAGATGGAGGCTCAAAAAAAGTTTATGATTTTGACTTTAAATATCCTTGTTATGGCAACAGCTAGCTGCTGTAACCCTGGTATTGTTTTTTCCTTAGGCAGACGGCTTTCAGATAAAAGCGGTCTCAGCAGCGGATTTGCCGCAAGATCATATATTTTTATAGGCAGCGCGAGAGGTGACCCCTGTTGTGGAAATTTTTCTTAATGTATGTTGTCAGGTTGTCCCCCAGTGTAAGTTTTGCTGTAATATGCTCATTTGAGGGTATTCGCACATACAGATGTTGGTGGAAGATGGTGGAAGACCATTGGCTGCGGAAACCTTCCCGTGGACACGGCAGATCTGTTTGCTCTTTTGAGGATGTTAGTTCATGCCTCACCAAGAGACTGGCCACCTCATGGCGACTGCATTAACGCTCCTAGTAAGCAGATCTGCGTACATGGGAACCATAGCATAACCATACAAAATTATGGCCCACTGAGCGATGATGAGTATGGCTCGCAACATTGGTAGGAGTGGCAATGTGAACACGATTGTGTTCAGAGCCATGAAAGTAGTGTTCAAATTGTGAGACACTTTGTGTCTCACAAGACGATTGCCGTATGGCTCTGCACACGACCATCTGCACACGGCACTACTGGAATTCTATTTGAATATATACATGTGTGTGATTGGTTCTTTTGAAAGAATACAAGTGTCTGAATGGCTGATTCTGAAGCCACCACCTTTCTTTGTTATTCATGTTTACAGTATAAATAAAAGCTGCTCATCCTAGGGGGGATTCTGCTAAGCTCAACGTGATACCAGCATCTGTGTCTGTGTTACTTGGAGATATACAAGTGCGCTTTTCCTGGCATTAAACAAGAGAGCTGAATTTGTGCTTTTAAGTGCAAAGACATTTTTTGCTTATAGGAGAAGCCTAAAATTTACAAATTGAAAGCGTCGCCTATGGAGGATTTTAAGTATTATAGTTTGTTGCCATTGCATTCGTGTGTGCAGTTTTAAAGCATGACTTGTTAGGCATCTATTTACTCGGCGTAACATCATCTTTCACATTATACAAAAAAATGTTGCTAACTTTACTGTAACTTTTTTTTTATTCATTAAACTGTATTTTTTTTTTCCAAAATAATTGTGTTTGAACGACTGCTGCACATATACAGCGTGACATAAAATATTGCAATGACCACCATTATATTCTCTAGGGTCTCTGCTAAATATATATATATATATATATATATATATATATATATATATATATAATATATATATATATATATATATAATGTTTGGTGATTCTAAGTAATTTTCTTGCAAAAAATATTGATGCAGATACAGTACATTACATACAGTACATTTTTTTCATTAAGTTCGATTGGTAATAATTTTAAAAATAACTTTTTTTAAGCTTAATATTGGCAAGGCTGAGTAAATTTCCTGCCATACCCAATCGCCTGATTTAAATTAAATTGCAGATTAATGGATTAGACACAATTAGTACTGTGTACATAAAGTAAACCGTAGAAATCGGAAATATATCAGCCAATTGGATTTGTTTGGGCATGAGCGCCATTACATTGTAACACTGATCTGGAAACTAATAGACTTGGCGGAAACATGATACATTACCTAATCTGTAAATTTGTGCACGTGATAGTTTATTGTCCTTGGGAAAAAATTCCATTTAAAGTAGATCAAATCCCAATCATTAAAACCTCATATAAACTTTGACACGGTAATGTAATATCAGAAATTGTTTTCAATCTTTTTTAAATCAGCAGCTTTATTTAAAAAAAATAAAATAACTGGAGACCCTGCCATGAGTGTCCTTGTTCAGGTATTTACTGTTTTGAGGGTGAAAACTGCCTGGTGACATTCACATGGGGGGGGGGGGGGGTGGGATCTGGGGGGCTTTCCGATTCTGATAAGCCTCCTGCCCGCAGACCCCAACAACCACAGCACAGGGTTGTCAGGAATAAGCCCTTGTCCCCATCAACATGGGGACAACCCAAAGCACCCACCTTCCCATGTTGAGGGCATGTGGCCTGGTATGATTCTGCCGGGGAGGGGGGGGTGCTCGCTCACCCCCCCCTTCCTGACCTGCCGGGCTGCATGCTCGGATAAGGGTCTGGTATGGATTTTGGAGGGGGGCCAACGCCGTTTTTTTTTTTACTTTTTGCCGTGTGGTTCCCCTTAAAATCAATACCAAACCTGTTTTTTTTTTATTTTTCTATTGCCGGGTAATTGCCGACAATCTTTTCATTACATTTATCTGTCAGTGGGGAAGCCCGCTGACAGATGATAACTCATGGTTGTTAAGGACGCAGATGGCCAGCCGGCTTCCCAGCCCGCTGCTCAATAGCCAGCTATTTCTTCACACAGAATTCGAATCGGTCAAATGTTTTTCGACCAATCCGAATTCTAATCTTTCTGAAAAAGTTGACGGACGTGCCGACGTAACGTCCGCACGGAGGGAGGAGCTTCGGGCCAGGGAGCTGAGGAGGACAGGCATGCGGCGCTGCCAGGGAGGACGCGGGACCGCTCCGGGGACGAGATGATGCGGATTTCTGCCCGCCGTTTCGCCCCCCGGGGACAATAGAACAGGACACGCGTCCCTCACCATCTAGGGAAAGACAACAGAATCAGAGGACACGGCCGCCCCGAACGGATCGCCTCTGCTCCGGACCCCCCCCCCCCGGAGCCCCCCCCCCCGCCACCCCGCCTCGGGCAAAGATAGCGCTAACATGCGGCCAGCGCTGTAATGGAGGCTCCAGACCGTGAGTATCCAACACAATTCTATGGAGGTTCATCCCACATGGAGGTAAGACCAAACCACTGGTAGATGTGCAGCATGGAAAGTATGTGCGGGACTGTGTAAAAGCGCCAGGACAATGCAAATGTCATTTTTTTAAAATGTCATATTTTTTTTTTTTTTTCTCCCCTCCAAGTGGTAGATGACCAGATTTGGCCGTGTGCTTTGTTGCTCTGTCTGGGTGCCTCCATCTCTCCCCCTTCCTCTTGCCTGCGCTGGGGCAACACCCCCCCCCCTCAGGGGGGCTACAGCTCTAATTGACCCCATAACTAGGAGGGGAGTAGCAACCAGCATCTAGTATGTCCCCGGGTTACCCCCTGCATACATAGTAACGCGATAACCCCCGGCACACGTACCCAAATTGCATTTGACAGACCCCGGTGTGTATTAGGCCCCAGAGCTGACAATCTACACAACATAGCGGATCTGCCCTTTTCCCTTTAAAAACTGCCTGGATACAACTGAAGCTTTAAAGCGATTTTGTGGAGTTTCAAATATATACATGGTTGTTTACTTGGTGCTAAAACCCACGACTACGGGAAGTCTATGGACATTATCGCACTCAATGGCGGAAAATGGCCTGAAATGAAAATACTTGATTACGCATACATCTGCCTAACACTACACATATGAAAGGCTGCACAGTGGAATGAAAGTGTGACTCTGACTAGGGCCTATAAAGTTTTATTACCATACAACAAAAATTGCACTATGGAATGAGAGTATGACTTTGATGGGTATCTAGGAAGAGTGATTATTACACACTAAAAATCGTGCTATGGAACGAAAGTGAGACCTGATTGGTGCTTAGGAAAATCTATTTTCACGTATCAAGAGCGGTATTGTGAACGAAAGCGTGATCCTGAATGGGACTTATGAAGACCTATGAGTCACGGTGGCTCAGCCTGATGTCAGATAGTTAAATAAGATCGATACCTCAGACTTTGTATGTTTTACTTTCCAGGTTTCTTCTAAATATATGGTCAACCTATAAATTCACATGCGTTGTACGTGGCCCTTATTATTAAGATAAGTGACCCCCCGTAATACACTGTAAATATCTATCGATTCTACAAGCAGAGCCATTGAGTAGGTAACTGAAAGGGGGCTAACAGTTTATTGTTGAAAACAACTGTCAGGAAGGGCGAATAAACCCCCCCACTCAAACATAACAGCTTCAGCCACTGCGTTTGCGTTTTAGTTCCATCAAAGTTTCCGCAAGCAGAAAAGGTCCCCCCAGTTCTTTGCAAATCCGACTGTACACACCAGAGGGGTACCTAGAAGAAATCCCCGGGCCTTAAAGTGCAGGGGCCCCGGCATAGACCGTGAGCCCAAAAAACCCTAAACTACTAAGGGGCAAAAGACAGCCCTAAAGTAAGGACCTCATTAAAAGTTAAGCAGTGGAAAAGGGCCCAGGAGGCCTAGGCGCAAAACAAGACTGGGGAAGAGAATCAGACCCACTAAGAAGGCCAACATGAGTAAAGATCCAACCAAACAGCCCAAGAAAGCAACCATCAAAGGCAGCAAAGGGGAGACAAGTACAATCAAACATTATTTAAGACAGGGAGCAAGCCCAAAAACATCGGGAAAAGAAACCCAGGCCGGAGCCTCCCCTGAGAGTAGGGGCGGGGTGGAAGGAGAAACCAATGACTCCAGAGCGGACCTCACAATGGAGACTGAGATTGAGTCTAGCAGGGGGGAGGTTCAACAACCAGGAGCTCACATCCCCAACAAACTTGAAATGGAGGCGATGTTATTACGTCTGGAAAATGCAATTAAACTAGATATTAACTCCCTACGGGAGGATATGGGCCATATGTTGTCTAGAGTGGAAGTGGTGGAAGGGAGAGCGGACTCTATAGAATTGGAAATTGCGAAGTTGAAAACGCAATTAAAAGGTACCTACCTCACCCAGAGAGATACCCTCTACAAGATAGAGGACCAAGAGAACAGGGATAGGAGGCAAAACCTGAGGCTGCGTGCCGTTCCGGAACAAAGAGGGGAAGACCTAGAAAGAAAACTAAGAGAAATCTTGGGCCCCATAAGTGGCCAGGACTCAGATTACTTTCCCCGTATAGAAAGGATACATCGAGTAGGAAGATCCGAAAGGGGGGGCGTTGAGCGGACCCGGGACATAATTGTCAGATTCAGCCACTTTAAAGAAAAAGAGGACATGTGGGCTAAAATAAAAAATAAGTCTCCAATATTGTACAAGGACGCTGAAATCCAAGTATACGCTGATTTATCGGCCCGAACTCTTGAAAGACGGAGACATCAGAAACCCCTGCTGGAAATCCTGAAAAAAGAAAATATAAGATATAATTGGGGTTTCCCCTCATGTCTAATAGGGTCAAAAGAGGGGTGTTCGGCTAGGCTGAGGTATCCAGAAGAAGTGCAGGGATTCTGCACAAAACTCGGGATCTCGGTCCCGGATTTGCAGGGTTGGTTCGAGATGGAAGGCGTGGGGGACCCCGGGGGGGGCGGGGTGGGAGAGGGGGGGGAGGAGGGGCGAATGCTCACATGTAATTGTAAAGGGACTTTGTCCAATTTGGCCCCGCCCCCTGCCCCTCCGCTCCCCAAGCTTGGGTAGCGGAGGGGGAGGGGAGGGCTAAAAGAGCTCCACCTCACCAGGAACCTGGAGTCTAAGGGAAGCCACAAAGGATGGCCCCCAACGACCCGGGAACCCCAGTAGGGGTAAGAAGGGGGGAGAGGGGGGGACGGTTAGAGGGGGGAGGGAGAGGAGGGGGGGGAAGGGAGGGGGGATGGGAGGGGGGGAAGGGGGGGATGGGGAAGGGAGGGGGAGGGGAGGAGGGGGGGGAGGGGAGGGGATGGGGGGAGGAGGGAGGGAAACCACGTCCGCTGTGGGGCTGCTGTCACTATCAATTTCCCAGGGGAAAAAAAAAAAAAAAAAAAAAAAAAAAATAAATGAAGGATCTAGAAATTAAATTCTTATCATATAATGTGAAAGGCTTAAACTCTCCCGGTAAGCGAGCTAAAATTTTGGAAGAAGCAGAGAGATATGGCGCAGGCATAGTGTTCCTGCAAGAGACCCACCTGACACATTCCTCAAATATTAGACTTTTTTCTCCAGCTCTCCCAAATTGGTTTTACGGAGACACTATCTCGAGCAGGGCAAGAGGAGTGGCTATTGGGATTGCGAGGGACATTGACTTCACAGTGGAGGAGAGAATGACGGACCCCGAGGGGAGGTATCTGTTTCTTAGGGGCTCCCTCCTAGGGGTAGAACTTACACTGGCCAATGTTTATGCCCCCAACACCAGACCCATTCTATTTCTCGAAGCAATTTTGCGCAAGCTAAGGGTCTTCAGGAAAGGATATCTGATCTTGATGGGGGACCTCAATTTTGTGATGGACCCCGCGAAGGATAGTACGTCTGGTGGCACGGGGAGGGGTAACATACAACTGAAGCGAATCAAAAAAAAACTAGCGGAGGACCAACTGGTGGATGCGTGGAGGACTCAGCACCCGCAGTTGAGGGATTACTCGTTCTTCTCCCCTGTCCACCAGATGTACTCTCGCCTGGACCATATTTTAGTAGACCATGGTATACTGGAAAGGGTCAAGGAAACCGAAATTGGAATAGCTTCCCTTTCGGATCACGCGCCGGTATCCATGAGGCTAAGGTTCCCCGAATACAAACAACCCTCCAGCGGATGGAAACTCAACCCGGAATTGTTATACGACAAAGAAATCAGGGAGTATATTAAAAAGGAGCTAGAATGGTTCTTTCAAATCAATGACAACGGAGAGGTCTCAGAGGCACAACTATGGGACGCTCATAAAGCGTTTATTAGGGGGCTCCTGATAGCTAAAGCCTCATGGAAAAAAAAAAGGAGAGGGCGAGAAAAACGCAGGCTCTAACAGCAGAAATTAAAACCCTAGAGCAAAAGCACAAATCTGGGGGGGCACTCAGCCAGGGCACATATATAGAGCTTACAGATAAGAGAGAGGAATTAAAAGACCTAGCTGAACAGGAAGTCAGACAGAAGTTCAATAAATTGGCCAGGGAACAATATATCTGGGGAAACAAGCCAGGGAAATATCTAGCAAGGAAACTACAAAAAAAGAAAACCAGAAATTTTATTGAAAAAATCCAAACAAAAAACGGGGAGATGAAGTATACCCCTAGTGAAATAGCCTCGACATTTAGAGACTATTACAAATAACTATACGAGGTGAAAACCAAGGGAAACAACGACAGCATTGGAATTAGCCAGAAAACCTCTGAGTTTCTAGAGAGGGCAGGGCTGAGAGCCCTAGGGGGAGAGGAGAGAGATGAGCTTGAGAGGCCAATATCTGAGGAGGAGATCTTAGCAGCCATTAAGAACTCGCCAACAGGGAAGAGCCCGGGCCCGGATGGCTTTACGGCCTCATATTATAAAACATACAAAGAGATTCTTGTACCGAGACTGCTGCGATATATGAATGGATTAGGGATAGACTATAACATGAGCGAAGAGGCCCTAAAGGCGACGATCACTCTTTTGAGGAAGGATGGGAAGGATGGATCGGTGTGCTCGAACTACAGACCCATTTCTTTATTAAATTTCGACACAAAGTTATACGCAAAGATACTGGCGGATCGAATAAAGGGGCACTTGGGCACACTGATCCATCCGGACCAGGTCGGGTTTGTCCCGGGCAGAGAGGGAAGGGACAATGGGATTCGGACATTGCTGGCCATTCAGAGGATGGGAGATTCAGGAACCCCCAGTCTACTCCTCTCGATAGACGCGGAAAAAGCGTTCGACAGAGTAGACTGGGGGTTCATGTTCAACACTTTACAGAGGATGGGTTTCGGACCCAGATTTATTCAAAAAATCAAAACCCTATACAATCATCCGAAAACCAACATCAAGGTCAATGGAACGACCTCCGCGGAGTTCGAACTGTTCAATGGTACTAGGCAGGGCTGTCCACTCTCCCCTCTCCTTTTTATTCTATCCCTGGAACCGCTGCTGGCCAAAATCCGCAGAAGCCCAGAGGTGGGAGGCTGTAAAGTCGGCAGTGAAGAGCACAAACTTGCAGCCTTCGCCGACGACGTCCTCTTTTACATAAGCTCACCCCAGAAGTCGGTCCCCATGTTGCTTAAAATTATAATGGAATATGGGGAACTAACAAATTTTAGAGTCAATCCCTCAAAAACATTTATCCTTAATATTAACCTCAATAAAACAGAGAAACAGACCTTACAGAAAACAGTTACTTTCGTCTGGAAAAAAAGGATAAAATACTTAGGAATAGAACTGGCCAATAACCCGAGGAAATTATACAAAATAAATTATATCCCACTCCTAGAAGATATTAAAAAAAAATGTCAAGAGCTGAAGGGAAAAATTCTATCCTGGATAGGTAGGATTAATTCGGTAAAAATGATGATCCTTCCAGTCATCACATATAAATTCCAGATGCTCCCCCTCCCTCTCCCAAAACAGTACCTCGGGAAACTAAGATCTATTATAATGAATTTCATATGGAATTACAAAAAACATAGAATCTCCCTACAAATTCTAAAACAAGATAAAAGCCAGGGCGGTTTGGCGGTCCCAGACATAGAAAGTTACTACCATGCCATAGCACTATTAAGAATCGCAGAATGGGGTAAAACAGGTAACACTAAAAGATGGGTTAGTTTGGAGGAAGCACTGAGTGAAGCTAGGCTGGGGAAGATTGTGTGGAATCCTCCGAAAAGCCGGATACTGGGAGAAAAAACACATATAATCACAACCACGACTTTGAAAATTTGGGACAAAATATATAAAATATTCAACAAAAATTATAATTCGCCACTTATAGCACTTAAAGAAAATCCTTTTTTCCCGCCAGGGTTAAAGGAAATAGGAGGTGATTGGATCAGAATGGATTGCACGAGATTAGGGGAAGTCATTAGTAAGGGGAAGGTTATGACATTGCACGAGTTACAGAATAATGAGGCTTTCTCCATTGATGGATGGCGGCATCGCCAGTTGACCCATTTTGCGGGCTCTCTTCCCAGCCCACTAAGGGAGGCTAAGGATTTAACAAAATTAGAGAAAATCTTTATGGCAGAATGTTCAAAAAAAAGAATATCCAGAATATATAAACTGCTATTAGAAAAAGATAGACCGGAGATGCCGTTATACCTTACCAAATGGGAAAGCGAATTAGGAATACAATTAGAAATAGGCACAAGTAAGAAAATTTTAAAATTAGCACATGGGTCAGCGGTAGACGCGAGAACTGCAGAAACAAACTTTAAGTGCATGGCTAGGTGGTATAGAACCCCAGACAGGGTCAGCAATTTCCAGGCGGATACATCGGCGAATTGTTGGAGGGGGTGTGATCAAAGGGGCACAATGGGTCATTTATGGTGGGGGTGTCCTAAAATCAAAAAATTCTGGGAGACTATCCTAAAATACATAAAAGAAATAACAACAACTGAGGTAAAAAACGACCCTTGGGTGGTACTTATGCACGCCACACCCAAAGAAATTAAACAATATAAAGGCTCATTGATACCCCATTTACTTAATGCGGCCAAAAAGGTAATTCCAAGGAGGTGGAAAGACAAGGAAAGCCCACCCTTATGGGAATGGGTAGACGCAGTGGAATCCACCTACATGATGGAATGTGTGTTGTACACGGGGGAGGAGGACAGAGAGGCCACGAGGGTCAGATGGGAGAGCTGGAGAAAATTCAAGAGATCTTGGAGCTACAGGGAGGTTTTGCGTTGCAGCCATGACAACTGAGGATCCCTGGGATGTAAGAGATCTAGCCATGGAAAGGCTGACCCCAAGGGCAGAGAAGATACTGGGGTGAAAGGACCACCTCTTAATAACAAAACAGCGGACGGGGAGGGGGAGGGTGGGGGCATGGGAGGGATAGGGGGGGGGGGGCCAGGAAATAAAAACCCCCAGGGGGGCTAACTGGAAGAGTGATGGAACAGGATTTAGGATAAAGGAAGTGGAGGGGGAGTAGAGGCTGGGTGGGATCACGGATGTATACATGTATTCTTGGGCTTTGTAAATACTTTTTTGGATGCCCGACTCAGGACCTCGATTCCCCCAACTCCAGGGGGGGGAAAAAAAAAAAAAAAAAAAAAAAAAAAAAAAAAGGGCGAGAATGAAATAATCCACTAATGATGCTAAGACAAATTGGAGGGATGGAGATGCGGGCATAGCTGACACTCACCTACACCCCCCCCCCCCCCCCCCCCCCCCCCCCCCCCCCCCCCCCCCCCCCCCCCCCCCCCCCCCCCCCCCCCCCCCCCCCCCCCCCCCCCCCCCCCCCCCCCCCCCCCCCCCCCCCCCCCCCCCCCCCCCCCCCCCCCCCCCCCCCCCCCCCCCCCCCCCCCCCCCCCCCCCCCCCCCCCCCCCCCCCCCCCCCCCCCCCCCCCCCCCCCCCCCCCCCCCCCCCCCCCCCCCCCCCCCCCCCCCCCCCCCCCCCCCCCCCCCCCCCCCCCCCCCCCCCCCCCCCCCCCCCCCCCCCCCCCCCCCCCCCCCCCCCCCCCCCCCCCCCCCCCCCCCCCCCCCCCCCCCCCCCCCCCCCCCCCCCCCCCCCCCCCCCCCCCCCCCCCCCCCCCCCCCCCCCCCCCCCCCCCCCCCCCCCCCCCCCCCCCCCCCCCCCCCCCCCCCCCCCCCCCCCCCCCCCCCCCCCCCCCCCCCCCCCCCCCCCCCCCCCCCCCCCCCCCCCCCCCCCCCCCCCCCCCCCCCCCCCCCCCCCCCCCCCCCCCCCCCCCCCCCCCCCCCCCCCCCCCCCCCCCCCCCCCCCCCCCCCCCCCCCCCCCCCCCCCCCCCCCCCCCCCCCCCCCCCCCCCCCCCCCCCCCCCCCCCCCCCCCCCCCCCCCCCCCCCCCCCCCCCCCCCCCCCCCCCCCCCCCCCCCCCCCCCCCCCCCCCCCCCCCCCCCCCCCCCCCCCCCCCCCCCCCCCCCCCCCCCCCCCCCCCCCCCCCCCCCCCCCCCCCCCCCCCCCCCCCCCCCCCCCCCCCCCCCCCCCCCCCCCCCCCCCCCCCCCCCCCCCCCCCCCCCCCCCCCCCCCCCCCCCCCCCCCCCCCCCCCCCCCCCCCCCCCCCCCCCCCCCCCCCCCCCCCCCCCCCCCCCCCCCCCCCCCCCCCCCCCCCCCCCCCCCCCCCCCCCCCCCCCCCCCCCCCCCCCCCCCCCCCCCCCCCCCCCCCCCCCCCCCCCCCCCCCCCCCCCCCCCCCCCCCCCCCCCCCCCCCCCCCCCCCCCCCCCCCCCCCCCCCCCCCCCCCCCCCCCCCCCCCCCCCCCCCCCCCCCCCCCCCCCCCCCCCCCCCCCCCCCCCCCCCCCCCCCCCCCCCCCCCCCCCCCCCCCCCCCCCCCCCCCCCCCCCCCCCCCCCCCCCCCCCCCCCCCCCCCCCCCCCCCCCCCCCCCCCCCCCCCCCCCCCCCCCCCCCCCCCCCCCCCCCCCCCCCCCCCCCCCCCCCCCCCCCCCCCCCCCCCCCCCCCCCCCCCCCCCCCCCCCCCCCCCCCCCCCCCCCCCCCCCCCCCCCCCCCCCCCCCCCCCCCCCCCCCCCCCCCCCCCCCCCCCCCCCCCCCCCCCCCCCCCCCCCCCCCCCCCCCCCCCCCCCCCCCCCCCCCCCCCCCCCCCCCCCCCCCCCCCCCCCCCCCCCCCCCCCCCCCCCCCCCCCCCCCCCCCCCCCCCCCCCCCCCCCCCCCCCCCCCCCCCCCCCCCCCCCCCCCCCCCCCCCCCCCCCCCCCCCCCCCCCCCCCCCCCCCCCCCCCCCCCCCCCCCCCCCCCCCCCCCCCCCCCCCCCCCCCCCCCCCCCCCCCCCCCCCCCCCCCCCCCCCCCCCCCCCCCCCCCCCCCCCCCCCCCCCCCCCCCCCCCCCCCCCCCCCCCCCCCCCCCCCCCCCCCCCCCCCCCCCCCCCCCCCCCCCCCCCCCCCCCCCCCCCCCCCCCCCCCCCCCCCCCCCCCCCCCCCCCCCCCCCCCCCCCCCCCCCCCCCCCCCCCCCCCCCCCCCCCCCCCCCCCCCCCCCCCCCCCCCCCCCCCCCCCCCCCCCCCCCCCCCCCCCCCCCCCCCCCCCCCCCCCCCCCCCCCCCCCCCCCCCCCCCCCCCCCCCCCCCCCCCCCCCCCCCCCCCCCCCCCCCCCCCCCCCCCCCCCCCCCCCCCCCCCCCCCCCCCCCCCCCCCCCCCCCCCCCCCCCCCCCCCCCCCCCCCCCCCCCCCCCCCCCCCCCCCCCCCCCCCCCCCCCCCCCCCCCCCCCCCCCCCCCCCCCCCCCCCCCCCCCCCCCCCCCCCCCCCCCCCCCCCCCCCCCCCCCCCCCCCCCCCCCCCCCCCCCCCCCCCCCCCCCCCCCCCCCCCCCCCCCCCCCCCCCCCCCCCCCCCCCCCCCCCCCCCCCCCCCCCCCCCCCCCCCCCCCCCCCCCCCCCCCCCCCCCCCCCCCCCCCCCCCCCCCCCCCCCCCCCCCCCCCCCCCCCCCCCCCCCCCCCCCCCCCCCCCCCCCCCCCCCCCCCCCCCCCCCCCCCCCCCCCCCCCCCCCCCCCCCCCCCCCCCCCCCCCCCCCCCCCCCCCCCCCCCCCCCCCCCCCCCCCCCCCCCCCCCCCCCCCCCCCCCCCCCCCCCCCCCCCCCCCCCCCCCCCCCCCCCCCCCCCCCCCCCCCCCCCCCCCCCCCCCCCCCCCCCCCCCCCCCCCCCCCCCCCCCCCCCCCCCCCCCCCCCCCCCCCCCCCCCCCCCCCCCCCCCCCCCCCCCCCCCCCCCCCCCCCCCCCCCCCCCCCCCCCCCCCCCCCCCCCCCCCCCCCCCCCCCCCCCCCCCCCCCCCCCCCCCCCCCCCCCCCCCCCCCCCCCCCCCCCCCCCCCCCCCCCCCCCCCCCCCCCCCCCCCCCCCCCCCCCCCCCCCCCCCCCCCCCCCCCCCCCCCCCCCCCCCCCCCCCCCCCCCCCCCCCCCCCCCCCCCCCCCCCCCCCCCCCCCCCCCCCCCCCCCCCCCCCCCCCCCCCCCCCCCCCCCCCCCCCCCCCCCCCCCCCCCCCCCCCCCCCCCCCCCCCCCCCCCCCCCCCCCCCCCCCCCCCCCCCCCCCCCCCCCCCCCCCCCCCCCCCCCCCCCCCCCCCCCCCCCCCCCCCCCCCCCCCCCCCCCCCCCCCCCCCCCCCCCCCCCCCCCCCCCCCCCCCCCCCCCCCCCCCCCCCCCCCCCCCCCCCCCCCCCCCCCCCCCCCCCCCCCCCCCCCCCCCCCCCCCCCCCCCCCCCCCCCCCCCCCCCCCCCCTGTGGAACTTGTACAGTAAAGGCTTCTTTCTGGCAACTTGACCATGCAGCTCGTTTTTGTTCAAGTATCATCGTATTGTGCTTCTTAAAAACAACCACACCATCTTCCAGAGCAGCCTGTATTTCTCCTGAGGTTACCTGTGGGTTTTTCTTTGTATCCCAAACAGTTCCTTTGGCAGTTCTGGCTGAAATCTTTCTTGATCTACCTGACCTTGGCTTTGTATCAAGAGATCCCCAAATTTTCCACTTCTTATTAAATGATTGAACAGTACTGACTGGCATATTCAAGGCTTTGGATATCTTTTTATATCCTTTTCCATCTTTGTAAAGTTTCATTACCTTGTTACGCAGGTCTTTTGACTGTTCTTTTCTACCTCCTCATGGCTTAGTGTCTAGCCTGCTTAGTGCATCCATGTGAGAGCTAACAAACTCATTGACTATTTATACACAGACACTAATTGTGATTTAAAAAGCCACAAATGCGGGAAATTAACCTTTAATTGCCATTTTAACCTGTGTGTGCCACCTTCTGTGTCTGTACCAAGGCCAAACATTCCAGGGTATGTAAACTTTATCAGGGCCATTTGGGTGATTTCTGTTATTATGATTTAAAAAGGATCCAAAAAAACAATGTGATAATAAATGGCTTCATGTGATCACTATCCTTAAATAAAAGACAGTTTTTTGTTGGCATGATCAGTCATATTTTCAATATTAATACCAAAATTTCACAATTTCTGCCAGGGTATGCAAACTTTTGAGCACAACTGTATAATCCACCTCGTGAAGCACACTCCTCCAGGGGGTCAAACTCACCAGAAGCCACTATAAAGTAAGCCTTGAGTTAAATGCACATCAATCACTCTGTACTGGGTCATCACTATCCAGGAGATCCACTGACGTAGGGGCTCCAATGATGTCATAAAACACAAGGATAAAAGTACATAGCTTAGTCCTGTTTATTATAATAAAATTTCCCCATACAGTGGAAGCCCCCTTAACACTAGCTGCTTACATCAAACACAGTTTCAACAAGCATATATAATGACACAGAGGGCGCTGTCATCGTATCCAGCCGCCCGCTGGAAGTGTGCTGTTCCTTGCAGACACCGCTTAGCCTTTCCAGGTAGAGGGCAGATAGTGGTGGAGCGCAAAACGTCATTTCCGCAATCCCGTGCTGGTCACGCCCTGACCGGTTTCGTCACATCCGACTTCAACAAAGGAAATGGGGAAACATCCAGGCCCAATGTGAGTAAGTCACCATAAAGACAGCATGGTAGTCAAAGTAACCAAGGCACATACTGTATATTCCAAAGAGGAGGCTCTTGATAAGTATCTACAATAATATAGTACAGGTATACACAGATGGAAAAAGACTAAGTATCTAAAGAGAAAGGCCACGTTTAATCAAGGATCAATTCACAAGGCATTGTGGACACTCCAGGACATTGATTGATTCTGTCTGATACCGAGTAGTGTTCTTCAGTGGATAGGGTGAGAAGATCAAAAAAAAATATTTATTTCACTCTGGCCAAACACTAAGTGGTTTATGCCAGTGATATGAGCAGGGGAGGGGGATAAATATTTGGAGAGACCTTCTAGAAGGGCCCTTCCAGGGTTTGTCTGGAGAAGATACCAGTGTAAAGAATCCTGTTCTTTGCCTTCTGGACTCCTGCCAGGAGAGGAGGTCCTTTGTCTCCTAGGCATACTGACTGGGGAGGACACAGTAATAGGGCCCAAGGGTTGGACGCTGACCTGTGTTAGGGCCTGGGCATAAAGTAAGGTGGCTACTAAGCGGAAGTACTTTTAATAGAGTTCTGCTCAGTCCATTGCCAGATAAATGACCCCAACTATGGATTGCTGGTCTTTAATTAAAGGTTCCTTATTAGCCTGTGAGAAGCGGCTGAAGATATGTAAATATATGAAGAGAGTACTACTGAGTGAAGGAATGTTTTTGTTGCTTGTAGGCAGGCGCAGTCTACTTTCTTCACTGTAGGTGGTGCTATTCTGCAGCAGCATTGCAGTTGGAGAGGAAGTCAAGAGGAACATGGTTCCTCTATGGTTTCCTGTGTCACAGGGGAATCTATCCGATTGAATGCTGCCACCTCATGTGACTTTAGCAGCCATCTTAGGTCAGGCAGAGCTTATTTAATGCCCTAGCTCCCAGGCTTGGTGCGCACTTTTGCGAGTGGGTAGAGTAGGGGCAGGTACCCCCTCTGGTACGGACAGAGCTAGCAGCAGGGAAAGGTTCCTAACAAGGAGGGAAAACATAGGGTTCGCAACTTCTCTGGATATCTTCCTGCTTGGGCACGAGACGTCCAGGCCACATTCTGTCCCTTCTAACAGGTGCAGTCAGTTCGGCTGAAACCTGCTCTCTATATGCTGTAGGGAGTGTTCCCAGTGCAGCTGTCTTCCCACCAGGTTTATTGTAAACTGTCTTTGTATTACTTCAATACAAGTTCTTTACATCGCACTTGGACTGTGTGTGTTATTGTCGCCGCACCACGCTGCACCCCACCTACATGCTGCTTTTGTATATCCTGTAACCCCTTACCCTCTCTCTCCTTTGGACACTGAGCCAATAAAATCTTCAAAAAGGAGATTGATAACATGGATGTCTTTCGTTCTGACAGGGCTGGTAGGTCAGATCACCAAAAGAAAGGCTGGGAGGGTCTGTAAAAGGCAGAAGCTGCTATGGGGATGGGTGCTACACAATGAAGAAAGAAGAAAATAGTAGTTTTATGTTAAAAAGCATAAGGTTCATAACACACAGTGCTTTAAAAAAAAAAAAAAATTGTCCTGTGCGGGTTCAGATCTGCAGTTGTCTGAGTATTTTTATTTATCTAAGTCAGTGGTCTCCAAACTGCAGCCCTAGGGCCAAATGTGGCCCTATGCTTGCCTATATCTGGCCCTCTGGGAACTATTCTTTCCACTGATACCAACAAGGGGACATCATTCCTTCCACTGACACCAGGAGTGGGGAACCATTCCTCTCACTGACGCCTACAATGGGGCATTTTTCCTTACACTGACACCAATGATGGGACACTATTCCTCCTACTGATATCAGCAATGGGGCATAATTACTCCCACTAATATAAACAATTAGGGACTATTCCTCCCTCTAATACCAATGATGGGGCACTGCTCCTACTGACTACAGGCACTATGTAATTTTTTTACTCCCACTGCCACTGGGGCATTTTCTACTTCCACTGGCTACTCCGGCCCCCCTAAGGTCTGAAGGACAGTAAACCTGCCCTTTGATTATAAAGTTTGGAGACCCCTGATCTAAGCAATGAGGCCTACTTATAAGATGCTCTTGGCTACTTTATCTCCAGTTCGTTAGGTAATGTTACCTCCTACGTAACTGTACTGCAGGCAACATATCCTAATCGGAAGACCAGTCACACAGTGTACAGATAGTTGTCTAGAATGACTGGTCTCCTCAACAAGAAATGCTTCATGATCTCTTAAATGCCTCAGATAAACTCTGCATGGCGCACATACAGTATCTCACAAAAGTAAGTACACCTTTCACATTTTTTTAGACTTTTTTTAGACATTTTTTTTAGACTTTCGAAGATCTTGGAAAAGAAATCCACACTTTTTTGGCATTCCAGATCATTCGAAAACTACATCAAAGAGGACATCAACCCAGATCTTCCCAACCCTGGAAGGTCTGGACTCTGACTTCAAAACAAGGTGGGAAGAGGTCCTAAAAGTCTGCTCACGAAGCTTGATGGAGATTTTAATAGATGAATACAATAAGAGATCATCGGTCTTAGATCTTGAAATAACCAACATTTGTAGCAAATTACAGAAACTGAAAACCCAAAAACCAATAGCAACTAGAGAAAAAAAATTAAAAACCCACTTGGAGACCTTTAATAAAGTCATTTTAGGGAAAAAAAGTTTTAAATTCAATCGTGACAGGGACGCATTTAAAGACGGCAGGGCATATAAATGGACCCAATATAACTACAAAGGCAGCTTCAATAGGGACGGCTCAAGTTCCGGGAGACCTTGGAACAAAAACCAAGGCACCTCCTCTCACCCCAATACCACTTTGCGCACTGCACAGAAGGTCAAAGTAAACCAAAGTAATAAGCGCCAATACCAGAGTGATTCGCCAGAAGGCCATATGGCAAAAAAAAACACACTAGTGACCCCCACACACAAAGCAACACTTATACCTAACATTAAAAATATGGACACGGCTATCATGTCCAACACCTATGCACTAAGCAATAATGTCACTAATAAGAAAACACTAGCACAAACAAATGGTGGTGGCACAGAATCTTTTGAGACTCTCTCCAGCGACCCTTCTTTTTTAGAGAATATCCTGGCGGGGGTACAACCGTCTTTAACCAATCCCAACACCTACACACAAGTCAATCTATAGGCACTAAAAAGATTTATGACACACATATTGAGTCTGATTTCAACATAATTAATCTCTCATCTTATATATTATCTGAAGAGGAGACCTCCATACTCAGGAGGGGCCTCAATTTTTGCCCACACCAAGACATTAATAAGTTCGATATCTATAAAGATTTACAACTGTTTATCAGAAAATTCATTCTAAGAAAATTATTTGACAAACAGGGAATACCCCTAGACCGCACCCCCCAAGAAAGCCAAGCATTAGACCATTTGGTCTCACTCTTGGAGGAGAGCGACCCGGCCGACTTGATCGACCGGGTCGACCTTCAAAAAATCTTGGATTCTGTGGACAAAGAAGATTTACTCTTTAATAAAAATAAGTCAAAACTCAAAAAGAAATCAGACTTTTGCCCAGCACTGAGCACGAACCCCAATGCTGCTACCTTTTTGAAGTTAATAGACAGAGACCTTAGCAAACTGAAAATGCAGACTCCTGAGGAAACTAATCTGACAAAAAATGAAACACTAGCTTTAAGAAAACTGACCAAAAACGCCAACATTGTAATAAAATCTTCGGACAAAGGGGGCAATGTGGTCCTCCTAGACAACGAACAATATATTGGCATGTGTAACGACATCCTAAAAAAACAAAACTGGTACCGACGTATGCCCAACAGCATTGTCGATAAATTCAATGGAGAATTTTATTTACTTGTCAATTCCGCCCTCAGAAACAATACTATCACGAAACAACTATGGAACTTTATCCGTAATAATTTTCCTAAAACCCCGACATTCTATGCACTCCCCAAGGTGCATAAGAATAAAGAAAATCCACCTGGGAGACCGATAATCTCGGGGGTGGGATCCATAAGTGATAACGCCAGTCGACATCTTCATTGTCTGGGACGGTCCATCCAATCTGCTGGAGCAATGTTTATCCAGGATGAATAGGAACGAGTTTAACTTAAACTTCACCATGTCATACAACCCTAACAACATCGCGTTTTTGGATGTAGAAGTTTATAAGGGTGAGGAAGGTAAATTACTCACTAAACTATATAGAAAACCAAGAGCTGGAAACGCAATTCTGCACGCGACCAGCTTTCACCCCAAACCCTTTTTAAACTCCATACCGTACGGTCAATTTTTAAGAATTAGACGCAATTGCGCTGACGACATCATCTTTAAACAAGAAGCCGACAACTTACGTGACCGCCTCTTGGAAAGGGGTTTTTCACATGCCTCACTGAAGAGGGCGTTCCAACAGGCCTGCATACGTAGCAGAGACCATCTGCTATATTCAAAACAAAACAAAGATGACACCAATCCTCTTAGGATCATATCCAAATTCAGTAATCAGGAACAACAGATTAGAAAAACTGTACAGAAATACTGGTATCTCCTAACTGAGGACCCTACATTAGGTCCATACGTTACGGAAAAACCTTTATTCACATTCAAGAGAGCTACCTCTCTGAGAGATCAGATCACCAGTAGTGAATTCAATGCCAATAAAAAGACCCATTGCAAATACAAGGGTACGTACAGGTGCGGATCCTGTAAGTACTGTAAATTTATGTGGGTAGAGAAAAATCCCAAATTACCAGATGGTCAAATCTTTAAGGCTAGACATTTTGCTAACTGTAAAACGTTAGGAGTCATATATTTACTAAAATGTGATTGTTCCTGTTTTTATATAGGAAAGACTAAACTGGAATTTTGGAAAAGGGCATACAAGCATATTTACAGTATGAAAACTTGTGATCCGGATCTCCCCCTCGGGAGACATACAATTACTGTCCATGCAGGCAAATTTCCAAACATCAAATTTCTCATCCTAGATCGTATCCACCCTAATCCAAGAGGAGGGGATTGGAACAAATCCCTTCTCCAATTGGAAGCACGGTGGATCTTTAGGCTCAGGGCAACCCAAACCCCGGGCCTTAATGAGGCAATTTGGTTTAAACCATTTTTGGAGGGTTTCTCCTCCGGCGGGATGGAAAAATAATCAATCCTCCCCCCCCCCCCTCATTATGAGATCACAATACGGTTATTGCTCTCCCTTTTCTTTTTGTCCTTACCCCCTCCCATTATAGAAAATTTACGAACCTGGGGAGGATAAACCAACTTGAATAACCATCCCCTATTCCTTTCCACCTTTACAACACCTCCTATTCACCGGAATTAAAACAATTTTGCTAAAAATGCGTGTTATATTTCACGCATAAATTACAACTCTTTAAAACAACAAAAGATTTGTTCTATATCACTTTCAAGTGACTTACAATATACAAATGCTGTAAATATGACTGTATAAGATATGTCGGGGGAAATGCATTAATCATGCCCAGACACTTCATCTGCGGGCCCATTTTGATCCTTAGACCTCATTAATAAATGTATACCAACCATATATCAAATCGTTAAGTCGTATCTATAGCTATTTTTTCTCTTGTTACTTATTACTCTTATTGAATGTATATTACTCCTATTGAATGTATACTATTGAGTGTTTCTAAAACCAAAATAAGTGAATAAAGGACTGGATGGTACTTCAAAACTAATTCTCTGTAGCTACATACAATCTATTCTCTTTTAAATGTATACAAGTTCTTAGATAATGAATGTTTCTGCACCGTATATAACATCTCGTCTATTTGTCTTTCCTCCTCTAGCTACGTTTCAGGCCATACTGTAAAATGTCTGGATGAAGGAGCTTCAAACCACCAACACTAATTATCCCTTGGATCTATATTGCGGTGACGTGTGAGGGGGATGTCCAGTATGCCGCCCGGCACGCCCAGCCGCCCGCCCATCTTCTGATGGACGGGACGGCGAATCAGGAACTCCCGGCGTCGTCATCCGATGCCGGGTCTCCATATTGCTTCACTCGGCGAGCATGCGCTGTTCGCCTGTGAAGCTTGACGTGCCGGCGGTGCCGGCGGGAGCTGTGGGCGTGTCCGGGTCACGCTGCGTGACCATTGATTGGTGCGCGGGACCCGGATGCGCGCGCAGCACTCGGGGGGCCGGGTAACGAAAGCCCTACATGTCTCCCTGCCTTACAGCAATCAGCTGTATTCTCAACGGCTGATTGCACGGCGGGGAGACACACTTAAATACACCGCTCGTCCCACTCAGTATCTGCAATAGCCAGTCTGAGGAGGAGGCGAGCGAAGAGTCAGCAGCACATAGGTAATACAACTCTCATTTTTTCATAATATATTTTATTTCAATTTTTGAAGTGGAACCATTCCCCTCTCTATTTTGGCACCCTTCCTTCACCCCCAATCCCCTCCTGCATCATGACCAATACTATGGCTTCTACCATCTGCAAGCCTAGGACTATTGATCAAGGATTTGTTCCCTTTATCCAGCAAAGAAAGTAGTATAAAGCCCCCCCTTCCCTGATTGTATTTTTTTATATAATTTCATCTATGTACCTGCATATGCTTATAAGCAAAATAATCAAATACCCATTGCTATGGACTCATGTACAACAAATGACGATTTAGTAGAAATAAAAAAGATAAAGAACAAAATAATAAAATATCTATGTATGATGATCCCTGTGCATTAAGGCCATAGGCTACAATTTCTAGCCATATCTTTTAGTCAATACTGTCTATATTATGACACAGATATTTAGATCTTTGGGAGGGCCACCTTTGGTGACTATGATTTACTACTTTAGACATCTTTGACCATCTCTCCCCAGAGCCATCGGCCGAATCACTAACTTTACAGCGGAAGGGCACTTAGACTAGTGGTGGAACAAACTAAGACACACCAACAGGTATAAAACATAGGCCATAAATATACTTCGTAGATTCCGAGAGGAATCCTATACTGCTTTGATATTTAATATATCTCTATATATATTCATAACTGTTTTACTTCAATAGGGCTTTCATACTTATATCCGACCCCAGTGTGCCCTACAGGCATTCTCTATCACCGCTTCACCGCGATAGATGCAACAACTCTAACAACTAGAGCAATTTTGGGCATCCCGCATTCCCTTTTGGGAAGCATAATTCCCCTCAATCGATGGACATCTACTTCCTGTTAAAATACACTATCTAAGAAAACACAGGCGAAGAAGCTCCTCCTCCCAGCCGTTGTTTTTAGTTATACTGGAATGTTCTTATACACGGTATGTAAGTCTCTGTCTTACTGTATGTACATTTCTTTGATTTTGTACTTGTTATTACATGTATTAAGGTTCACATTCTTGACAAATTACTCTATTATAATATTTTCTATATACAATAGGAATGTTGTTATACTCTCACCTCTGAAGAAGGAGGAAACCACTAATCTCCGAAACGCGTCAGGTGTGAGATAACGCTCACAACATGCACTCATACTCTGTACTCTGTAAATCAAGTACTGTTTGAACATTTTCAAGTGTTTTTATATATTGTCACACATGTCAACCTTTTTTATATAATTCATGTAATAAACGTTTTTCCAATTTATACTACTTAGTTTTCAATCTGGGGTTAAACAGTTTTTATGCCTTAAAAGTCCAACCCATAGGGGACATATTTGGCTACACTTTGTCTACAATGTAAAGTAGTGAGTGAAGATATTTTAGAAATGACACAGCTTGTATAACAGTGTAAACAGTGTAAATTTGCTGTCCCCTCAAAATAACTCAACACACAGCCATTAATGTCTAAACCACTGGCAACAAAAGTGAGTACACCCTAAGTGAAAATGTCCAAATTGGGCCCAATTAGCCATTTTCCCTCCCCAGTGTCATGTGAATCGTTAGTGTTACAAGGTCTCAGGTGTGAATGGGGAGCAGGTGTGTTAAATTTGGTGTTATCGCTCTCACTCTCTCATACTGGTCACTGGAAGTTCAACATGGCACCTCATGGCAAAGAACTTTCTGAGGATCTGAAAAAAAAAAATTGTTGCTCTACATAAAGATGGCCTAGGCTATAAGAAGATTGCCAAGACCCTGAAACTGAGCTGCAGCACGGTGGCCAAGACCATACAGAGGTTTAACAGGACAGGTTCCTCTCAGAACAGGTCTCACCATGGTCGACCAAAGAAGTTGAGTGCACGTGCTCAGCGTCATATCCAGAGGTTGTCTTTGGGAAATAGACATATGAGTGCTGCCAGCATTGCTGCAGAGGTTGAAGGGGTGGGGGGTCAGCCTGTCAGGGCTCAGCCAATACGCCACACACTGCATCAAATTGGTCTGCATGGCTGTCATCCCAGAAGGAAGCCTCTTCTAAAGATGATGCATAAGAAAGCCTGCAAACAGTTTGCTGAAGACAAGCAGACTAAGGACATGGATTACTGGAACCATGTCCCTCGGTCTGATGAGACCAAGATAAACTTATTTGGTTCAGATAGTGTCAAGCGTGTGTGGCAGCAACCAGGTGAGGAGTCCAAAGACAAGTGTGTCTTGCCTACAGTCAAGCATGGTGGTGGGAGTGTCATGGTCTGGGGCTGCATGAGTGCTTCCGGCACTGGGGAACTACAGTTCATTGAGGGAACCATGAATGCCAACATGTACTGTGACATACTGAAGCAGAGCATGATACCCTCCCTTTGGAGACTAGGCTGCAGGGCAGTATTCCAACATGATAACGACCCCAAACACACCTCCAAGATTACCACTGCCTTGCTAAAGAAGCTGAAGGTAAAGATGATGGACTGGCCAAGCGTGTCTCCAGACCTAAACCCTATTGAGCATCTGTGGGGCATCCTCAAACGGAAGATGGAGGAGCACAAGGTCTCTAACATCCACCAGCTCTGTAATGTCATCATGGAGGAGTGGAAGAGGACTCCAGTGGCAACCTGTGAAGCTCTGGTGAACTCCATGCCAAAGAGGGTTAAGGCAGTGCTGAAAAATAATGGTGGCCACACAAAATATTGACACTTTGGGCCCAATTTGGACATTTTTACTTAGGGGTGTACTCACTTTTGTTACCAGTTTAGACATTAATGGCTGTGTGTTGTTATTTTGAGGGGACAGCAAATTTACACTGTTATACAAGCTGTACACTCACTACTTTACATTGTAGCAAAGTGTCATTTCTTCAGTGTTGTCACATGAAAAGATAGAATAAAATATATTTACAAAAATGTGAGGGTTGCTGAAGCTAGCTCCTGTCATTACCTTAGTTTCAAAGAAGGTTTCCCCTGACACATTGAAGGTAAGTGACCATAACAAAAGAAATCTTGCTCTAGAGCACCCCACATTTTTTCATTATGATCGCTTACCTTCATCCTGTTAGCAAAAAAAAGGAAGACTTGCCCAGAGGGTGTACCGATCACTGTTACATGGGTACAATGAATGCAACTCAAAACACAAGCAGACTACTTGTCGGTGCTTCATACATAAAAATAATTATGATAATCATAGTCAGGCTTACACAATACCTACTCAAAGCAATAGAAAGACACTCAGACCTGACATAATGAGCACAGATTAATAAAAGTCACACCGACACTACCATTTGCATAATAACAGCCAAAGTAGAACGATAGACAAGAATATATTAGTGAGAAATAAAACCAAACAATCAGGACTCCATGTGATGCAGATTACATAAGAAAGTCCATCTGTGCTGTTGAACAATAGACAACAATAGGAAATCACTCTGACATTTCACATTCATGCTACCATCACTGTGTAATCAGCAAAGTGTAAATCATCATTTTTGGTAACTTTGGCTTAAATCTTGAATTCCTTATCACCAAGCTGAATGAACTATGGAGCTCAGAAACTGCTTGCATACTGTGGATAACTGACTGGTATGGCAGCACTCATACCCAATATACCATCATACAGGGGCGTTGCTAGGTCTACAAAAGATCTGGGGCTAGAGCCCATAGCAGTGTAGTAAAGAAAGTCATATGCTTGGGCGGGCATACACATGTATATACAGTAATATACATGTGTGTGTGTATATATCCCCAGAGAGCCTCCCCTTACGTCAGGGTCCCCAGAGAGCCTCCTCCTTGCATCAGGGTCCCCAGAGAGCCTCCTCCTTGCATCAGGGTCCCCAGAAAGCCCCCCCCTTGCATCAGGGTCCCCAGAAAGCCCCCCCTTGCATCAGGGTCCCCAGAAAGCCCCCCCTTGCATCAGGGTCCCCAGAAAGTCCCCCACTTAAAATTAGGGTCCCCAGAGAGCCTCCCCTCCCCTTGGGGACCCCTGCAGAGACTCAGGCCTGCTGCCCTCTAGTGTCCGGTGCACCAAGTGTCTTTGCCTTTTTATAACTTGGTTGCCTTCAGAGATCCTATGAAAAGTGGACTTGTTCACACCAGATGCAGTTCAGTTCATTTTTATGCATCAAGAACGCATGGGCAGTGTTTAACTTTGATTCCAATTACTTAGTTCACACCAGTACAGTGCTTTCTAGTGCAGCAAACAAGAGTAGAATGTTGCATTCTTTCTTTATGGAACACATCTGGAAAGTGTCAAAACGCATTAAGAATGCATCAAAAATACTCATGCAGAAACACATCTGGAATGCAGAAAGTGTGGTGATCTGGCCATCGGTCTTGCACAGAATCTATACAGTGACAGATTTTGCCTGCCAACCAGAAATAGAGTTAACTTCGATATATAAACTTTAGAAATGGCATTACATTCAACATTGGAAACTACAAGTTTTGGCACAGTTTCTGGAAAGAGTGGAACCTAGCAACTGACTTTTGGTTGATGCTTTTGATAGACCTAGTACAAGGGCTGGCGC